>OY776289.1:33168976-33693843 GCA_963675345.1 Trididemnum clinides | reverse complement strand
AAAATTTTTCTATAAGGCGGAGTTGTCAATGATTTTTGTGTTGATAAAAGTAGCTCAATTGAATATTAACACTTTAAGGATCATAAGATCCTAATTCGTAAAATTTGGGATAATACTTTAATTATTTGCTGACAACCAAATTACATTAAATTTCAGAACAATGGTTATTGCGTCGTAATGATATAGCAATTAACAATCACATGACATATGTGTTACATTATCCCTTAAAGGATCAAGTACAGAAAAAATGGGAGTCTCATAATAGATATTTGCCCCGGGGCCCCACCTGACGAAGTTACGGCCTTGACTAAATAACTGCATTGATGGAGAAGTTTTTGCGACCTGAAAGATTAGATCTCAATCTAAAATTAGCAAATGCTGAAAAAGACCTCTTGCATTGGTAAAAACATTTCAATACTTTATGGAAACAATCAGAAAGACAGAGGATAACGCTAACGGCTACCCAGGGTTAATTAACCTAATTTCTTCAGACATTTGTCAAAACATCGCAGAACCGACAACTTATGAGAGCACCATGCAAGTTCTTGACGCCTTAATCATCAAGTGGCAAAACATTGTCCGTGCGCAACATAAACTGCTAACCTTGAATCAAGCTGAAGACAAAAATTAAGCACCTTTCTCTTTAGGCTAAACCACTCTACAAAGGATTGTGTATTCAATGCTGTAATTGCGGAACAATATCGAAATGAAATGCTAATAAATGCATTAGTAAGTGGCCTGAAAAGTGATTCGATTAGACAACGGATACTGGAAACAATCGACGTTTCCAATGACCAAGCCCTTGCTACCGCTAAATCCCTAGAATTAGCCTATGACAACAACGGCAAATACAAAGGCTATAGAGGAACTGCATGTGTGGTCGCTCCTGTCGAGAATTTAATTCACAATGATGACGCAAGATGCCATGTCAAACGTGCACCAACTGCAACGTAAGACAAAATCCCGTTGAGAATTGTTCTTACTGCGGTGGTAAAATGCACACAAAACGCAAAGATTGCCCTGCTTTAGGAAAAATTTGTTCTTATTGCAAGAAGCTAAACCATTTTGAATCTGCTTGTTTCGCCAATAACATCGATCTCAAAACAGGAACAAATGAAACTTAGTCAACTGTTTCGTCAAACAACAAATCGCGATTAGGCCTTGCTTCCTTAAAAATCAACGATATGTTTTACTGCAAAACTTAACGAGGTTTCGATAACCGCCTTAGCCGATACTGGTAGTACTATGAATTTTGTGAGTGCCCGTTGTGCAAAAAAACTCGGCTTATCGATTGCTTCCGCGAGAAAAGACGATCAAACGGCCGACTCTTCTAAGTTGTCCAAAGTAATCGGCTTAATTAAAACCACTACCTCCTTGCACAATCAAACTTATCAGCGATGTTTGGTTATACGTGTTAAAATTATTGGTTGGTAATTTAATTATCGACACTGATTTGTCAGAAAGTTTTCAAACTGTTTGTTTTTATTTTAGTGATGATCTGCTTGGTTTGCATTTAAACGCTGTACCTCTCGAGCCCGTAGCGCCTAAAACATGCAATAAAGATGAACGTCACTAATACACAACTATTTTAAAATTTTTGATGGCAAACCGCAAAACCATCGTGGCACAAAGATCATTTTCGAAAGACGATATCGACTTTAGGTAAAATGAAGTTGCTCCACTGCTAGCCGAAGGAAAAATTTTCAAAACCACCGGTCTTTGGCGAGCTCAACCTTTTGTGATGAACAAGGTTGGCAGCTCCTCAAAAAGTCGTGTGATTATTGACTATTCTCTCACTCTAAACAAATTCACGTTGCTAGACAGTTATTCTCTTCCTAAAATAGACAACATTGTCAACCAGTTTCGGAAGTTCAAATATCTGAGCAAAATCGACCTCAAGTCTGCTTATCATCAAATTTGGCTCCATCCAAAAGATAAACCTTGTCCTGCTTTTCAAGTAGACAACGAATTTACGAATGGAAGGTTTTACCGTTTGGTGTCACTAATGCTGTGCTTTGATTTCAACTCATCAAAAATGATTTCGTTCGTCGCAATGTACTACAAGGCAACGTCTTTCCATACCCTGGAAATTGGGCGATCGATACAATGACAGAAAAAGAGCACAATTGCTATTTGAACTTGACGCTTACAGCTGCCAAAAAAGAAGGGTTTGTGTTGAACAACGCCAAGTGTATTTATAAGCAACATGAAATAGCCCTTCTTGGTCATGTTGTAGGCAGTAGCTCCATTAGACCAGACCATGAACGGGTCAAAGCATTGCTCGACATACAGCCACTTAGTAATAAAAAGGCCTTGCAAAGAGTAGTCGCCATCTTCTATTTTGCAAAATGGCTTGTGAATTTTTCAGACTGAATGCGGCCACTGATAAACAGTACTACCGTATTTACCCGTGTATAAGTCGACCTTTTTTGACCAAATTTACACCCTAAAAATTCGACCTCAACTTATACACCGGGTATAAAAATCAACTTCAATTAAAACAAAAGAAAACTCATATAATATATGCATATTTTACTTAGAACTAAACTCAAAAGGATACTTGACTGGTCTAATGTTGTCAGATTCAATAAAACGGCTTTATAAACAATTTTCTCTTGTGTTTATTTGTTTTCATCCTTCTTTCAATTGTAATTACTTACCAGATATTATTTACGCAGTAATTGTAATCTTTTCAGCTATTTCGTAGTCCATTAATTATATCGGTGTAACAAGCAAACTTATAGCAATTAAATTGTCAATAAAATAGAGAATCAATACTAGCCAAAATCTTCCCTTCAAACGATCCTCAACACGCCTAAACGAATGAAATACTCCGCTAAGTACAGAAAGAAACTAGGGTCGACTTATACAAAGGATATACGATAAAATTGGCAATTTCTCTCGGATTTTCGAGGGTCGACTTATACACCGAGTCGACTTATACACGGGTAAATACGGTATCTTTCCAATTACTCGTAATGCAACAGATGCCTTTAATGAATTGAAAACTGAACTAGCAAAAGTTTCATCACACCTCATCGATGAGTATGAACCCTTTGTGGTGGAAACTGGCGCTAATTATATTGCCTTTTCGGGTGTCCTATCACAGAATGGTAAACCTGCTGCCTTTTATTTATGCACTTTTAATGACGGTGAAAAGCGGCTTCATCCTGTCGAAAGAAAAGCGTTCGCTATCGAAGATGCAGTAAGGAAGTGGAAACACTTACTTACTGGTAGTTAAAAATTTGGTTGGTGGTAGAGAATTTTAATACAGTTTTGAAAAAAAAGAGCTGTTTGAGCCATAAGCTTTTCGTGACGCTCTCATCAGTGGCGGTATCGCGTCAAAAGGGAAGATCTAGAGTGAATAGGTGTTTTATGTGAATAATTTGGACGTTAGGCAATCAAGACAAGCCAATGATAGTGCTAGTATTGTAAAGCGCGCAAAAGAAAGATTTCGCTATAGCAAACCCTCGTATAGTTAACATAAATGTTAAATAACTACCAGTAATTTTACCATTTCGTCTAAACAGCGTGTGTATCTTTTATTTTTGATGTAAAGCACTCGAACAAATTCGAAAACGAAAAGCTGGCTAGCTGACGTTTATAAATGTCTGTGTTTAATTATGACGTCATTTATCGTCCTGGAGTGAAAACAAGGGTGCTGACGCACTCTCGAGAGCCTTTTGTGCTAGTGTTTGTTGCTGTTCTTCCCCCAGATATAAATCAACTGTGTAAATTACACGTCAATGCGTTTCACCCAGGAATCAATTCAAAAGGGAAAAATTTTCTACTTTCGATTAAAAAAGTGAAGACAGTAGTCTTCGAAGGTAACAAAAGTACTCATGTTAAACCTCTTTGTTTTGTAAGTGTTGCATTGTCCACATCGTTTTAATATTGATCTTTAAGGCCCTTTGCCGTCTGTAACTCCAAATCGCTACTTGTTCACCGCCGTCAATGAATACAGTCGTTTTATTCTGTGGGGGTTTGCTTGTTCCCATACAGAATCAAGCACCGTTATCCACTGCATTTGACAAATTTTTTCAACTTTGGTCTTCCAAACTACATTCATCATTCATAGCTAGATTAAGACCCTAGCTAATTTTAGAAGAACTTTAGCTTTTTCTGCCCAGGCACGGTATTGCAACCCACCCCACCGATCGGTACAACCCTTGTGGAAATGATTAGACAGTGCGCCATAACGAAGTGCTTCGGCAAAGCATCATTGCAACTTTACACTCTTATAAACTCTCTCCAGCCCACTGGGAAAGCGTACTTTTAGACAAGTTTTCATGTTTAAAGATCGCTGCTGTGCAATGCTACCAGCTACACTCCTCATGAACAAATGTTCAAGCATCCCCATAAGTCTTCTGCAAGCTATTCCACTCCTTCGTCGCTTAAACCTGGTTCCATACTCGTCAAACGTTATGTCAGAATCAAGTACGGTCCTATGGTGAATGAAGCCGAACTCGTGAAAATAAACCTAGCTTGCGGCACAGTGCGCTTACCGAATTGTCGAGATCTTAATGTCCCATTGCGAGACTTGGCACCTGTTTTCGCTACGTCATTGCTTTATGATCTGCCTGAACATAAAGTAGACCATCTCGAAATGGCTATGCAAAACAATCTTAACACTAATGGTGAACAACTTTAACAATAGCCATTCAACAATGCTGGTAGAAAGTAATATATGTATGGCCAGAGGCTTTATGTTTTATAACTAGGCCTAGAGTACCACAAAGTTTCAAGTGGTAGGCAAATTGCTTCGTAGCTTAATTCCTGTAGAATCATCTGTCACTTCAGCGTCGTTTCACAACTTCCAATTGACCACCGCATGCACTAAGACAAATGGAAGCATAAAAGTTGTGAGGTTATTCGTTGTTAAATAAGCACAGTTAAATTGTTAGTAAGTCGGTATTTTGTGCATTAATAAATACGAAGCAGAGTTCTGTCTGTACGTATGTATGGACTTACAAACGTGCACTGAAACTTCTCCGAAACTAAGAGGATACAAGAATCGAGCTCGGCACGGCTGACCACCTCCCAAAATGAGTGTTACAATTGGGTTTGTAACGTCATGATGACGTCATAATCAAAAATAGGTTTATTTGATTTGCCCTTTCCGACAAAGAAAACGGCTTTTTGCCCAAACGAAAGCCAGCCTCCAAATTACCGAATTGGAAAAGATTCATATACTAACGGCATAGCATGACGTTATATTTAACGCTTGATTTTATAATTTGTTTTCTGTAATTTTTGAAACCAGCACTGATTTCCGGTTAAGCTATAGTAGGTGAGTGCTTTAGTGAATTAAGCTTGTGTATTTGTGTTATGTGCGTTAACTATTTTAAAGAAACCGTACCGCATTGTACCGTACCATATCGTAGTCTACATCCTTCAATTTAACCATCAACTTTGTAACCCTCTGGTTTTGAATTTATTTCAATTATATGCTCTAAGTGAAACCATTAAATTTATTTCAAATTATATGCTCTTTACATGTATGCTTCGTTACAAGTGGTAAAATAAACTCACAAAAGTGTGTGAAATTATCGGCTATTTCAATTGTGAACAAGTCCAGTTCTTGAGCAGGTGTATGCTGGAAACAGATCAAATAAAACGTAGCTAGGGACTTCAAAAGCATCCAGAAAAATATGGCGGCTATGCGCAACTTTTCCTATACTTTTTCTAGACGATTACCATTAAAAATAGGTACTTCTGATTTTGGAACCACAATTGGCTATGTCAAAAAACAAAGTTTACAGCTGTTGTCACAGTTACCCATTGGGTGAAGCCCATGCAGCCGTTTGAACTGATATTCTTATCTACGACATTATTGATGGGGGCCTGCAATTGCATCAACTTACTGTCAGTGCTTGACTTTAGATTAGTTTACTTTTTTTCAGGCTTCGTTTGTACACGTAGCCAAAGGCTTTAAGTTAAACAAAAAGGCATACAATTACGAAAAGTCGTAAGCATCAGGCATGATATTTAATACCTGATTCGTAAGTTATATATCAATCACTTTGGCGTCGTTCCACTACTTTGAAATTGGGCATTCCATGTAATTTATAAAACAAACAAATAAAACTTTTTGAAATTGTTGACTGTTTCACATGTGAGCAAGTTCAGTCCCGAAGTTCGACTTTGCTCGAAACAGGGTAAGCAAGATGTAGCAGGTAACTCCATAGACGTTTGAGAGTTATAACGGCTATGCGCAACCCCCCATAATGTTTCTTCAATTATTTTTCTTTAAAAGGACGGTACTTTTGATTTCGAAATGACAATTGGCTATCTCAAAAAGACATGAACTTTTTATTACTGTTCTCTCAACTACACATTGAGTGAACTCTGTAAAGCCGGCTGAGTTGACATTTTTAATTTCTCATACTGATGGGAGCTCTACTATTGTAAAAACTTAACTGCAAGTGCTTCATTTCGGGTGGGTAAATATCCTCTTTTCCTAGCAGCGGTAAAACCTAGACGAATAAAGTAACTTACGCTCGGCCAAAGGCTTTAACTCAAACAAATAAGCTTACAGTTACAAACAAGTCGTAAGTCGTGCGCCTAATATTGAAAAGTTTATCCTAAAAATACATATCAATTACTCTGGCTCCCTTCCACACTTTGATACTGTAGTGGCAGATCATGAATCTAGCCAGAGTCAATTAGTGAGATCGCTAAAAACTGAAATCTATACAATGGGGTATTACAAATATTTAACAGAAAATCCAAATGATTTTTCCAGATGATTAAATTGACTTCAATAGGATGATTTATGAATCAGCTACTTTAGATCTTCTTCTATTAATCTGTGCTGCAGTGACGTCACCTTGTTGCATATTTGCATGGCCTATACCACTTGACCGCATAGCTTGTATTTATTACTTTTATATTTATAACCTTAACTCGTGTCAGATGATTTGTGCTTGCAAAAAGACATGTACTCCTCGCTCACTTATTATTAATATTATTAGTAGTAGTACATGTTGCTGGCGAATTGATTACTCGTACATCATTGTTACGAATTTCAATTGTCAGGATTGTCGTTGTTTGTCACTAGGAGGTAAATCAGTTAGTTTCTGCATCCAGTAAGGAACCAATTCACTAAAAGATGCTTTCAAGCACCTGCTGAATTGAACGAATAAAACTTTGTAAGTTTAACCCATATCTTTTAAAAAAAGATTTTTTCAAAATTTTACTATAGCTCAATAGATGTGATGCAATAAGCAAGAAATTTGATTTTGAATTTGTCTAAAAATTTTCATTCTCTGTTTATTTTAAGAAAAATGTATGGTACGTTTAACTGACCTAGTAGTTGGGGGTACATTTAGATTGTATCCATAGCATACTCCTTGATACCATAAAGTGCAATTCTGTCTCTGTGTTTGTGCGTTTTTAACTTTTTCGAAACTACTGGGCGTACATACATCAAACCTGGCGCGATTGATCACCTCCACCGAGTTATTGGTGTCACAAATGGCTTCGTGACGCCATTGATGTCATAATCAAAGATAAATTTTTTAATTTGTATTTTGTGACTGTTTTCTGCTCAACGGTTTTACTGCTCAAACGAAAGCAAGCTCTATTTTTACTAACTTACAAAAAAATTCATTCTTTCGGGTCTAAAATGATGTCACAGCCGACGCTTGATTGCACAATTTGTTCTCTGTATTTTCTCAAAAACTACCAATTTTAAAAACGCGATTAAAAAATTTATTGGGAATTATTAACCACGCTTTCGATAAAAAAAACTTTACCACAATTACAGTTCAATTGGCGATGTAACAACTTATTCCTTTTTAAGTATTTTAGGCGTTCTAAAGCATGCCTCTTTTTTTCTCTTGCATGCTTAAAACTCATTCTAAGATGTCATAATGAGGCCTGGTACGAATGACATCGTCTTTTGCTACTAGAGATCATAATATGACAATTTGTTTAAAAATCGCAAAATGTTTACAAAATTATTTTAAGTAAAAACTGTTTTGTGACAGCATTTTTTTATCGATTTTCATAATTTGTTTGACAAACTAAGGATTATCTTAAAGTAATTCCGATAATATATAATCTGTACTTGAACTATTTTTTTTTATAACAAAAGATTGAACTTTAAGACCTGTAGTGTAGGTTTTAACTCCCCAAAAAAGGTTAAATTGAGTAAGAGCAGGTAACTGTAATTTGTAGAGGTTAAAATAAAGTACCAACATTCAGTGTCGTTTGAAAGCTTAAGAAATTTGCTTTTCAGAAATTTCTAACTCTAATTAGCAAAGGCAAAGGATTAGTTTGTAATGACTGATCAATAAGTGATTGTCGTAAATCATTTTCCATTTTAAGTGAAAAATTTTTCCTACTAGATCTAAAAAACCTGATCTTTTGAAAAAGTTGTTTCTTTGGTGCACTTTGACTGTTTTTCCTAGAAAGCATGGTTCTTTGGTTTTTTCTGTTAACACTTTTAAAAAGATTCCATCGCACAATGAAGTTTCCAAAAAGTTTGAAAGGTAGCATAAGCGTCAAAAAAATCAAAGTTTTGGTGTTGGGGCTTTGCCGAATAGCAATTTCTAGAGAAACTAATTTTTGTGATACATGTGGAACCGACGCGATGACGTAATAATTAAAGCGTCCGCTTCGCAGTTGGTAGACCTGGGATTCAATTCCTTGAGAAGCATACCAAACGACTTTTAAAATGATATTTACGGCTTCCCTGTTTGGCGCTTGGCATTTTGGGAAGGTTGTGGAGAACAAGCCGGTAAGTTCGCTTGTTGCGTCCTTGGGCAAGGCTCTTAACGGGACACCACCACCTTTATGTGGAAGACAGGTGGCTTCTCGGAAATGGCAACTCCCAAGCGAGTGCGGACGTCCCGTCCAAAATATAGCAATACAATTCGCTTTCTCGTGAATGGAGGATTAATATGGCAAATAAAAAAATTTTTTTGACTATTCTTCTTCAGGAGCATGGCTCTTTGAAGCATTCTATCAACTTTTTCTTAACTATTTATCTATAAATGAAATCTCTAAACCTTTTCAAAAGTATCATATTTCAAGCAAAAAAATTGATGATCTCTCTACAAAAAGATGTGGGTAAAATGGCCCGTTTTTATCTTTTGCAACAAAATATTAGTGTCAAGCAACATATCATTTAAATGTTAAGGCTACTTTCTTTGCAATTGGGTGAAGCCGACGCAGCTAGCTGATTTGATAATTTTAACCTATATGCCATCAATGGAATGACTTAACCGAAAATTCTTCATTTTAATTTAGTTTTCCTGTCTGCATTCATGCGAGGACCGAGCAACATGCGCGCAAACAGAATGACTAACTCATACAAATACGCCTACAGCAGCGAAAAAGAGTTAAGCAGCGGCTATAATATTTAATAACTTAATTTTGAAAATACATATCAATCAACATCTTGGCGCCCTTACACAACTTTGATATGCTTTTAAGCACTTAATATAACGGATAAAAGTTTGTTACGTTTCAGGACACCTGTGGAGCAAATAAGTCGTTGCAGGGGCAAGAGAAACTTGGGAAACATGTAGTGGCTAAGCCCAACCCTTCATAATGTTTTTTTGATCGATTGATTTTGAAAAAACAACAGTTTTTTTCGGAAAGAAATTTAATTGAGTGAGAAAGCATAAACTTTTATTACTGTTTTCACAACTATCCACTGGGTGAAGCCGGTTTAGCTGGCTGAACTGATGCTTTTAGTCACAACGTTACTGATAGGGATCCAACGGGCAACGCCGACACACCTGGCTAGAAGGTAAATAATTTTTGCTGTCATTGTGAAAATGGCCACTGTTTTGGGAGCACCTTC
This sequence comes from Trididemnum clinides, assembly GCA_963675345.1. Lineage (NCBI taxonomy): Eukaryota > Metazoa > Chordata > Ascidiacea > Aplousobranchia > Didemnidae > Trididemnum > Trididemnum clinides. Next base: position 33,684,029 of record OY776289.1, on the reverse strand, counting down.
ATTTTTGACTTAGTTTCCCAAACCCAGCTTTTTGAAAAGAACGAATGATGAACTTTGTGAGTAGTACCAATCTTAAATAATAGAGTAAAACAGATCACCATTGTTGGTACGGGACCTAAGACCTTTATTAACAACAACTTTTTGTTTTTGCTTTCATAAATTTTTCACGATTGTTTTCATAATTGATGGAACGCATTGTACTTGAAAATAACTTCACATCCCTTTCTGGGTCAAGGTTGAAATCTAAAGAAAACGCAAAGACTCCTTTGCCTCTGTGCTACGCTTATGCAATGAACAAAAATCATAGACCTAAAGCCTAGCCAGGACCTGGAAATCAGAAATCTTATTGGAATAGGAGCCCAAGTGCTACTTTGGCATTTCCTTGTTTGACATAAATTGTATCCCTGTTGGCTACTCACTCAAGAGAATAGATACATCGGGATTATGGAAACAAGGAATATGCCTATGGAAACCGTGCAAGCGATGCTGGCAGAGTCGGATAGTATATGGATAAAAAAAATGACAAAAAACATTGCAATGTAGTTATTAATGTTGACTAAATTTTCAATATGTATTTTGTTTTGATATAAAATATTTTTTTGCAAGGTTTACATACTGCATATAATAATTTTCACCAAAGCCTGTTTGTTCAATCTGATGGTGTATAAGGCTGTGTTTAATTTTACTAAACGTAATTAATAAAATAATGTATGAATAGTTTGAACAGCCAATCTTGATACCACATAATTAACAAACGGATCTCATTTCTTTTGTTACATCTAGAGTAGAGGGCATTGGGGTACAAACAAATGAGCGACAGGCCGCTTAAAAACTATGCCTATGGCTCAATCAATTGAATTGTTGTCTTGACTTTAATCCATAAATACATCGATAGTGGTTTGAAAAGGTAAATTAATGCAGAAACAAGAAACAAGTTTAGTTGATTTTGATCAGAGATATTCCGCCTATCCAACTCCGACATATCCGAGCGATTCCGTTTCTGTTGCTAAAAACTCAAAAGATGTGACTGGAAAAACTAAATCAGCTCGAAACTTTATTCATACATTAATACGTTAAGACAAATGCATTTCGCTATAAAGCATCATCAGTGCTGTAAAAGAACAATAAAAGCAACTAAATCTAAGGTTCCAAGCAATAACTCTACTGAAAAATCTACACTCATCACATAAGTAATTATATATCCAGCGTATCAAGACAAATAATTTCATATTATAGTATTGCAGTATTACCCACAAGGCAGCAGACCATTATGACGAAAAAAATACGATTAAAACGCAGGCTGATAGTAGACTAAATTTAAAGTAGTAAAAAATATTAAAGCACAGTGAGAAATAATACTAGGTTATATGCGAGGTAAAATCATTTTATTAATATTTATTTTTGCATTAAGTATGCGATACCATTTGGCTTCATAAAAGTTTAAATTTTCAAATTCAGGTTTTATAATAAATATAACAAAAAAACATTGCGCTATATCAGGTTTACCGGTAAATATTTCCTTGTGATGTTTATCATAATGTCTAAGTAGGGCCGAATTATCATTATTTTCAGAGTAGTGAAATTTGTTCCATAGTACTCGATGTTTTGTCCAACGTTGTGAAAAAGATGTCATTGTTTGACCAACATAGTAATTGTCACAGTTTTTGCAACATGCCGCGTAAATGCCATAACCTTTGCAGTTTAGTTTTTGGGTCAAAGGACGTACTCCATTAGGTGTTCGTATATGTTTCATCAGTGGGACCATAGAATTATGTGAGCCATGATTGCCACATAGTGCACATTTACCACAGGGCCCAGATATGCCCCCATCCTTACCCTCAAGAGGACCAAATGAAAGCTTTTTATAACGATCGACAAAATTGCCTAGTGTCTGTGGGCGCTTGTATGCAAGCATTACGTTTGATTGCAGACGTTTTTCCATCTGGCTAGACCGCAGTAGCTTAGAAAATTGGGTAACCCATACGATTTTTTTCTGCTTATTTTTCTTTAATTTGCTCTTGTTAATAGGATGAAATCTATCCACCCAAGACTTGGCCTGCTCAATTATCTTGGATGTGAGAGTTTTAGGAAATTTCGATTCAAAACATTTGTTTTTTAGATATTCCAGACTAGTATCATAGTCGGTTTTGTCTTCGCATATACGCCGCATGCGCATTGCTTCAGATACTACAATAGATTGAAATACCCATAAGGGGTGATACGAAGCACCATTTATGAAAGTCCTGTCAAGAGCAGTTTTTTTGACATAATTACTCGTGACAAATTTAAATGGTGAGTCCGATGAGTGCTTGTGGAGAACGTCTAAAAATTCGACTTGTTGGTCTGAGCATTTGGTATTAAACAATTTAGTGGTTATTTGAAGTCCAACTTTTCCAAGACTATTTTCTATTGCTTTGATTATATTTTGCGTTGAGTTTTCCCAATAGCAATAAAAATAATGTCGTCGATAAATCATTTATAAATAACCGCTTTTTTTAGAATAGGGAATGCAGGAGTTGTAGCAAAATGCATAGCTATGTTTGCAAGCGAGACTGAATGGTTGTCACCAGTAATTATGCCATTAGATTGTTTATAAAAGTGCTGTCCATGTTGTATAATAACCGATTCTAGGGTAAGCATAATTAATTCAACAAAATACCTTTGACCCAGTGCGCAAAATTGCAATTGTAAATTGAGAGCTGTTGTGAGGGCATCTCTAAGCGTATTTCTGTTGATGTTGGGGTAGAGTGCAATAACATCTGCCGCCACAATAAACAGATCTTCGTTAATGAGCTTGTTTTGAATATTCAGGTTGTTTGATTTCCATTGATCTAATTCGAGTAGATAATGGGTGCTATCTCTGCAATATTCATTGATCCCATCCTGACAATATTTCACTGCAATAGGATGCAAGATGTATTCAATCATTGCAGTAAATCTTGATGTAGGAATGTGTCCCGCCGATTGCAATAATCTAACTGGTATGTCAGTAATTCGAGCATTCAATAGATGATCGGGTTGGAGCTTGTGAGTCTTGAAAAGGGGGTACGCATACGCTGGGCTAGAGCATGCAAAATATTTAGCCAACTCTCCAGTTACCTTTTGATAACAATTTTCTTTAACCCTCTGTCTACCATGGGGTCCAATGGACCCCAAAGTGAAATTTGCTCTTTTATTACTTTGAACGTATAGCAGATACGGTCTTGAAATTCCTTGACTTTTCTTAAGTTATGTTGATCTGTAGCCAATTGGAATATTGTAAATCTAAGATAATGATATGTTGTATAAAAAAAAAAAATAGCACCTTATACCAGTGGGGTCCATTGGACCCCACGCTCGTAGCAGACATACATAGCGTAATTGGTAGCATCAATGTTGATCTTTACCTTTTTTTTTGAGAAATGTAATTTTTTTGTTTAGTACCACAAACAAAAATATATTTGCTTTTATATAAATCCATCTGTTCAACTTCAAAATTCACCCTGTATTGCGTTTCAAAACAGTTGTAAAAATTTAACGATATTATAAGAATTCAAGTAAAAGAGTTACTTGGGTGAAAGGAGGGATCGGAAGAATCGCCAGAAGCAGTAAAGATCGAAGAAATGCATAAATATCTGGAAGATGATGAAATACTGAACATATTGGAACAGAGCGAAAGTGGTAGTTGGAGTGCATCATCCGATGGCGGAGAGAGCAAACATCTCAGTGTTGAAGTATTGTCTTCATCTGAAGTGTCAGATACTGATGATGATAGCCAAAACCTGAATGCTTCTTCGAGATGTTTTATTTCACAAAATAAAAAGGAAAATTGGTCATCAACTCCCTGCACAAGTAATACTGGCCGCACTGCTGCTTGCAACATTTTTTGCGAAAGAACAGGCCCTTTACGTTATGCAAAATCTCAATGCGAATCAGAATCTGATTCATTCAAACTATTTTTCAGAAATACACTGCTAACTTTTTTTCAGAAATACACTGGACAAATGCCGAAGGTTGCTTGTATACAAAGAAAATTGGACTGCTATAGATCAATCTGAATTTGACAAATTTTTAGATGTAGTACATGTAATTCTTATTGGAGTATACAAATCAAATAGTGAAAATGTTGCCCAACTTTGGAGTAAAGAGGATGGGAGACCAATTTTCAATAAGCTTATGAGCCGAAATAGATATCAGCAAATCCTGCGAGTATTTCGGTTTGACCATGCAAATGCACGGAGAAGCAACCGATCAGCTGACAAATTTCAGACTATTAGATATATTTTCGAAGAATGGGATCTCAATTTGCGGGATGCTTACATTCCAGGATCCCACATGACTGTGGATGAACAATTGGTTTGTTTCAGAGGAAGATGTCCGTTTAGGCAGTATATTCCTTCAAAGCCTTGCAAGTATGAAATAAAAGTATGAGCAATATATGAAGCCAACACTTCTTATGCATGGAAAATGCAAGTGTACACTGGAAAGGATCCTATGATTGGAAGAGAAGTTAACCAGGGAGCAAGGGTTGTCAAAAATTTGGTGAAAGAAATTGAAAATTCTGGAAGGAATGTTACTTGCGATAATTTTTTTACTAGCTTGTCACTTGCACGTGACCTGCTTCAAAAGAAGCTTACTCTTGTTGGAACCATTCGAAGAAACAAACCAGAACTGCCACCAAAATTCACACTTGCGAAAGAAAGTGAGGTAACCTCAACTGTTTTTGGATTTCAAAGTGATGCCATGATTGCATCATATTGCCTGAAAAAGGGATGTGTGGTGAATATGCTGTCCACAATGCACGCACTCCCTGACATATCTTCAACCTCTTGCGAAAAGAAGCCTGAAGTAATCTTGTATTACAACAGCACCAAAAGTGGAGTGGACATTCTGGATAGAATGGTGCGGACCTACACTTCCACAAGAATGACAAGAAGATGGCCAGTGGCACTATTTTACAATATGCTTGATGTAAGTGCTGTCAATGTGTATGTGGTATGGCATCAATTACAAGGTGAAAACAGCAGCTGCTTTAGCAAAACGAAGAGAAGAAAGTTTTTGATTCAGTTGGCAAAAGGGCTAGCTGGAATGTTACCGACATATATAAATCATGCTGCTCTGCCACAAAACAAAAGGAAGGGAGCTGAAACTGAAGATCAGCAGCCGAAACCAAAGAAGGCAAGATGTCATCTTTGTGACAGAAGCAAAGATAGAAAATGTAAGCAAATCTGCATTGCCTGCAAAAAGAATGTTTGCCAAGAGCATTCGGAAATCATATGTATTCAATGCAGGCGTGCATAAGCTGAACTCGTCACAGCAGTTTTCTAAGTACTGGTACAGTGTTTATTGCTGTGTAATTGGTTTCATTGTTAACCAATTTATGCATTTTTTATTTTCATGTGTCACACTGCGCAGTAAGCTTGAGTACACTCATTTGTGTTCCTGCAAACTGCTCATATGAATCCTGATATGCCGGTACCTCAACTTCTAGTGAAGGCTATGTGCATGAATATGCTCAAAAACGTAAGAGAGTAAAACACTTTTGGGGCCCCACCAATCTGCTTGAAATTAGCATATTTTGCCCAATTTTATAAATTTGCCCGAAATCTTATTAATCTTGCTCAGATTTGTCGGAAATTCTCAAATTTTCTAAATTTGATCAAATATGTCGGAACTTTATCAAACTTTTACAGTATAAACACTGCCCCCCCAAAAAAAATTATTTCGAATTTTGCCAAAATTTTTGAATTCTGCTCATTTTTTTAATTTGTGAAGGGGGAGAGGGTTCGCACCTTTGTCTTCTACCGTCTATGGATAAGCTGACAAATATTTCATGGAATTGAAATAAACTTCTTAACATGTATAGGCCATCCAAGACTGTTTTAGTAAGCTTATTAGTAAATTGCACCATATGCTGCTCTGTGACTGCGTGTGTCTACTTTTTGTGTATCGGTATTTTCGTTTTTATGTGTGCTTATTAGCAGACTTTTGAGTGTTAACTGCTTCATTTCCCGTTTAGCCAATAATTTTGAAGATTTCCATTGCATTGCTTGTCCTTAACATGCCTTTCTAAAATTGGGGTCCAACGGAACCCAATGGTATAAGTTGAATGAGTTTTTTTTGGTAGACAGAGGGTTAACTCTGTATCCTGTGCTATGATAAAGCAAATCTTTAGATATGACTCCTTTATCAAATAACGAGATAATAAGGTTTTCGCATTTGCGTTTATTAACTTCAAATTGTTTATGCATAATCTGTGGAGTGAATTGTAGAACGTCAAATTTGTTTAGTTTTTTTTTCCATAATTTCATTGTAGTCAGAATAGTTAACAATAAGGATTTTTCCATCCTTGTCTGTTCGACACACCACAACCTTTTGTTCAGAGATTAACATTTGTATAGTTTTAAGTGCTTGTTTTAGACGAAATGGAAGGTTATTGTTGTGCAGATATTGCTTTTCAACCTTAGAACCTAAGTTTCGTAATTTGGTTTCAACTAATTTTTTGTAGGTTGCGACCTCTTCAGTCAGTGATTCAGTTGGTGGTCTAGAAAATTTGGGGATTATAAGTTTAGTAGGTAGGCACTCTTCATTTTGCGTATTTTCATTGTTTTTGAATATATCAGCCCACTCCACTCTTCGCGTATGTTCAGTTAAAAAGCACCACTCTTGGTCACAAATGTTTTCGTTCCATTTGGGTGTGGGCACAAAGTTCAATCCTTTCGCCAGAAGTTCTATTCTATTCTATAAAAAGCCTATTCTAAAAAAAGCGGTTATTTATAAATGATTTATCGACGACATTATTTTTATTGCTATTGGGAAAACTCAACGCAAAATATAATCAAAGCAATAGAAAATAGTCTTGGAAAAGTTGGACTTCAAATAACCACTAAATTGTTTAATACCAAATGCTCAGACCAACAAGTCGAATTTTTAGACGTTCTCCACAAGCACTCATCGGACTCACCATTTAAATTTGTCACGAGTAATTATGTCAAAAAAACTGCTCTTGACAGGACTTTCATAAATGGTGCTTCGTATCACCCCTTATGGGTATTTCAATCTATTGTAGTATCTGAAGCAATGCGCATGCGGCGTATATGCGAAGACAAAACCGACTATGATACTAGTCTGGAATATCTAAAAAACAAATGTTTTGAATCGAAATTTCCTAAAACTCTCACATCCAAGATAATTGAGCAGGCCAAGTCTTGGGTGGATAGATTTCATCCTATTAACAAGAGCAAATTAAAGAAAAATAAGCAGAAAAAAATCGTATGGGTTACCCAATTTTCTAAGCTACTGCGGTCTAGCCAGATGGAAAAACGTCTGCAATCAAACGTAATGCTTGCATACAAGCGCCCACAGACACTAGGCAATTTTGTCGATCGTTATAAAAAGCTTTCATTTGGTCCTCTTGAGGGTAAGGATGGGGGCATATCTGGGCCCTGTGGTAAATGTGCACTATGTGGCAATCATGGCTCACATAATTCTATGGTCCCACTGATGAAACATATACGAACACCTAATGGAGTACGTCCTTTGACCCAAAAACTAAACTGCAAAGGTTATGGTATTTACGCGGCATGTTGCAAAAACTGTGACAATTACTATGTTGGTCAAACAATGACATCTTTTTCACAACGTTGGACAAAACATCGAGTACTATGGAACAAATTTCACTACTCTGAAAATAATGATAATTCGGCCCTACTTAGACATTATGATAAACATCACAAGGAAATATTTACCGGTAAACCTGATATAGCGCAATGTTTTTTTGTTATATTTATTATAAAACCTGAATTTGAAAATTTAAACTTTTATGAAGCCAAATGGTATCGCATACTTAATGCAAAAATAAATATTAATAAAATGATTTTACCTCGCATATAACCTAGTATTATTTCTCACTGTGCTTTAATATTTTTTACTACTTTAAATTTAGTCTACTATCAGCCTGCGTTTTAATCGTATTTTTTTCGTCATAATGGTCTGCTGCCTTGTGGGTAATACTGCAATACTATAATATGAAATTATTTGTCTTGATACGCTGGATATATAATTACTTATGTGATGAGTGTAGATTTTTCAGTAGAGTTATTGCTTGGAACCTTAGATTTAGTTGCTTTTATTGTTCTTTTACAGCACTGATGATGCTTTATAGCGAAATGCATTTGTCTTAACGTATTAATGTATGAATAAAGTTTCGAGCTGATTTAGTTTTTCCAGTCACATCTTTTGAGTTTTTAGCAACAGAAACGGAATCGCTCGGATATGTCGGAGTTGGATAGGCGGAATATCTCTGATCAAAATCAACTAAACTTATTACAAGCTTCAAAGCCGAAAGAAGGTATCCCTATCATAGACAACTCTGATAGCTTAAAAAAGTACATTAAAGCAACTATTTATGAAGAAAAATCTTTGTTCTTAAAAGAATGCGTCAAACTTAACATCTTATTACCATCCAACAATAAATAAGGTATTGACTTTGACCTTATACTGGTTCAACAAGAAAGACGTATTTCTAAACAATTACAGGATACTGGCACTTTTAAATTGCAAATTCAATTAAAACCACATGAAAAGCAGAATATATCTAAAATTAAATGGCATTATAGAAGAAAATATATTGACAAAATCAACTGGCTGTGGTACAAGCAAGCTGAAAATAGACGTTCACTCCCGACTAGTTTTACAATTATCCGGAATAAAACTCGGCGTAACAGGCGCAGTAGATTGAGATATAGAAAGAGACGCAAAGAAAAAATAAAGCTCTTAATCTGGCCCAAGTTAATTCAATTGTTCTCAATAAATCCAGTATTGATCTGTCGAATGACGTAAAAGAACTTCTGGCGAAAGGATTGAACTTTGTGCCCACACCCAAATGGAACGAAAACATTTGTGACCAAGAGTGGTGCTTTTTAACTGAACATACGCGAAGAGTGGAGTGGGCTGATATATTCAAAAACAATGAAAATACGCAAAATGAAGAGTGCCTACCTACTAAACTTATAATCCCCAAATTTTCTAGACCACCAACTGAATCACTGACTGAAGAGGTCGCAACCTACAAAAAATTAGTTGAAACCAAATTACGAAACTTAGGTTCTAAGGTTGAAAAGCAATATCTGCACAACAATAACCTTCCATTTCGTCTAAAACAAGCACTTAAAACTATACAAATGTTAATCTCTGAACAAAAGGTTGTGGTGTGTCGAACAGACAAGGATGGAAAAATCCTTATTGTTAACTATTCTGACTACAATGAAATTATGGAAAAAAAAACTAAACAAATTTGACGTTCTACAATTCACTCCACAGATTATGCATAAACAATTTGAAGTTAATAAACGCAAATGCGAAAACCTTATTATCTCGTTATTTGATAAAGGAGTCATATCTAAAGATTTGCTTTATCATAGCACAGGATACAGAGTTAAAGAAAATTGTTATCAAAAGGTAACTGGAGAGTTGGCTAAATATTTTGCATGCTCTAGCCCAGCGTATGCGTACCCCCTTTTCAAGACTCACAAGCTTCAACCCGATCATCTATTGAATGCTCGAATTACTGACATACCAGTTAGATTATTGCAATCGGCGGGACACATTCCTACATCAAGATTTACTGCAATGATTGAATACATCTTGCATCCTATTGCAGTGAAATATTGTCAGGATGGGATCAATGAATATTGCAGAGATAGCACCCATTATCTACTCGAATTAGATCAATGGAAATCAAACAACCTGAATATTCAAAACAAGCTCATTAACGAAGATCTGTTTATTGTGGCGGCAGATGTTATTGCACTCTACCCCAACATCAACAGAAATACGCTTAGAGATGCCCTCACAACAGCTCTCAATTTACAATCGCAATTTTGCGCACTGGGTCAAAGGTATTTTGTTGAATTAATTATGCTTACCCTAGAATCGGTTATTATACAACATGGACAGCACTTTTATAAACAATCTAATGGCATAATTACTGGTGACAACCATTCAGTCTCGCTTGCAAACATAGCTATGCATTTTGCTACAACTCCTGCATTCCCTATTCTAAAAAAAGCGGTTATTTATAAATGATTTATCGACGACATTATTTTTATTGCTATTGGGAAAACTCAACGCAAAATATAATCAAAGCAATAGAAAATAGTCTTGGAAAAGTTGGACTTCAAATAACCACTAAATTGTTTAATACCAAATGCTCAGACCAACAAGTCGAATTTTTAGACGTTCTCCACAAGCACTCATCGGACTCACCATTTAAATTTGTCACGAGTAATTATGTCAAAAAAACTGCTCTTGACAGGACTTTCATAAATGGTGCTTCGTATCACCCCTTATGGGTATTTCAATCTATTGTAGTATCTGAAGCAATGCGCATGCGGCGTATATGCGAAGACAAAACCGACTATGGTACTAGTCTGGAATATCTAAAAAACAAATGTTTTGAATCGAAATTTCCTAAAACTCTCACATCCAAGATAATTGAGCAGGCCAAGTCTTGGGCGGATAGATTTCATCCTATTAACAAGAGCAAATTAAAGAAAAATAAGCAGAAAAAAATCGTATGGGTTACCCAATTTTCTAAGCTACTGCGGTCTAGCCAGATGGAAAAACGTCTGCAATCAAACGTAATGCTTGCATACAAGCGCCCACAGACACTAGGCAATTTTGTCGATCGTTATAAAAAGCTTTCATTTGGTCCTCTTGAGGGTAAGGATGGGGGCATATCTGGGCCCTGTGGTAAATGTGCACTATGTGGCAATCATGGCTCACATAATTCTATGGTCCCACTGATGAAACATATACGAACACCTAATGGAGTACGTCCTTTGACCCAAAAACTAAACTGCAAAGGTTATGGCATTTACGCGGCATGTTGCAAAAACTGTGACAATTACTATGTTGGTCAAACAATGACATCTTTTTCACAACGTTGGACAAAACATCGAGTACTATGGAACAAATTTCACTACTCTGAAAATAATGATAATTCGGCCCTACTTAGACATTATGATAAACATCACAAGGAAATATTTACCGGTAAACCTGATATAGCGCAATGTTTTTTTGTTATATTTATTATAAAACCTGAATTTGAAAATTTAAACTTTTATGAAGCCAAATGGTATCGCATACTTAATGCAAAAATAAATATTAATAAAATGATTTTACCTCGCATATAACCTAGTATTATTTCTCACTGTGCTTTAATATTTTTTACTACTTTAAATTTAGTCTACTATCAGCCTGCGTTTTAATCGTATTTTTTTCGTCATAATGGTCTGCTGCCTTGTGGGTAATACTGCAATACTATAATATGAAATTATTTGTCTTGATACGCTGGATATATAATTACTTATGTGATGAGTGTAGATTTTTCAGTAGAGTTATTGCTTGGAACCTTAGATTTAGTTGCTTTTATTGTTCTTTTACAGCACTGATGATGCTTTATAGCGAAATGCATTTGTCTTAACGTATTAATGTATGAATAAAGTTTCGAGCTGATTTAGTTTTTCCAGTCACATGAAACAAGAAACAGGTTCAAAATACTAAATACAGTTCTGGTTTTTTCTAAATACAGTTTCCTTGTATTTTGATGGCGCTAAAGAAATTTGTTGACGCTTTCCTCAGTAGCGGCTGAGAATGCTGGAAAACGCAATCAGGAATTCTGGATTAACGAATTTTCTTATTACAATTAGTCTTTATGGCCGGTTTTTGCTCAATTAGGTCAATTCTGAACGATTCACATCTAATAAATCAAATACAGTTAAATTTAATAGGTCCTCATAATCATTTTAAAGAACAATACCAATAACAAAACGGCTTTTCATATGGATTTGCGTAAATCTTGCGAACAGAAATGTTCTTAAGAGTTTTACAGGACCAATTGATTTTCCGATTTCTGCTAACGCTAAAACATCTGTTACGTTTAAAATAGAACCCAAACTTCGATTCTATTGAATAAGGGAGACGGCTTAACTTCAACAGTAGACTACGCTGATCCCTGGACCTATGCGGCATACCACCAAATGAGAATCGTAAATGAGATATCGTATTTACACTAACTTATACACGACTAGCCGACACGACCTGCATAAGCCAACACGCTGAAGGCAGTGTCCGCATAACCTACAACAAAACAATAGTGTTAAGCCGGGACGGGTTAAGCCGATTCAGCGAGATAGACCCGGTATAGCAGGGGTGTCCAAACTACGGCCCGCGGGCCAGCTCCGGCCCGCGCTGCCCTTTTTTTTGGCCCGCGGCTCATTATGAAAATATAACGTAATACGGCCCGTTATTAATCTTTGCACAACAGAACTTTGCAAATATAACAGAATTTCTTTAATGATTTAAATTTTAAAAAAATCTCGAAACAACGCATGTCGAATTGTCAATTCAGCATTTTCGTGTGAGATATATTGCTCTGCCTACACATCCACACAAAGGATTCCAGCGCATGCGCCTGCATAGCGCACACCCAAACGCATCTTGCATTTTGCTTTGGAGCAATTATTACGTTTCTTCTTTTCTCTGTTAATTCTCAGTTCTTCTAGTTAGTTGTAGCGTCATAAATACCAAATAAAGAACGATTTGCCAACTATGGTTTTGAGTTGAACTATTGAACTATCAATGATTTTGTTAGCCTGCTAGTGAGTATAGTGATTACAGTTGACAATGGCAGACCAAATAAAGAAACGGAAAGTCGACAGCGAGTGTAGAAAATTTCAGGCAAGGTGGGAAATGCAATACTTTTTCAAAGAAGTCAAAGGAAAGTGTGTCTGCTTGATCTGCAACGAAACTGTTGCAGTGGTGAAGGAGTATAATGTGCAGCGACACTTTGAAACGAAACATAAGAAGTATGAATCCTGTACTGGTGCCGAGCGAGAATAGAAAGTTAAGCAAATGACAGCTACACTACAGGCTCAGCAAAACTGCTTTCTCCGTGCCAACAAAGCACAAGAAAGTGCTACAGTAGCCAGTTACGAGGTAGCTCAACTGATTGCTCAACACGGGAAACCTTTCACAGATGGCGACTTTATAAAGCAATGTCTCAATAAGGTTGCAGGAATAATGTGCCCAGAAAAACTGCATGACTTTAACAACGTTAGTTTGTCCAGAAACACAGTTGTGCGTCGCATCGAAGACTTGTCAGCTAATGTAAAACATCAGGTGTCACATAAAGCTAGTGATTTTGATTTTTACTCGATTGCGTGTGATGAGAGCACTGATGCCGGAGACACCGCACAGTTGTTAATTTATTTACGGGAAGTTGATGACAACTTTTGCATTACGGAGGAGTTGCTTGATATTAGGAGTCTTAAGGGTACAACTACAGGTAAAGACATTTTTAAAGCTGTGTCCGATGCAATTGACAAGATGGGACTTTAGTGGGACAAGTTGTGTGGAGTCACAACAGATGGAGCTCCAGCTATGAGAGGCGAGCGAAAGGGAATGGCTTCTATGGTTTGTGCCAAGGTGCAAGAAAATGGAGGTGAGGCTGTTAAAATGCACTGTATCATCCACCAGGAAGCTCTCTGTGCCAAGACAGTCCAGCTTGGTGATGTGATGAACACTGTTGTGAAAATTGTCAATATAATTAGGTCGCGAGGGCTCTACCACAGACAGTTTCAGTCTTTTCTGTCAGATGTTGATGCTGAATACGGGGACGTTCTCTATCACTCTGATGTGCGTTGGCTAAGTCGCGGCGCTGTGCTGCAGAGATTTTATTCTTTGAGGTCCGAAATCGATCAGTTTCTGAAAGCGAAGAACCAACATGTTGATGAGCTAACAGACCCTCAGTGGTTGGCAGACCTAGCATTTTTGGTTGATCTCACTGGTCATCTCAACGCACTGAACAGGACCTTTCAAGGTAAAGACCAGCTTGTATCACAGCTTTATGGGCACTTGAAAGCATTCTGTCTGAAACTCCGTCTGTTTGAGACACAACTAATCAATTTCAATGTTGCGCACTTCCCCACACTGTCCGAAATCAAGTCTGCTTTTCCAAATGCCTTTCCGCGCAAAAGTGTAAGTACGTGACTGTTGTCAAAGCTCTACTGACAGAATTCAATCAGCGCTTCCAAGATTTTTCTGCTGTCGAGTACAAAATCAAGCTGTTTTCAACTCCATTCCTAATGGATGCACAAGAAGTGGAAGAGAGTCTGCAACTAGAACTTATTGAAATGCAGTGTGACAGTTCTCTAAGAAATCAACATCACCTTCTCTCCCTTTCAGACTTCTACCGGAGCTTGGAAAGGACCAGGTTTCCTTTGATGATACGCAATGCAAAACAAATGATGAATTTGTTTGGCTCAACGTATATATGTGAGCAAACGTTTTCTCTGTTGACGCTAAATAAGAACAAATTCAGAACCAAGATGACTGACAGCCATCTCTGCGATGTACTTCGCCTTGCAACCACCAGACTAACTCCTGACTTGCCGGCCATCATGCGTGCCAAAGTACAGCATCAATGCTCTCACTGAAGCCATGCTGTTTATGAGCATTTTTGTGTCGTGTCTTAAGTTAAAATAGAAGAGAAACCCGTGTTGAATGTTGTGTTTTCTTTATATTCAGTCAGAAAGCGCATCCTACAAATATTGATAGGCTAACATCACTACATGAGGGATGAGTACGATGTTCCTTTCCTTTAGTTTAGTGACTGGCCCGAACTTTGGTGTATTCTTCTGAATGTGGCCCGTGGTAAAAAAAGTTTGGACACCCCTGCGGTATAGCATGCACTATAGTCCTAATATAAGCTGCGGGCGCTATCTGTTACTACGGTGGTGACAGCAATGATACACGACTGCTGGTAGAACGCAATCTATAGGCTAACTAAAGAACGGTTACAGATACTAACGTTAAAACTTAAGCTACCACAATAAATAAACTAGGACTACTACCAACATACAAGTGTAAGCTGGCCTGAAAGATACTGTACATAATTGAAAGAGGAAACCTAACGTCACAATTCGGCGTAAGCTACGTAGTTTTGAAAGCATTATCAGTGAATTTCCGCGGAGAGTCGCTATGACTTAGAACGTCTGATTATTATGACGTCACCTCTACGGGTGAAAAGAAAATGTCTGCACTGCTTTCCTTTTCTGCACGTAAAGTTCTTTTTCATTAAAGTGATTGTGTCGATAATAAGTGTGAAAGTTGTAATTTTGTCTAAGCGAAGTGCGACTCAAAAATCAACAGGAAATTACGCTATAGACGTAGTAGACAGCCACGGTATCAACTCTCAGAGCTCCCCATCTATCCGGTTTTGTAACTTAGCCCTACGACCCGCACTCGCTGTAGTGGTGCCCCGGCCAAGAACAAGAAACCAGCAGCTTCACATCGAGTCTATTACGCCAACGAACTCAATTTTACAAGACAACAAAGACGATACCGTAAAATATTTTATAGATTTTGCATTTGTCTTCCACCTTAAAGCAGGTAGAGCAAGTCATTTAAATAAGAAACAGAACCGCATCGCTTTAATACCAAGCATTACTCGCGCTATTTTGCTCTTTATTACATGAGCGCAACGCCATCATCCGCTCCTCTATTGCGAACAACATTATAATAAAAAAAATGTGATAACTGCCGTTTTCTAATATTACTAATCATTTCCAATTACTTCTATTAAAAATTACAAAGAAACTGTTATAATTAATTTGCTCCTCTGTTGTGAACAACATAATAATTAAGAAAAAACGTGATAAGTGCCGTTCTGATATTCCTACAGCTTGGACCAAATAATTACCAACAAGTTATTTGTTTGGTTCATGAACCATTTCCAGTTACTTCTATCAAAAATTACAAAAAAATGTTACAAATAATGACTTGCAAAGAGCTTTATGGCTGACATTATTTAACATTTGTTTAGACTTACTTTTACAGCTTAGCATTGTCGTGATAACTGTTCTGTGCGTTTGTAAGCTGCGTAGCCTGATCAATTTTACCCATTGCACTTGTCCTCCCAAATTCACCATCAGCAGTCATCCACCTTGCCTCGGTCGCACACTTTGCATAAGTTGCCAGAGTTTTGGCCGTTTAATGTTTCGGAGTACTTTAGCACGATTGAAATAATGCTCAACTATAACGGGATAACTGAGGAAACCCCCATATGCTCTGCCCTCATTTAGACCTTGAGCAAACACTAACCAAAGTAGTTGATGTCCTGCAAAACTTAAGCCAAGAAGAACCTTATACTCAGTTAAAACCATCACTTCTCGCACGCCGTGGTAACAAAACTGAAGAATCACTTTACACTATCCTACAACAGTACACTAAAAATTGCCACTCTGCAACCAAATTCCTTATTCGTATCAAAATTGTCCTGGGTAGAAACTATGATTCACACTCTCCAATTGTTAATGATCTAATCCGCCATCACCTTTTGGAGGCTGTCGACCCTCTGTTACTACTATTACTCTTTTACTACGAATCAACTAGCTTTGAAGAGTTAGCTCAGCACGCTGACCGCCTCATTGCCCACTTGGAGCAAGGCCATAACTCACAGCTCACTCCTTCTCCCGTGAAGGAACCGTTTTCCAATTAAAGTCTCATAAACTAGGTCCCGAATTCGCGTTTAGATTCACTGCAAAGAAGTGTCAGTGAGCTTTTTCAAAGCAAAGATCGCTCCATAGCTAAGCCATCTCATGCTACCCAAGTCTCATCTCACGGCTCCTAATACCACCACATCAAACTTTTTAATCGGAATTCGTTTACTCACTTACGCGGCGTGGTCAGCCACAACTTTGCTGTTACCACAACCGTTTTGGCAATCGTGGTCGCAAATGGAAAGGGCCCTCTGCCCCCGAGGAGCTGTTACCCTTCCACTTTCGCGTTTGCACAACACTTTCTCGCCCACGACTCAATTCGCTAACCATAGCTTGTTTTTCATATATGACGACATTTCTAAAGCCCGCCTGCTGATCGATACCGGCATTTCTGTTTCCCTTTTCTCTTTAGCGTGGGTGAATCACCATTAGCTACAACCAGCAACAATACACTCCCTCCAAGCACCGGGTAAAAGCTTTCTCCCAGTTATTGGCTGCTTACACACCTCACTTGGCCTCAGTTTCGCATGCTTGTTTAACCACAGTTTTTTTTCTGTGATATTGAATTAGGCATCCTGGGGGCGGATGTATCACGTCACAAACGATTGTCGATGTCTGACTGAGTCCTTAAAGGTGAAGACATGCTCCCCCTCTTCCAATTTAGAACCAGATCCTAGCTCCGGTATCCAAACCAACGACAAAAAGAAACCCAAAAATATTAAACTTGCTCCAAAAAAGCTTCCCATAGATCTTTCGCCCTTGCCGCCGTAATAGAGAAGCTAAGCATTCAGTTGCGGACTCAATAGAAACGTCTACTGAGAAGTCGGTATTTGCCAAAACAAGTTGTTTCAGCCCCAAAAAGTTTGGAACCTTGCAAGATGAATAAAAACGCCTCTGTGATCAGAGTATTCTCGAAAATAGCCACAGCGCCTGGATATTCCCCGTCGTAATGGTTCGTAAAAAATCAGGAACGTAGAAATTTTGCTCCGACTTAACAAACTTAAACAAAATACTTCAAATACGAAAGTATGCCGTACCTTATATCAGTGACTTTACTGCGTTAGCACACCGGTGCTCCATCTTTTCAAGTCTTGACATTTCCGATGCTTATTACAACATACCGGTCAAGCCTGAAGTTTAACACAAACTTACTATCACAACTTTTTTGGGCAACTATTGTTATCGCATCTACGCCTTTTATTAACAAGAATTGTTTGACTGAGTTCGCCAGGAGTCGAACTGCCGCCCTGCGAACAGCAGCTTTATTGCACGTTTTGTTTGGTCGCGCTTCACTCTGTTGTCACTTGTTCATTTCTACACTTTGATCTAAGCACGCAAAACGCGTGGCTTCAGGCTCTTACTAATTAAATATCTATATAAAGAAAAATAAGTGACTTTGAATGCTATGTTTGGTATTGAATTTTGCTGGTTCAATCATTGGGGGATAAAAGTTCAGTCAATTTTCTCGCGCTCGTCTATTCAGAGTTTTTATCGTTATTGCTGTCAATATACCCATTTGAATTTTACTGTTTGATTTTAATCGGTTGGATAGACAATAGTGTGAGGAAGGTCCTGACCTTCCGCATGTGACACCTATATCAGAAGATTCATCCCCGTCGAAAGGTGGATCCTTACCAACTATTGCTACGACTACCTGCCCATGAGCTCCGCTACCGCTCCACTTTTTTACAGCAGCAAATGCATGGGCATTGGCGGGGATTTCCCCAGTGTTCTGCTATTTAGATGACGCAATATAGATAACAAATAAAACATAACAAATTTTTTCAATATGAGTTATTCGGGTGTCAGGTAACCTGCAATCAAGTTTTTATGGACTCCGATGTTCGAGTATCCGGCATATTTTGTCATCCGGCACGGCTGTAGTGATTACAAGTATGTGCTTTTGCTAATCTGAATCAGAACATCGATTGTTAAACTCAATTTAAAATTGCGCCATCATATCTGCAAAGCTGCATTCTACAGTACAGCCTCTTTGTAAAGTAATTTTTGATGATTTATAATTTCAAAACTACGACTCAAAATTTACCAAAATATGACTTAAAATTAGACTCTATTTCTATGTCTTTGGTATTATGATTTCCGTAAAAACAAATCATCCAACCGTGTATATACACAATCTTTTGTTGGTTAAGACACATCTTTATTGAAACAATCATACATTATAATCAAGTAAGAAAACACATTTCTTTCTTTAAAATTTCGTCCAGGGCATAGAAATTTTTCACAGTAAAAGCCTTCGCTTAACAAAAACTGTGGTAGCTGCACGATTCGAAGCAGTGCAATCTCCTAAGGTGAATGCGCTGGCAATTTGGCTGGGGTGACGCAGAAATTTTCAAAAAATTACTGTCAAGAGCAAACCTAGTGGCTTTTGAAAATATTTTTATGTTTGACGTGACAAAATGCAGTGAGTGAATGGCTTCAAATGCAGATGTAATTTTATACAATGTGCTGACAATTGTCTCGGTTAAGATCATCGTAGCACATTTTTTATGGAAGTAGGGGAGAGGACTATTGACGGAATTTAAAGATCGTAATTTTTTCTTTATAGGTCGACTTACTGAAAGAAGGTATTTTCCAATTTTTGTATCAACACCAAGTATCAACGTTTCGAAAGCCCCCAACAACTATCTTGCCCATTTTTAAAATTTAAGGAATGGGAGCGCGGAAAACAGTTAGTAGGGTTGCAGCGTCCTTGTCACACTACGCCTTAGTCTGTGAAGACGGTATTATCTTGATAGATACCATAGATTTTATAGTAGCTACCATAGACATTGCTCTATGTTCATGACCCAAATCTATCAATTTATGATTCCAATTACCTAAAATAATTTTATGACTTGACGTGAAAATAAGACTTTACAATTTAGTTTGGCATTTACACTGGAAAAGCTATTTGATTCAATTTTAGTGTTCCTTATTTCCTCAACATTCAGAAGCTTTTTTACACTGAAACAAAAATTTTGGAAGTCCCCAAAGTTTTAGCTTTGCCTGTTTTTTTTATTTTTTGTTTTATTTGCCATTTTTATCCTCCATTCACGAGAAAGCGAATTGTATCGCTATACTTTGGACGGTAAGTCCGCACTCGCTTGGGAGTTGCCTTTTTCGAGGTTTATGGGCCACCTGTCTTCCACATAAAGGTGGGGCGCCCCGTTAAGTGCCTTGCCCAAGGACACAACAAGCGAACTTGCCGGCTTGTTCTCCACAACCTCCCATAAATGCCGAGCGCCAAGCAGGGAAGCTATAGATACCATTTTTTAAAGTCTTTTGGTATGACTCGACAAGGGGAATGAACCCCAAGTCTACCGACTGCGAAGCGGACGCTCTAACCACTACGCCATCGCGTCGGTCAATTCCATGCCTGGGTTTTCGAAGCTTTCTAAAACATGGGAGAGTGGCTCTTCACTATAACTTTGCGTCCCCTACGTAACTGCTTCAAAATGATATCATAAAAAACTTTTATTTACAAATGTTAGTCGACGTTACTTTTATTTGCTAGCTTGTTTTAATAAGCATTTGCCGAAGGCTATTGAAATAAGATTGGCTGGATATTGAAGTCGCCAATAAACGTGGTAAAGTTTTGAGATTTATTTTCAGAAATTTAGCCTTGCATTCATATCTTGTTTTTTGTTTCCTACCTCCACCATCCTCTTGAAATTAAACCAATCGCTGTTTTAATGTCACTTCAAAAAACAATGAAATGCTGTCATTCTACAATCAAACCAAAAATGCAGCCCCGTTCTCTTTTCGCAAATCCTCGGTTTGTCATTGGACTTGGGATTATTTTAATAATCAACACTTCTTCTTGTAGGTTTATTTGGCCTTATTTTTTTATTGCTGTTTTTTCTTTTGATAGAATGTTGATTTATTTGTCGATAGTAAAAGTCGTTAAAACATGGAGATTTTTCTACTAGCAAAAATTTATACTTTGTGATATTTAATATTATTTACAATAACAAAAGCAAAAAGTATTTTGGAGGGAAACAAAGGAGAGGGCCATAAATGTACATCATAGGCTACCACTCATTTTTGGTGTTGAAAACCTTTATTTTATTTAAAGGCTCAAAGCTAAAAGTTTTTTATCTTCAAAAACCTTTGTTACAGCACGACTTTAATTTTCAGCGCATCACATCTATAAAATCTATGTTTTCCTCTTGTTGTGTAAAAAAGATTTTTCTGCAGCCATCAAAATTCCTGCTGTGATTTGTTAGAATCTTCGCACGTTTTCTGATGCGAGCTCTTGTAATCAACTCCGGGCCTCCTAAAAACTCCGTGCTCGGCTGCTTTATCAACCCCTGCCAACCCCACTTTATTTAAGTTCCATTCATCATGAGAATTATTCAAAGGATTTACTTCGCAATATTTCCGTAAATCTACATTTCTAAATACATTATCAAACACATTTCTGTCCAAAATGTTGTCTATAGTTAACAGCGTTGCTCGGTGGTAGTTTGTGTTGGGCAAACTCAGCTAGCGATGGTAATTTTAGTCACTTTTGTAAGGGTATAAAAGAGAATTCCGCCAGTACGATTGATAAATCTCCAACAACACTTTACCATACTAAACGATTTAGTGCTAATATTGTGTTTAGGAGAGGCGGTTGGTAGCTTCTTTTCAATGAGACGGTTTTTGCTGCTTAACTCTTGGCCGCTGATACCAACAACCATCTGTAAGCCACGTATTTGCTCATATGATTGCAGAACATACTACATACAGATTGGTTTGACCTTCAGGGCAATTTTAATATGTTTTACAATATGAGCTAAATACTTCGTGCAATTGAGCCGTAGAATAACTAACGCCAAACTTCAAAATAAATTAACCAAAGCCCAACAATTTATATTTGTACAAACGGAATGTAATTAATACACCTTGGAAAAAGAGCCGTAAAATGTTTTTTCTTAATTCCAGAGCGCGAAGCAGTGGCGTAGAGTGAGGTTTTTTGCCGCTCTGAGCGATCGCAAAAAATGCTCCCTTGCTTCCATTAAACAAATTATAAACGTCAGTGTTCATATTTTGTGTTCAGACATAGCTAAAATGTAGTTCTACATCTATTGCTAACCACTCGCGTGTAGTAATGCAGATACCGCCATCTAGTGGTGGGGAAAAGCCAGTATACAAATAAGCGTAACAGTAAGAAGAGAGTTGAAGGCACCTAAATTGTTTTCTACCCAGAGCCATAAATTTCAAAAGTGGGCAAAAAAAAAACTCTTGAACAGTTGATCTCCAAAGAAGGCTTCATACCTTCCCCATACAATACAAATTGTTGTGCCTACGAGTATAGATGGCAAGGAATATAAGTTGGTTTTAGTGAGCAATTTTAGATAAACTTTTATACAGATAAAGTAACTATAAATTTGATTACAAATTTTTGTGGCTGTTCGTAAAGCAACATTATAAAACGAATTTTGATTGGAAAAAATTTTACAGTGTGTGATATAACAACACTGTAAAAAAAATATATATTTTGCAGATTTTTGGTGCAGCAGTGTTGCTTTAAGTTGCGTTATTCTAAATAAAATGTAGTCTGAAATGGGCAGTAACTTACTTTTGCACCGCATTGTTTTTGTTTACCGACGACAAATTAAAAAATGAGTACCAGTACCTAATTACTTTTCTAATAATCTAACCGGTACATTTGTTTGGTCGTCTTGGCTGCAGTCTTCACTCTTAGCTCTGCTACAATGATTAGCAGATCATACTAACTTGCCAAAAACTCCAAAGCCGAAACATTACTTTGAAAAGAAAAAAAGTACTACAAAATAAAATGGTTATTAAATAAATCTTTCACACAAAAATAATTGCTTTCTTATTGTTTCGTTTATATTTGATGGCAATTGAAATTTATTGTAAGTGGATGTACATCCCGTGTGCCTGGTTACTTTCGAAAAAACCAATACCCACATGCAAGTATGTGTTTGGCAACCATATTTTTAACTTGTAAAAGAGCACTAAATTTTGGGATCATAATACGAGCTCTGCTACCTTTGATCCTTAAGTGGAAAACCTTTTTTTTGGAAAATATCTTTTCGAAAGCAATTTTTTTGCAAATTTTGTCATGTAGAGCTTTTTTTAAGCTGCCGAATTGAAAATCCATTTTTGCCCAGTTTTGTCACACAATTCTTTTGTTTCTTTAATATACCAAGCTGAAGGCCTAATTTTGTTTAGCAATCAACGTTTTGAAATCTATTTTTTGCTCATTTTCGTCACGCAGAGATCTCTTTTTTTGTTTTTTGATTTCTAATTACCATGCTGTTGACCATTATTTTGTGAGATCAATATTTTAATACTAATGCTAACATACTAACACCAAAGTTTAATTTGTGATAGCTGGATTCAAAAAAATAGGGTTACTGTACACGAAAGGACTCATTTCGTCATTAGCATTACAAATATATACGTTACTACAGCGTGGAAGAGAGAAAAAAGCAACACATTGATGTGAAAGAGGGGGATCAGAGCGAGAGCATAAAATAATGAGAATGAGATCAACTCTGAAAATATAGAAGAAATAGATAAAAGCATCCGTGCAGAATCTATTTGAAGTTGAAAAATAGGGTGGTGGCCAGTGTTCTTCTTTGGGGTTGGACTGTATTGTTGGAAAAGTTCTTGTTTCAAATTAAAAAAGTAGGAGCATCATGATAACATTAAACTGCAAAGTACATTAAGTTTTTACGTGTTTCCATGCAGCGGCTTTTGTTTGCGTTTCATTGAGCACTACTAGTATAACGCTCTGCTTTATATCAAATACACAAAACAGTTAAATTCTGCATTAAATACATATCACGAAACACTAGTGACGCGATAAGGAAGTTTTAGTTCATCTAATCCATATACAGTATTCGTGATGCCATTCGTGATGTCATATACAGTATTCGTGAATCAAAATATTTTCTTGATGCCATTGTCGCCGAGATCCATCTCAGGAAAAAGCAAATTAAGCACTTGTTTTGTTCGCAACCACCGCAACTGTTTCAGATTTAACTGTCCAACATAACTTTGCAGTGTTAATGAGGTTTATAAAAAGAATTTTGTAGGTATATTGATTGCAGTGTAGATTTTTCCTCAAACTAATTTGAACAAAACTGTACCAAAAAGTAGCTTCCAACTTATCAGTAACAATATTTGTTTTGTAGATTCGCATGACCTGAAAATTCATTTTGGATTTAGTTATTAGATACCAAGAACAAGATTTTGCCAGCGCTCTACGCTTGTCAGACTTAATCAGTCTTTCCATACAGATGCAACAAGATCAGGTAAAAACGTGTTCTTCCACAGATAACTCGTCGTTTCCTGCCGCGGCTCACCGCTCTCGGTCTACACTAAAGAATGCACTAAATCAAAAATTTTTGATAACTGCAAAACTCAAATGCAAAAAAATGAGAATGCCTAATTTCATTTCTTTGATTTTCAGATTGATTTTCGTTCGTGCGACGTTTCCTTCATAAAATGAGCGAAGTTGAGATCATTGAAAATGTTCAATCAAATGTACAGTTTATGAAAACTGCTCTTTTAAACTTTCCTTTATGGGTGTAGGATTTCATAATACACAAAGTTTACCTGACATCAATATAGAAACTTACTTAGACAGTGGCAAAGAATGACCTTTTGCTAAGAAGTCGCTTGCACCAAGACCAACCATTTGAAGAACATTATTTTTTTGCAAGTCAGGTACAGAAATCATTGTGAAGTACTTTCTTAAGAAAGTATTTTATATGATACAAAATTAATAAATTCAATCGACCAAAGAGCTACTATACTTATCTTATTTGTATTATCAAAAATATTGCAACTCCAACAATGAGTAAGAGGCAAACAAGTGGAACTAGCACGTACAAAACTAGAAAAGAACTTGGTGGTGATGGAACTTGACATTTGCCGCATACTTTAGTCAATAAGCTTTTTTCTCCGCAAGAACTTACCGCTTGGATCTACCACAAGTATTAAAATAAAGATTGACTTATCATTAGCATACTTCATAATTTTCCATTTTTTAAAACTATATCTTATTGATATTATTTATCAAATGCAGCTATCTCTAACAGATTTTGGTGTGTGCCATGTGCTATAGGCATCGATTTTTATCAAAGCAAAAGAAAGTCCGTCCAATTGCACTTGTGGCTTTTTGCTTTATCTTTTGTTTACAAAATCATTTTGCCAAAAGATAAATGTAGCTAACTAAAATTGCATGAACATAAACACTAATTCGTTTAGTATAAAATCTTGTTTAGACTAGAAGCAATATTCTCGTCAAGCTTACCTTGCTTGACAAACAGAACTGATCTTGGTAGTTTTGCCATAAATCCCATGATAGCATCTTATATTCAAAAACTTAGATGTTTATTACCGCTTTGTTTAATTTTACTTTAAGTAACTCTTACCGTAAATGCTACAAAGGTTTTACGACTAAAGTCGTATTGAGACAGATCAATTTTATGTCGGTAATGGCCGTTTTCTGATTGATTTGAAATCACTTCTTTGCTGAAGATTAAGCCAGTGTCAATCAATGTCCCGGTAATCTGAAATAAATTGCTGCAGTTGTTATCACAGCAAAATATCATTTCAGTAAATAGGTTACGTGTCATTGTGTTTATTAATTTATAAAATTAGACACCAAAGCTCTGGACAAATGAAGAAGCAGTAACTGCTTTTTTTATCGGTCTAATAATTGTAAATATTTTGAATTGCAAGTCTACAAATGGTTTACGTCATTATTGCTTACAAATCAATTATGAAGCCTACTCTGGGCCACCATACACATCTTAACTATTTTACAAAATTGATTCATAACCACTCAGACCTTAAAGCTAATGTTTTCTCTATGAGGTGCATAATGTTTCCATAAAATAAAACAATCGTTTGATGATGAGTTGTCAACAGAGGCAGATGCTACTGGATCTGGTAAAGAAAAATATGCCGTTCCTGTTGCTGTTGTCCCAATTTCCAGCTTCTGACAATTCGCAACCATAACAGCAAGCTATAAAAACATTTATCAGAGCCATATTTTTAACTAAAAAATTTTGTTTTTTGACGTTATGCTTTAAGTTTTAGTTCTGTTTTAATCCAACGAAATTGTTCATTTTTTGAGACACAGTTTTTCCTTAAAAAATGCTAGCAACCAAAACGTAATATATTGTCGATTGAGCGATACATCTATCTATTAAAACGTTAGTTTTTAAAGGAGTTACAATAGCAAAAGCCATAAAAGTTTTCTTAAAACCTCATGACTTCAGTCTACCAGAAATTTAAAAAATGACTAAACATGTGGCAAAAAAGCAAAACAACACTTTGAAAAACTAGTTCTCAAAAATAATGTCTCTCTTTTTATTTTACAGTTGAAAATGGGAAAAAAAATTTAAACTTTTTGCTCCCCACCTCTTTCCTCACAAAAATGCTTGCAGCCCTTCTGATTGTGTTTTTACAAAGTATATCACAATTTTTTCAGGTTTTATAAACGTTCCAATAATTTTTTTTCTCATCTGTTTCAGATTTTTTAATAAATACTTTGTCATTTGATAGCGTAACAATAGCATTATCTTGAATCAATCGTGGTCTATTTTAAAGAGCAAAAAATCAAATTGATGAATGGATGGTTTGACTCAAAATGCTATACAACATAGCACTGTCATTGTGCTCGAGAATTTCAAATGCGTTATGATGAAGCTGCACAGCAAAATTTATCCAATACACTGTCTAAAGTTCATGACTAAAGAAATAGTTCTTGACTGCAGAAAGGAAAAACCTGGTGGGTCAATCACTGCTAGATCCGCTGAAAAAGTGGATAGATTCCGTGCCTCTGTTCAGCGCAGTTCAGAAGAATTTCCCCGGCGAAGGAGTCAACGAGTATTGAACGAACGCTAAGGAAGGACTTGACTAAGATACCGTATAAAATCACCACATGCCGCAAGCTCACAGACGCAGACAAACAGAGACGCATTGAAAAGTGTAACAGAGTAGCAGAAGAAATGGATCATTTTCCAGATTGAAAAGACGAAGTTTAGTTTAATGACGAGACTCACTCTAACCTGAAAGGTGCTGTAAATCACCATAACTATGTGTACTGGGGAAATAAGAGACCTACAGAGATTGATGAAAGGTGCTTGAAATTTCTTGAGGTAATTGCTCTATGTGTATTAAATGCAAAGAAAGGGGTGCTTGGGCAATAATATTTTGATGACGTAGGAAGAACTGTAGCAGTGAATCGAGAGCGTTACAGAGAAGTATTAAATCGAATAAATGAGAATCTTAACCAACTGTACACCAAACAAAAAAAGATGTTTGGGGTCCAAGCCGGATGTTGCGACTTCTCATACAGAACACGAGAATAAGGCTTATTTGCATATATTACTTGGAAACAAAATTTGGAGCTTACAAGCAGAGCTCGAAGGGCCTCCGCATAGTCCAGATCTTGTGCCTCGTAAACTTCTTTTTCTAGGGCGCTGATAAAGAAGAGGTGCACAAAAAGAAGCCACATTCTCTTCGGTATGTGAAGCAATCTGTTGAAATATTTACCCAGATTGTTCCAACAGAAACATTTTCCAGTTATCACGTGATTAAGATTTTTACTGTTCGCATTCGCTTCGTCTGCGCAATCCGAAATGAGGCCCGTATTAAATTAGTGAATTACAAAAGTTTTGCGTAGGTTATGGTCATCTTGATGCATCTAAAATAACAAGATGTTTCCGACCGAACTGCCTTGAATTTTTAGCTTTATCTTTTATACATTTTGTTTAATAAATTTTTTGAAATTTAAAAAAATCTAAAATACCCTGTATTTACGAGACATCATTTCGTGTTGAGCAATGAACAAATTGCCACAAATCTGGGCATTACTTAGGCCTTCAATAGGCCTATCGCAATTTGCTCAGCTGAAAGCACAAAAACAACTGAACATAAACATAAAACACACAATCAATATGGTGTGAACAACAATCTGATACAACACTTACAGGCCAGTAAACTGAAGCTAGAACATTGCCACTAGGGATCAAACTTGCAAATTCTAAGTTCCACGTCCACTGTTAACATCATACAGGCACACTAAACCCACAAATTCCGAGTGGTCTTGTGAGAAACTAAACTTTCAAAACCAAAGTCTACACCATCAGTTGACACAAGATGCAAACTAACACATAACACGCAAATATCAAACGTTCTTGTCAGGGGCTAAATTTGTGAATACAGAGTCTCACACAATTAGTTCGACATCAAGTACAAAACATTCAAATTCCAAGTGATACCGTCAAGGACTGAACCTGCCAATTTGCAGTCCCAAATTATCAACATCAACATCAAACAAAGAGCACACGAATTTCATTGCGTTTCGGTCACGGACTAAACTTGCAAATTCAGAGTCCCAAACTATACGCCGAAATTATGCCAATACCGAGCTTTCTTTTCAGTCACGGAATTTATGATATTGTAATCACCACCTTGCAGCTTTACCTCCAAACCACCTTCGCGTGGTTAGGTTACAGATTAGTCACTTTTCACTACTCATTGAGTGGATGGCTTTAACTATTTTAGCCCAGTTGAAGCATGGATCAGCCTCTCCGATACAAAACAAAATGTTACGTCCGTGCAAAGAACAATTTACCGTAAAAGTAATTGATAGTCCAAGTGGACATAGTGACTTATTTCCGGTTTTTATTGCGGCTACGTCAGATAAGCGGCACTTTTTCAGCTATCCGGTATCCGAAAAGATGCCCGAAAAATAAATGGCGACAATATTTTGTTTTGGGTTGCATTGTATAGTTTAACATAAAATATGATGAGCGATTAACCAATAGCCCAGTTTTGCACCTCAAGTGCTACATAGTATCAATATTACGTATAAATATATATTTACTTAATTGTATTCAGGCTTGAAATGAATGTAATAATACAGTAGAGGCTTGTGTCTGCTTGCATTGCCTAAACATACAAATGCAAAGTTTGAGTTTTTTTACTAGCCTAAATGAGGTTGAAAAGCAAAATCAAAGTGTAAAAACCAAAATCTTTTAAAACTGTGAAAAAAGGTAAATTTTGCGAGAATAGAACTAGTCAATGCAATAAAATAAAAATTAAATTCAAGACAATTGCATTTAGAAATTAATTTTAAGCAACCAAGGTAAAAAACATTTATCAAAAAGTTTTTCTGCGGCTAGACAACTGCAAAACTTCAGAAAGTTAGAGCTTCACATTTCATGTATAAACAAAAACCCGCTCACTAAAAAGACCTTGCTTTAGATCAAAGATGTGGAACTTCTATCTGAACCGGGTCAAAGACACCTAACAAAATTAAACACGGGATAAAATCAAAAGGCGCAATAGTAATTAGAAAAAATATTAATTACTAATTAAAAGGAACTGAACTTTTGCAGAATTTTTTGCAGGGTATTGTGAAAGAAAACTTTTGATAAATTTTTTTCAGATTTAATTCAAAACTTGAAGAGTAAGTCAATAAGATCCTACGTCTCAAATTTAAAGAAAGCAATGCTCTTGTGGAAAAAAAATTGCTTTATTGTAAATATCTCTATACAGCGATTGGTTCCTTGATATTCGGAGATATACGATTCATTTAGCTCTTTACCCTACTTCGCTACAGCTGGATGCAGCACTTAATTTTTCATCAAATATCGACTATGATCGCCATAGAAAACAACATGGTAATATTTTATAGTAAATCAGACTATAGTAATTAACTAATTGACAAAAATAGTTTTTTAAGCGGTTTTACAATAAGTCTGATTCCGGCTTAAAACTTTACGCCACTGGACTTGTGGTACAAATCTCATTTGGATAAAGACCACATCATTCTACACGTCAAAATATTTCAGCTTGAAATTTTGAATTGATTTTAAACTATGAAACGTCCTACAACGAGTCCTTTCAGGAGCTAAAAACAACTTTGTTCTTTGACTTCTAGTCAACTAAGATCTTGAAAATTTTGACAATTGGTTTTTGCTGATCTTAATGATAACAAATATTTTTACTCGCCATATTTTTTCATTTTTTATAACTCATCATAGGTTACAACCTGAACAATGTAAGTAGTGCGTTGAGTGAGATTTCCAATGATGTGGCTTTGTTGTTGAATTGGAATAACCATTGCTTGTTGCCGTGAGTTGTTCCAAATGTCACCTGATGAAAAAATAAAAATCCATAAAGAATTTTTTGTCATTTTTTATGACAGCTAAAGCGTTTTATTATCTTTAAACAACAACATTATCACAATTTTTAAGCTACCAGGGTGTCGACGTCAAAATGTTTATAATTTGATTTTTTGTAATCCTTTTGAATTATACTGTTAGAAGTATAACAACAAGGTACCAACAGCTATTTGGCCCCCGTAACCTGTAACGCTATGGAACTTACCAGGTATACTGCATGTCCCGGGCCGTGGTAACCGCCAGCCAATTGCCCTCCCAGGGATCCAACCATGTCTAGCGACCCCGTCTCAACAATGCGATACCTTTTTTTTTCGCAAAACAAAACAATGTTTATTGCTTATAAAACAATTTGTTAAATTATGTGTTTCTCAAGGCCTACTTTCCATTTTTTTATTTTGATTTTTTTGTTTCGAAAACAAACGCGCTTTTTGCTGTTGCACTCCCTGCTACAGAAGATAATGTATACTCTGCCAGCGATCAAATTTTGAGCACTGAAAGTTTAGGGACATTGGATTCCCTGGTTTCATATATTTACGTATTGAAACGGCTTGACAGATCCAACCTTCTACATTTAAAACAGTATTAGATTGCAACCTTGTTTTAGAGATAAGCGCCAAAAACAATACCACCGCTTTCAGAGCCTTCATTTAATCTCCTTTCCAGTGAGCCAGCTCTCTGACGGTTCTTATATTTACTATTTTTGTCTCAAGGCGATTCAAAAAGGGCCAAATCTAAAGTTTTTGGGGGCCTGAGTTGGCACGGCACTATGTATAATATTCCTCTAGTCAACTCGTCACTTTATCTTTATGGGGCCTCAATGTAAAAAACTGCATTTTTATTGCAAAAAGTAGTTGGTAACAATTGATGTAACGTACAAGTGGCATCGGTCACAATTTTATACTTATCCGTTAAATAACGTTACGCTGGAAAGCAGTATTTTTGGTAAATATTACTCTAGTAAAGTTTCATTTGTGAAATATTGGAGGATTTGACAACAGTTTTTTCAAATGCATTGTTGTCATTTTTGTGGTGGTGGAAACAAGTACGTTGCTTAAATCTTCACACGATCAATAAGATTTTTTGTTTTATGTAGTGTCAGGATAAATGTAAAATCATTTTATGCAAATACATAATAACTAGGGCCTGCTAAAATCAATAAAGTCGAAATTTTTTCAAGACCTTGTTACATGATCAAACGTGTACTAACGTTCGTTTCAGGTGTTCACGAGTCTGTTTTGGTAGATTTTATAAGTCAAAATTTTGCATAAAGTCAAAACTTGTCAAAATTCTCTTCATCAAAAATTTCCTTACAAAAACGAACAAATTTAGATTGTTTTTATATTTTTTCAATTTTCGAGCTGCTATTAAAATTTTATGCGCAGTTTTATTTGATTTTAAACTTCTCAAATAGTTGCAATGGTAAAAATGCGTGCGGTAATTGAGTAGAAAATAGCACTTATTATGCTTGAAATCGTCATTGTTGATGCATAAACACATAATTGTTAGACAATTAATCTATTCCTATAAAACCTTCGCGCTCTTTACACGTGGTTTTTTTAAGTCGTAGCTTGCAAAGCAAAGAATGCCTAAACAAGCCAAATTTTCTACAGCGAAAGTTAGGCAAATTTGCCTGGAATATCCGGATGAGTTTTCGGCAACTCCTGCCCGCGACTTGCGATGCAACTTTTGCGACGTGTTAGTCAAATGCGACAAAAAGTTTTTTGTGGAAAGCCACCGAAAAAGTAAGCAACACCAAAGAAAATTGGAGACGAAGAGCAAATCCCAAAGTAAGCAAACCTTTTTACAACTCGATCAAGTAAACTTCAAGGAACAGGTTGTCTCTTCATTCTTTGCTGCAGATATTCCACTTCATAAACTCAACCATGCTTCTTTAAAGTCTCTGTTTGCTACAATGGGAAAAGCATTGCCTTCGGAGACTGCAGCCCGGGCATGTGTTGCTAAATTAGCATCCCAAAAAAAAGAACAAATTCAAGAATTACTTCGTGACAAAAAAATTTGTTTAATTGTGGATGAAGCAGAGATTGCTAAACAAAAGCATATTAGTGTGCTTGTGGGTAGCTTAGATGCCCCAAATCAGACATTCCTCGTTGATTACCATCCACTTGACAGCGGTAGCAATGTTAATAGCAGTATTATTCTGCACACTGTGGATGACATATTGCAACAACTTGAAATAAAACGCGAGAATTTTTCATTGTTCTTGACTGCTCGGTACATGTCTTTGACTGGAAAGACATTAAAGGAATTATACCCTTCTTTGATGCATGTCATCTGCGTTGCGCACTTACTACATAAATGCGCTATGCGTGCGCATGCTCATTTTAAAAATATTGATGAAATAATAGCAACGATCAAGGCAACAACAATCAAAACCAAAGATCGCAAGAAAGATTTTCATGATGCTGGTCTGCCATCTCCTCCTGACCCTGTAATTACAAGATGGGCAACTTGGCTTAGAGCTGCCTTATATTACAGTGAGAACCTTCCAGCTGTTCGTACCATTGTCAACAATTGGACAAGTGCAGGCCTCTTAGTCAGCAGAGCAAAACACGCTATCAATGTGGAAGATTTGGTGCCGGACTTGGTTAAAATAAATCAATACCGGACTTTAGCAGCCAACGTAGAGTTCTTAGAAGGAAGTGCCTGCACGATAACCGAAGCATACAGACTGCTGAAGAATATGCAATTCGATGATGATCCGTGCGCAATTAAAAATTATATTGAAAAACGACTATCCAACTCTGATTTAGAAACAATAATAAACTGCACCAACTTGACAATTGACCCAACAAGCTACGCACTATTGCAAAAAGCCCAGCCAACCTCTGCTGCTGTGAAGAGGTCGTTTTCTATGCTCAGTAAATTACTGAGAAAAGACAGAAATTTTGATGTTAAGAACGTAAAAAAATATATGATGCTGTATTACAATAAAAAGTCCTGGTAATTATACTGTGTGGCTTTTGTTAAAAACATCATAGACAGACTGTTAATGTACAGTACAGTTGCGATAACAACGCATTTTTTGTATTACACACTAATGGATACCGGTACACACAATGGCTCGTTATCCTATGTTTTGACGTCATGCGTCGGTTTGTTGCATTAGCTTCAAGGCTGAGCGATTCAGAAAATGTTTAAAGTAGGCTACCTTCTTCTTTAAAAACTTATGTAAATTGCGGATTATAAAACATTTTGAATCAAAAAAGTGCAACAAGACATAAATAATAGGCGAAAGCGGTTAGGTCAAAATAAAGTCAAAAACATATTTTTTTAGGTCAAAAAATGGCCCTAATAATAACTCTTCGACAGCAAAAGTTTGTTGTTGCAGTCAATGGAAAAAAATGTTAAAAATGAAAGCTCGAGCCAATTGCCTCCCCAAAAATTTTGAATTCGATCAAAAGATGAAGGTCTTTTCAATTACGGCTGCTAAAAAACATCAATTTCTAGATAAAAAGTCATCCATGTAATTTTCGGTACAACCTACGATTCAGAAAATATTGACCTTCAAAAAAAAAGAGAAATTTGATAAACCCAAGGGTAAAAAATTTGTTGCTCCACCGAAGTTTGCTTCTGGCTAGGTTAATGGTATTGGAAACTGATTGCATACGGCTTGAGTATTTCTGTTGTGGTTACTTGGAAAGTTTACCGCAAAATTAGGCAGGAAAAACTCTTTCACCTTAATTTTAGGGGCAAGCTAACGCTTTGTTTGATGAAATGGTGTTAATGCGACGAGAAGAAATTCACCAGTTTCTACCCATGAAAATTTGGCTAAAAAATTTAGATACGATGCCGCTAATTATTTGCTGTATCCACTACTCGATGTCATCGCAAAATTCAAAACAGGAAGACAATCACAATGTGTAAAAAGTGTAACGTTAACACATTTCACGCCGAGAAAGATCATGCCTTGAAATATACCATTGCAATAAGAAGTAACCTCATGCTAAAGGCAAGTTTTTATCAACTTAAAAGCTAAAAACATTGAGTTAAAAATTGAAAAAATTGACCTCATTGACGTAACAAAATTATGATTCAAATAATTAAAGTTTCTTGAGGTTTCAAATTTAATCGAAGATCTGATTAACTGAAACACATGAATCCTCCACAAAACTTGCTATATGCAATTTTTATATTCTCGCAATTATATCATCCAACTCTGCTCTCACCAGAATGCTGCTATCATCAGAATTGATGTGTAAAATCAACGTACTGTTCTAAATTTTCGACCTTCAAGTTTCTGTCCTTGGCTCACAGTTTACGCAGCATTGAAAACTTCTTTCTACAAAACTAGTTCTGAGCTGAGAATGTTGAAGTAAACAGTAAACAGCCGCTGAAATGTCTGGTATTTCCATGTTCATTAATTTAGAAATGCCATTGCTTTGCATTATTTTTTTTAGTGTAACAGTTAATTCTGCAAGTGTCTTCTCCGAAGTCAAATCCTTGGATTGCTTGCACAGCTTCTTTGTTAATGTACTTGGCACTTTCCATTGTTTCTGAAAGCTTAACTAGACATTCATATTCGTTTTTGATTTTGAGATTTTGCGTGGCTAAACCAGTTGTTTGCAAGTCAAATTTTGCTTGAGTTACTAAAATAACAGACCCTTTAAAATTTTACGTAATATCTTTGACTTAAGGTAAATTCTTTGCACAATAGATGGCAGCATTTAACCAGATTCCTCATGTGGTAACAACAACAGGGTAACCAATAGTAGCAAATTGGGCTTGCTTGGGTTTTGTGTTTAACTGCTGTTGATTTGACTTTTGCAATTAGCTGATCGACATCTTCAAAGTGAGATTTGGCATTTATAGCAATAAATATGCTACAGATGTCACTTGAAAGAGCTTAGGATACAGAGATTTTAGTATTGCACCTGCAGCCATCGTATATTTTGCAGCATCAAAAAATAAATGACAGAAAGAGTTTCTGTTGATTCCGAGAGATCTAATAGCATTGTCAACTGCTTGAGCTATGCTAATGCTATTTGGCGCATGTAATAGAGAGTGACAGTTGTACAAACACCTGACGTGAGGCGTTACTAGGCTTACAATTAGAATATTTCAATATTGTATGCCAGATAGAGTGCTCTCATCAACAACCAGAAAAAAATTGCTTGTGATGTACAGCATTTATTATCCGCTGCAACTGCTTTGCGCATAATTACAGCACTGTTTTTCTGCAAGTAGTTTCATGTGGCAAATTATGACTAATGTCGTGAAATACGTTTTTTATATGGCTATAGAGTTTAGCTTGAATATCAGCAGACAAAAATTACATGGCTACCTTTTCCACAAAATCGGCGTTACTGCTCCACAAAAACGTTTGACAAGTGTGTGGGATTTATAGTTGAGATCTGCTGGCTAACGCTTTTTGTTGTTTGGATAATTTCCAAGATAGCACTTGTAGCAAGAAACCACTCAGCTTTACATATTGCAATAAAATTTGTTGTTGGCAACTTCATAAATTCTTTTTCGAAAGTCTTGAAGTGCGGATTGAATTTTAGATGTTTTGAGAGCTTTAACTTTTGGTATTATTAAAAAACCTAAATCTGAATGAACATGTGACGTCACCCTTCTGACAGTTGATTACATTGTATAATAGTATAATAACATCTGTTGGTGAAGTTGCACATCGCACCTCCCTAAATACACTATTTGCTATTTCTTGATTCACTTTAAATAACTAATCTTTAGTTCAACTAGCCATGCAGATGTCGCTTTGCTAGACTGCAAACGTTTTTACCTAACTATAGTGCAGTACTGATCCTCCTAATTGTCGTAACTGCTCAATCGCAACATTACAGTCGCACATGATTTCGTATGACTTTCATTATTTCATTGCAATCATTTAATTGTGACAAGAAGTTGCAAACTGTTCTACAGCACAAAAAAATCGGCAAGCATTGCAAGTCAAAACAAAGAAAATTGAGTAAGTTTTATCACAATTGTCAGTTTTTCTCACCAATACAAAAAACATTTTGACTAACAGCATTTGTTATGAAAAATTGGTTTTATTACTCAAAAAAAATTGACATAACAGTAAAATTTGACTTTTTATTAATCTATTAAATTAAGAATATAAAACTTTTTCTTTGTATCCAGACTCTGACAAAAAATCACGCCGCTCAAGCTTGCTTCCAAAAAACTGACTTTATTGAAAACCTTGCCCTACTCATAATAGCAAACACCATTTTCATAACCTTTCATGAAAACTGCATTTGTATGTGTTTTTTATTGTGTATATTGTAAGTTTATACGAGGTTGTTTGTGATTTGAATTAAATAAATTTTTGAAACATATTGTGCCTTCTTTTCCATTGTCCTACAAATAAAGAATTCCAAAGTTCGCATAGTAAATAGTTCGCATTCCAAAGTTCGCATAGTAAAGTTGAGAGTAGCAATTTTTTAGCATAACGTTTCTATACCAAGGTAATCAACATATCTTATAAGCCCTAAACTTCATAAAATTTTATTCGATAACATAAAGCTTGAAGCACGTGAAAACTTTGTGTCTGATATTCAAAGCTAATCAAACTTCTCTGATCAATGATACATTTATGGTCACGACAAAGCAAATGCAGACAATAAAGACAGTTGAAATTATTCTTGAGGAAAAGAGACACAAAGAAGTAGCAGGAAACTTTGCAAATAACAAAACGGCGCGTAATTGACAGAGTAAAACCATTAACAAAATTTTAGCAACGAATATTCTAACAAATCGTATGCCGAATCTAGAGTGTCAATAAAGCATAGTAATTTCTTTTTCGCATTGTCCTATGAATTTACTAGTTATGAGATATGGTGTTGTTATTCTGTGTAAAATAGTAAATAGAGCAAGCAATAGGATAAAGTTCTTTCGTTGAGGTTTCGCTTGGTGCACGAGAAAATCTTCCCAGATGTACAATGTTTTGAAGTTACCAATAATCTAAAAATCTTGCGTTTACAACGTACCGGTACTGTATACCATACTAAATAATTTAAGGTGGGATTGTAGGCGCAACTAGATGGAAAGGCACAGAGCAGGAGCCACGCATCTCCCTAATTTTTTTCAGTCTGTTCAAGTATTGTTGTTATTTTCTGCTTTAGCGAATACAAAACATCGCTCGTCAACAAAACCAAACGGACAAGAAAGTCATTAAACAACTTTGAGGTACCAACTGACAAAACTGGAATTTGGAAAATCAATCTCCAAAACAATAGAGTTATTTTGCAAAACGTAAACTTTGGATTTTTCTAAACTTTGCTTTTGGCGGGTCTAATAGATAGGAAAAATATGTTCCATTGTCGACGAAGGTTATGATTACTTCTAACTTTTATTTTTAATTTGAAATTCACGTCATTGGTTATGCATCAAACCAGAGGTGTGCAACCTACAGCCCGAAAGATTTTGTTACATACGCATTGGATATCAACCAATCAATTACAACTAGGTGAAACCAATTTCCAAAACAAAAAAGGTCCTTCAACGTCGCAGGAGAAAAGTTTGGCGTAAAATGCTCACTTAAACCTGAAAAAAGTCTTTAGCTTCTTTTTGAATAAAAACTGCCTCCAGCGGGCTTTTTGAAGCTTGTTTGTACTGCAAACAGTATGGGTTACGAAATCCGACTGCCCCACAAAATTTTGAAACTGGCTCGCCTGTAAATAAGGTAACACACCGTTGCATAAATTCACTGGATACTAACTTGTACCAAAGTATTCCCAAATTTTTCATCAATTGTGAGATTCCACGATAACAACAACGAAGTCCCATTGCATACAATCGATGTTAATTGCGCTACAACTAAAAAGAGTATAGACTGATGAGACAGTTCAATTCAACTTAGCATGAAAGATGCTTACATTTATATTGACAAATATAGTAAGATCTTCAGTTTCACATTGCTTACGGTTCAAATTAATTCCATCATCATAAGTTAAAGGCCACGTCATTTCGTGACAAACTGAAGAATTCGGTTGGGAAAATCAGAAGTGTTTATTCTAGATCCGTTATTCCATGTCCAATCACATTGTCCCACGTCAGATCAAGCTCCAATAAAAATGCTGATATCTGTAAATATCCAAAAACGATTAGATTTCTTTTTTATATTTGAATTTAGGAACTGTATTTTGTCAGGTAGGGTGTTGCCCAATAAAATATTGGTTCCATTTCAATGGTAGATTTTTGTAATTGAGGCGACGTAATGTATCACTCAAACAATTTGTCTGACTGCAAATTCTCTGAGAACCTGACAATTCAATATCAAATATCTTCTCTACCAGATGTAGATCACACTACTGCTTATTCAAAATAACGAGTTATAAATTTACAAATAAATTTAATCTTAACTGCACTACCTACAGTACAGCCAGTGGCGTGCAGAGGTCTGGTGATGCCCTATGCCAACTGCTTGATTATATGCCCCCCTCCCGAACTGTCAAGTAGGCTACTCAAGAATGTGACAAAGACAGCCATTGCATTGGGTTTATTGATAAAAAATTGCATTAGGTCTGTTGATAAAATTTTTTTTAATCTTTTAAATTTGCTTTAAAATTTGCTTACCATACCTAATTGCATTAAGTCTATTGATAAAAAACCCAGGAAGTTTACTTACAATGGTTGTTGCTTTGTTTTTTGCTGAGCACAGGTCAGCAACTAGTTCATCAATAACAATATCCTCTGCTCATTATCTTTAAACTCACTGACACTTCATTATCAAAGGCTACTGGTATCCTTTTCTGTTTCATCAATTCACATAATTTTCTGCTTATCTTTCAGTTCTGTAGCAGTAGTAGTAGTAGGGCTGTTTATTGTAGTAGAGCTGCTTCACACAAACGTTGAACGGCAAAATAGATTGCGAGGGTAAAATGCCCTCAAAGGCAAAATGGCCACTTTTAGTCATCACTTCCAGAGTTGTTGAGGGCAAGGATCCCTTTTAAAATGACACAAAATAGCCTAAAACTACACCGAGCATTTTTAAAAGGGAGCCCCCTCGACAACTACAAAAGGAGGGATTCGAGGCGGTTGCCTCGTTTGCCTCACCCAATATCTACCACTGATGAGACCCAGTAAGATCGAAATCGGTCGCGGGCTATTGACATGTTGCAGTATATTGTATCGTACAGTATAATGTCAGTGACTGTTTTTAAGTAAAATTTTTATTTCAACTTACGGTGATACTGGAGCCAAATATTTTTGAATAGATTGTGAGGGGATCGAGTTTCGTAGGGTCGTCATAATTGCCTGAAATTTCTAACTAGCAACTACACAATCTACACTTTGTAGAGCTATTTTTTGGAATTTGTTTTATCTTTCCAACCATATATTAGTTCGTTCACAAACTACCAACTATTCTTGTTAAGGGAGATTATGGGGAATTTGCAAAAGAGACGCGTTTAGCATGCTAAGATCGATGTTATGTGACAGGCTGAATACTCGCGCAAAAATAAATCTGTCACAATTTTTTTCTTTTTTTTTGTTGCCATGGTAACCAAAATGTTTCCTTTGCCATGGCAACAGACGAGGAAACTTTGGCATGCATATCTCGGCCCCTGCACGATGGAATTGAAGGGTTTTGGTGCAACTTGATCGTCGAGCAATACTCTACGCAATCACGAAGCAACTTGTACATAAATTTAAGCTGTCGTAATATACTGGGGTTTGTCAAAAATACCATTTTTTTCAGTGAAATTTTCACATATTTTCCAACAAAAATATTTATGGCAAAAAAAGTGCAATATTAGCCCATTTTTACTTCGTCGTTGCATTTATAAGTCTATTAGCTAGCTCTATGCGAAATTTCATTAAGATTGACCGTACGAATTCAGAATTACAAATGCCAGAAAGTTTATAGTCATCATAAAATCGCGATTTTGAGAAAATCCATCTATTAATAAAAGTGCACATACACCGATTTACACTTCTAACCTGAAGAATTATACATTTCTAAGGTTTCTATATTTAAGGTAATATTCAATCAGCTATTCCTGTCTTCCTTCAACGATCCTGATTCAGGAAACCTGCTATGGAATACTTTCCAGGGTTGATACCAAGTCTTTTCAACACTTTAGAATGATGTCCCTTTCCATCATTGAAATGGCATCAGCCATGGCAAAGTCTAGTTGTTTCCGACCAGAGGCTGTCTATTAGCCCCCCCCCCCAACATGTGCTGAATTGTCTTCAAAGTTCAAGCACCCTCACCTCAAAGATCACTACAGATTTTATTTTTCTACCAATTTCTTTCGAAATGGTCGCTAGATGATGCTAAGGACATAAGATTTCAAGGTACATCAGTCAAAACTTATCAAAAAGCCTAGGTTTTCTACAGTTTGCTACTTTCTGAGGCACATGACCTTTTTGTTAATCGGTACTGACCGGTACCAAATTTTCTTAGTCAAATGTAGTATCTAAAATATGATCAGTTATTATCTGCTACAGGTTAGCCTAAACCATGTAACATTAAGTATTTTTGAACAGGGAATTTCTTCAAGATTCAGAAAATATCAAGTTTGAACAGAATATGCTGTCACTAACAATGAAACAGCAGCTTGTTTACACCCTTCCCATGTGTTGAGAAACAAGGGGGATACAGTAAACTTTGATTTAGAGAAGCCAAACTTCTGCTAGCTTTTAAACTTTTATTTCAGTTTTTGTCTCCTTGGAAACTTGAAAAAAAATGTCAATTTTAGTGGTGAAATGTTTGCAATTTATTTTATCTTTTTAAAGGGTGTAGTTTTTCTAAAAATTATAATTTAGTGAAGGTAAGTCAAAAAATTCTTGGGGGTTTTGAACTGACATGATGTACAGTAGTCATTTTTGATCAGTAAATATCATATATTGCTTGGCTTAAACTATTTAAAGTTATATATTGCTGAAAAGCAAATTTTCTAAGCTTTCCAATGAGATTGTATTTAGCAACATTATATTTTTTGCGCACTAAATCTACTTTTTTTACTTACCCTACAAATTTGTTTGGGGGGGTTTTGAGACCCTTAAAAAATTTAAAAATTTTAATAGCTAAATCTTATTAATATTGCTTAAAATTTTGTCAAATGATGCTCCAAGAGAGTAGTTTTCAGACTGTGTCAATGATAAAGGCTTTGGTTTTGTGGTAAACCAGGTATCTTGATTAGAATTCAAGGTAATTGGCTCTTGCACGTGTCTGCTGAAAATTTTACAATTTTTGTCTTCTGCAACTGGGTTCTTGGTCTTTTTAACCGTTTTTGGGGGTGAAAATCCAAGAATTAGAACAAAAATTGTACATCTTCCGATGCGTGAGGAATTTAAAGATACAATTTTTGTTAAAAAAATATTATGGCCAAAATTTTCGAAAAATGATAAAACGAACCCCATATTCCCACTAAGGTAGTAGCAAGGGGAAGACAAGGGAAAAGAATTATACTCTCCAAAAAGATTTATAAAAGTTGTTTTTGGTTGAGTTCTTTAGTGCCCTTAAAAAGGTTATTATAAAAGCTTCATCTCACCATATATCTTTTAAATTTGCTTACCACAGCTCTGATTCTTGCTGAAATTTTGTGGGGTCTCTAAAATACATGAAAAAGATCTCCACCAAAAATATGATCCAAAATGTAAAAATTTTTGCCCGTCCGCTCTCCACAATTTTTTGCTGACTACGCCAAAGATTCAAGTTCAATTTTAGAATAGAAATTACATTGGCCAAATCGAGCCTTTGAACGGCTCCAAAGTGAACGACTTACCAGTTAACAAACGTTCTATCAAAAACATGAGACAACATCAAAAAAATATAACCAAACTGACAAACAAAAAGAAGTGATGATTATTAGAATAAATAAGCTAACACGCCCATACCACTCTTTACCATTTAGGTATAGATCAGCGCATCTTGATTTATCTTGCATTCTATATTTCCTGCAAGTAAAAAAACTCATTTTACTTACCTGGTAATCATAATTTGTGACACCCGAAAAGGCTTCCTGAAATGTCACCCCATAATCAAAACATTTCTCCCTAAACATTCTCCACGGCGAAAGCTCGTGTTTGTTTGTAAAATAATATACTAGTTAGCCTTAACAGTGTCGCCGTGAATAATTTTAGATTTATTGACTTCATCTTTGTATTAAGTATTATTTGTAATTATTGTTCATTGTTTTAATTTATTAAGGCACACTTACAGATCTTAATTTTTAGAAAGGGCTTTATAAAGTTGAAAATGTTTAAAAATTAAGATATTTTGCTTTTTAAAATTACTGTTTATTTATTAAAGTTTCTTGCTATAAATAATTTTAAAATGCTTTACCTCTTTGTCAAAGTTATATTTAAAATTGCTTCTGTAATTTTCGTTCTGCTGATTTTTCTCAGCGTTTCTGCAGAGGGAAAGCTGCAGAAGTATGCTACTTCAACCAATCTTTTAATATTATATCACAGATCATACAGTAGATTCAAAAATCAACTACGGTAATTATTAAAAACCTCGCAACTTATTATACACCGTCCCACAAAAAACCTACCAATAGATTATATCACCGGTTCAAATGCCAATGTTTTTGCGAAATCCAGATGTTGGCAGCAATGCGCTACTTTTGCAGTAGCGAGCGACGGTAGCACCTCTTCATTTGCCGAAGTTGTAGTTGCTACCGAGTCTACTCACATTTCTTTTTTTATGTCT
This sequence comes from Trididemnum clinides, assembly GCA_963675345.1. Taxonomy (NCBI): domain Eukaryota; kingdom Metazoa; phylum Chordata; class Ascidiacea; order Aplousobranchia; family Didemnidae; genus Trididemnum; species Trididemnum clinides. The sequence continues at coordinate 33,641,679 of OY776289.1, read as the reverse complement.
TCTATCTTTAACACTTCAACCGCCATGCCAGCTTACTTCGAAAAACTTCCTTTGTTCACTCGCACGTAACAACTGAATTTCAAAAAACGTTTTCTGGCAGACGCAGCGGGCGGCCCACTTACATACAAGTTTAAAGTGCTGAGCAAGCGAAACAACTTACAAGGCAAAGTACCTAACACTTTTATTGACTCGAAATGATGAAAATGAATTTTATTTTTGTCTGCTATTTAGCGCTTAGGGTTCCATGACTTGATTGTCAAATGATAAAGTCAAAAACTTCCAAACGCCTCTAAGGGAAAGTAAACTGTCTATAGTTGCAAAATTTCGCTAGTCTATTGTTAACCTTTTGTAATTAAAATCATCTTCTATCATCTCGTTATAAATGTATAAAAATAAAAGATGGTTATTTGTGATCGGTGTTCCCAGTAAATGTTTTTGTCCGGTCTTGTTTGTTTTTTTCTCTCATGTGTTTTTGCACAAAAGTTTTTCGTTCTAAATATTTATCTGACGCTTCAAAGCATCGGTCGGGAACCGAGGGTTCCAGGGCCGGATTCCGCCCTCGAAGCAAAATTATCCAGCCTATTCCCTTGATGCAAAGACTGCAAAGACTAACTTAAATCATTCAAATGCTTGCCAGAACACAAAATTAATTAAAATTGAAATTAGTAATCATTTATAAGCAAAAATAATCTGGGTTTTTGCCACTATCAATCTGTAATTTTGTGATCTTTAAAAGTGAGATAAACCTCCAAATTATTACGTTTCAGTCATTAGGTCGGTCACAGTTTCACCCTCCCTGAAATTTTGAAAACTCGGTGTTTATGCCTAGTAATTGTCAACATCTTTCCTTTCAAACACGTACAAATTAAAATTTTAAGTTTTTATGCTAAAACTGGCGAATAGCGTCTCCTGCTTTTCATGCAAAATAATAGCAATGGCATCGCCCTAAAATTTTTAATCGCAAAATAATAGCAAGCTCAAATTTTTCTTTTGATGAACGAGCGTTTCTTGATCACAATTATTTGAAGTTTGTGAACTGCTAGTTGTGAGATATGCTAAGCTAATTGACAGATATAGCACCCTTTAGCAGCGTAATGGTAAACAGGTAGACAGACTATAAGTAGCAACCTTTTGGTAGGGATTCGGGTCTTACTTTTAGCTCAGAACTCAATGGTGGTAAATTGAGTTAGGGCTCACAAACTTCATTCTCACAAAAAATTTTTGCATTGACGAATAATTTTCTATTAGCCTTAGTTATTTTGTCGACTAAAATGCCTGGGTCCAAAGCTGACAATAATAGCAAAAACGACTTTCTGGTGCTCAGTGTCGAAAGCCGAAAACAGAAAGAAAAAAAGCTAAACAATCTGAAGCTATACTAAAATTTTTGTCGCAATCAGCATGACAATATAGAGCAGGAAGCTCATAATTGTCAAATTATTATTGAAACTAGCAAAATTGATTCGGCGAAGGAGAAAGAAAGTATAGAAATACAATAGCAACTTGCAACAGAAGAAATAGCTGGAAATGAAGTTGAGCAGGACAATGATGATAGACAAAACAGCAGCACTTGTCCCGACGATGCTGGTGCTTTGTCTGTCATCAGTAAATGGCCAGGATACCCAAGTAACTGTGGGCTAGTTGAAAAGAGGGCAAAGCAGGTGTAATCACATGATTTCCTGTTGACAAAAATAATCGGAGATTTTCTATTGTTCACTACAAGAAAAGACTACCTAATGGGGAGGAATTTTGTCGTGAGCATCTCGTGTATTTTGTAACAACCAATGCAACTTTCTACTTTTTTTGTAAGTTGTTTTGCAAAAATTTTGTTATATCAATGCTGAAAGATGACGGTTCAAAAGATTGGAAAAATATTGGAGCAATTCTTTTTCTTGCAGAAAAGTAACAAACATCTAGAAAACTTTCAACCATGGCGAGAATTCGATTTAACATTATCAAAAGGTGAATCAATTAATGATGTTAATCGACGGGAAATCCGGGACGTAGCCTTCTAGAGACAAATATTAGAAAGTTTGATTGCTTTGGCAAGAGTTTTTACCAAGAAAATCTAGCTTTTCGTCGCACAAACGAAGAGTTGTATTGTGCTTGCAATGGAAATGTTTGTGCGGTGTTGTAATATATGTTTGATCCTCTATGAACGAGCATTTGTGCAAAGTTGGTAAAAAAGAAATGGTGGCTTACAATCTGAAAAAAGAAATTCAGAACAAGATAACACAACTTATTACAAATAGTTTCATAAATATTACAAAAACTTTTTTTCATGTGCAGCTTTATAATTTTGATTTTCTATTGTGCTGTTTTGGGCGAAAAGTAAAAATTATTATTGCTGTAACTTCTAGCTAATTCTAAGGAAAAATTTTTAGCAAAAGCAACTTAACCAAGTACTTTTCAATTATTTTGGATTGCACACCAGACCTAAGCCATGTTGAAAACATGCCAATAATTGCACTACTTGTTGACACACGAGATACTACATAGAGTACTGAAAAGGATGTCATGATAAAAAACATTTTCCACAGTTTGTTCTATACTGCTAGAGAGAGCTATAAACTTGAGCAAATGGGTTTATGCATTGATAATCAGTGTGGCCAAGGTTATGACAGTGGGAGTATTGCTAGAGGTGAAGTAAATGACATGCAAAACAGAATGTTGAACACCAACCTAAGGCCATTTTTGAGCCTTCAATTTACATTTCCTATACTTGATTGTGAATGACGCTGCAAAATCCTGTCGAGAAGCAACCTGAACAAGCTATTTCAATCGGGTGCAAAAAACTCTATAATTATTTCTCAGCTTCAACCAAGCTTTGGGAAGTTTTCAAGAGACAAGTATCAGGTGGTATCACAGTGAAGCCTTTACAACATACAAGATGAGAAGTCGCAATGATGCTTTAAAATCATCGAGATACACTACAATCTTGCTAATGTGTATGAATCGGTGATAGAAATCTTGAAAGGTTAAAGATTGGTGCGCTCACCTGGAAATGATTCCCGTGCAGTAGCTTAGGGACTTGCAGTAGCAATTAATAAATTCAAAGTTGCGGTGTGCTTGCTTTCATGGTAGGCCCACAATATACCGTATATTCTTCTTAAAGTAAACCTCACAAGCAAAATGCTCCAAAATCATGATATTGATTTGAATGCGCGTATGCTACAAAGCAGTCGAAAACGACAAAAAATTTACTGCTACAAATGTAAGTTACCGTACTGCTACAAAAATGTAAAACTGATTTTAATTTAATTTGATTTTATTTCTAAAGCGGATTTGAATTTCAAGTTACGGATTTGGATTTTCAACATTTAAATCCGATCATCTCTTCTATTTCATTTGTTTCACATAGTGATGTCAAGGGCGCAGTTTACGCTCCCTCGGGCGGTTGGTCGCCACTGTACCCCGCAGTGCTGCATATTCATTTTGCTAATCTTGCCGCGTACCGCACCGCGCGGCGCGTTCTCAGTTGCATTGACGTCATAAATCGCCTGTACCAATCGTTGTGAAAATATTTGAAAAGTCTTGGAGGACCAAAATTAGGTTTTTACAATATAAAGGCATCGGAAGCAAAACAATAATTTAGGAAAATTAGAAACATATGGCTGTTTAAGAAGTTTTTTTTATCAGTGGAATATCAGATCAAGAAAATTTACTAAATTTTGATCTAATTCTGTAAAAAGATAGCATTTCTTTTGACTAAACGTTTGCCATACTAACTAAAGAATAGCTTAACCCCCATTAATGCATAAAGGGCTTACAACTGTAAGTTAATGGTTCATCTTCTATGCTTTGATAGGAATAGAACATAGTAATGGGTTTTTTGTGCCGTTGTTGGATGTGCTAGCAAAGGAACTGGGTTTTTTAATGCCTAAAATCATACATAAAGCTGCAAAGGAAACTGGGAAAGCAGCCTGAACATTTCTCTTTCAGCTGTTCAAAAGTTGAATCAAGCGGCTTTCAAACATTAAAAGAAATATAAAAGAGTAGTTACTCATATCTTCGAGATTGCAGTGACCATATTTTAGAAGGTAAAGCTTAACTGGTATAGTTTGCTACTGTACACTGCGTAGAAAATTTTTCTTAGAACATCCAGATTGCTGACTGAACATTTTCAGACTACAACTAACGCGGTTGTGGCAGACAATCAAATGACGTCCGTCCGCCACGAAGTCCAGCGATGAAAGAGAACAAAAAATCTCCGACCGCATGGTCGGTAGCAAAATACTGCACACATTACCAACAACTAGGTCGCTGCACTCGTCTATATAAACCAGGTCACTGCGCACGTCACATGAACAAAAACAATAGACAAAGAAGAGACGGTGGGAAGGGCAAGCTGGTCAACGAGCCACCATGAGAAGAAAAAAATAAACGTTATCAAGCCTTAATAAAAACAAAATATATGTGTGTGATTTTAGTCACATACAATAATAATACACGAATACGCATAGTAAAAACTAAAATCATACACAACGGCGGGAGTAAGGTGCTGAGCCGCCGAAAGCAAACTAACAAAAAAAAATAAAAAAAAAGGACAAAAAGATGTTTGGTATGGCAACTCAATGAAGTGTGAGGTGCGACACGCTACAGCTGCAATACTACTAAGCCTGTGGGCTGCCTGAATGGCTGAAATGTCTTTTAACCAGTAGACTATTAGCTATTTGTGATCTTCTGATGTTGTCCTCGTATGTTACAAACTTGTTGTATGGGTCAAATCCAAGATTTTGATTAATTTTTTTGACCATCCTTTCTTTGCTTTAATCATCATCCAAAGTTATTTAATATTCTAAATATAAGCTTTGCTTAGCAGCAAATTTGTGGCAAGCTATCAACCTGCAGTTAGAAAACAATTAAGAATCAAGCGTCGCTGCATTTCCAATCTGAATAATAAGAAAGGCTAGGTCTAAAGACTACATTTGTCCGTAGAATAAGTAAACCCGAATGACCTATGGTAATTTGTGGCTATGCCACAGCAAACTCAAGTTGTAGTAGCAGGTCAAAGTGTTTATGACATGGTGTAGAGAAACCAATGTTGCTTTTAAACTTACCACTCAACTGTGCCTACTAATCAAACATTATCCAAAACTCATTACAAGGTTAACAATATATTTGTGGCTAGTTACACATAACTTTTTGTTTCAAATTATGTGATTAAATTATTAATGGTGTTGGTGTTAAGAAATTACAATATTTTTTTGACGTGCTGCACAAAGTGTCTGCTTTTGGATCCTGTGTTTAGTATAGCATCAACAAGCAGTAGATGATAATTGAGTACTGGTTCCACGGAACAAGTGCAAAATTTTCCCCAAGACAACAACAAGTGCAAAATTTTCCCCAGTTAGTTATCAAGTTTATTCTTAAGAACATTAGAACAGCTGGTCTTGAGATACCATGGTTGCGGGTTCGAATCTCAGCTGGCAGGGCATTAAAAAAAAGGCAGTGTACACTGAAGGGGCAGGCCTGGTATGTAAATGTAGGCTACGGGGCAGTGTACACTGGAAGGGAGTGTATTGAGATTCTGGATCAAGTACATAAATTTCCCATGTGGGGAAATTTATGCACTTGATCCGGTTCCACTATTTGAAAGTAATTAAATTAAAATATGCAATCTATTTTTTAAACTGTATATATTTTTTTCATTTAAATGAATGCAATATCTGAAGACATGTTCTTAAAATGCAAGACAAAGGCGCAATTGCGATTATAGAATTTATTGCTTTTTTAACAAAATATAAAGGTTGCTGGTTGCGAGGTAGCAATTATCAGCATTTTTATTACTGGGTATTTTTACGCACACGTAATGAGACCCAGAAGGTCAAAACTGGCTGTGAGTTATTACTATAATGTAATAGATTGCTATATGGTATCATAAGATGTTGGTGACTATTTTTGATTAAAATTTTCTATTTTACGTCATTGCTTTTTCAACAACAAGTATCAGCTGGTCCCTACAGATACAGCTAATACCCTGTATTTTATATTGTTTTTACCTACATTTTTGCAACAGAGCTAATTTTCTGTGGATGTGTGTTACTTAAATATATTTTATGCTGTTATATTTGCAATCTGAAAAGTTGTACGAGTAGTTAGCTTGGGTAGACAATCTATTTTTTAATAGTACCTATTAAATCATTACCTCTTAAACTTCATTTGGCATTACCCACTTTTAGTTGCTACTAAATCTCCGTTTCTGAGGACAGGTGTGTAGAATGAGATTCATTAATCTTTTCTCTTGTTTGTTTTATGTAGTTTTCGTAAAGAAATTCTGGAATACAACATTACTTGGAATAAAAACCACTTGGAATAGATTTTATGCACTGGTAAGTATTGTGAAAGAATAAAATGACACATTTGTACCCCGCTAGGGCTACTGCATTGTGTGAGTTTAATGCTCTAAATCATTATTGCTACCTTGTGGCATGTTGTCTTTTTGATTGAATGTACAATCCGACTGGGCCTTTGCTGCTCTGAAGTGCAGTACCAAAACTATGATGTCACAAACGCGGGATTGCAATGCTATTTAAAAATGGTCTTAAAAAGGCTATTTATGTTTAAACAGGTAGTGTGTTTTTGGAGTTGTTTTTGCTTTTTGCTCATTAATGACGCCATAATGCAGCAGTTACTTTGATTCAGCGGTCATTTTTGTATTCGATTAATTTAACCGATTAATTATGAACTTTTTAAGTGACACACTGAGTTACTGAGTAGTTAACTTTTGAACTTTTGGAAACTTTCAAACTTTTGAAACTTTTGTCACTTAAAAACTTTTGAACGTAGTAACTTTTGAAAACTGCAGATTTTTAAAAAGCGTTGTCATTTGTGAAGGGTAAATATTGATGAAAAACAAAGCTGATAGATATAACTTTGCAGGGTTTACCAGAACTGGTGCCTTCGTGATTCCATGACTTTCAGAAATGAAGGCATTCAATCATTGGCTTCATCGGATCCCAGATGATGAATCATACAGCTGTGGCGGAGTGAATTAGTTTCCCCAACACCACAGAAAAAGAACTTCTTTTTTTTCGTTTTTATGGACTAATTTTCTTTATTCATTGTCAAAATTGTTCATAAAGTCTAAATCTGGACCTCAACATTCGCATACATTTTATCCTTTTTGCTGCTGCTACACATAAAGATGCAAATATTGTCAAATCAAATAGAATAGCTTTATATTCTTATTGTTTATTAAAAACGTGAGTTATTGCATGGTGTATTGATTTGTTTTTCTTATGAGCATTTTATGGCTTCGGCTTGATGGCAATCGTACTTACTTTTGCTAGTTGAAATTCAGTTATGTTGAGAGTAAATTTTTGCTGTGCAATAACCTATAACTTAACCTTGAAAGAGCTTACGCGTGATTAACATTTTTTGTTTCGTGTTGTCTACGTCAATGCTATACGAGGAACTCAGTTTCTTCTATCTTCCCCCTCCCCTCTTAAATTGTTCTTACTATTTTAATTTTTGCGCGCAATGTCACCAATTGAGCCCCCTACGGATTGAGCCCAGACCGATTTCAATGCAAAGAGCGAAGATGTGAAGCTCACAATGAAAAGATTTATGTTGGTTTCAAACATATGCCCTCTACTTTCTCCAATTTTGGTCGTGGTGTCATTTATGAATTTAATTTGAAGTGCTGGTATACTTGCTGTTGTAATGGCCTCATATTCAAATTTTTTAGTTAAATTATGTTTTTACGATATATCTTTTTTCTTTTCTTCAATTGTAGCTTGTATTTGTGTAGTCGACGATAACTTCATATTTATTAATACAATGTTTTTCTTGTGAGGCTTAGAGCATAGAAACTGCAGAATTTGATCGCTAACTGTTCCAATACCAAAAACATAGCAGAATGCAACAGGTCACATGTAGAAGCTCCGCATTGAATTACTAGTATGAATTTACAGATAACATAAGAAGCTAGGTTCTCAGATTAGTTACGGGAAAATTCGGTTGAAGAGGTTATGCACTTTTTCTACACCTCCCATGTGAATATACTGTCAATGTAAAAGAAATAAGTGCAGGGCCCCAAAATATCGTCAGCCCTGTTAAAGAAAGGTTTTATCAGAGTTGCATAATATCAGCAATGCATTATGAGAGTGAGTCGTGGTGTCTAAGAGAGAATGAGATGGCAATTTTGAGAAAAACTCAAAAAGCCATGATGAGAGCAATGTGTGGAGTTGAGATGATTGAGAAAAAAAGAAGCCCAAAACTTACAAGTTTGCTGGGTTTAAAGGATACTTTGGAATTTGGATGGACTAGCCAGGGCGAGTGGAGTACAATGGTATGGGTATGTCTTGAGAAGGGACAATGGTGATGTTTTGAGAAGAGCGTTGGATTTTGAAGTGGCAGGAAGAGGAGGGCATGGGCGACCGAATATGATGTGGAAGAGACAAGTGGAGGAGCATACTGATCAGATTGGACCGAAAAAGAAGGATGTTATTGACAGAGTGAAGTGGCGTAATAGTGTGCACCAACTATCGAGAAATATGAGGTGAATCCGGCCACCTGCGTTAACGCAGACAAAACCGGGTTTAAAAAATTGAATCTCTCTCTCTCTCTCTCTCTCTCTCTCTTCCGTTTTTATGAATTTCCAAAATAGGCAAAAAACTCACTTGCGCAAGAATCTCCAAAAAAAGGTCTTCAACTTTGACTGCATGGAGCAAAAGAATCGTTTAAAAAATTGATCATCTTTAAAAAAGTCCTTAACTTTGTTTTAAAATATAATTATCTTTAACCCCCAGGTATATCAAAAATGAGTAATTAACCTAGCAAAAAAAGATCTTCATTTTTGTTTGGAGCTGAAAAAACAAAAAAGTCAATCACAAATAGTACCATATCTCGCTTAAAAAAACTTTTTACTTTGTTCTAAAACAAAAATGCCTTCAGCCTTCCCCCACCCAGCAAATTCTTTGAAAATATGTGTAAAAAGTGGTATTCACGCTTATTTGCAACTGAATATAACCAAACAGTCACGCAAAAAAACTTAATCAAAAAAATCTTCGACCTCGTTTTGAAACAAAAGTGTCTTTTCTATTCCTCCTCCCATACACAATAAATGTTACGCCCATGAAATACGCCAGTTTTTAGGGGTGTTGCGAGGTTGATCGTAATTTTGAGAAAAGTGATGAATCAATTTGTTCCAATATGGGGCCAATTAACGTCTTTGTAGTAAAGAAACACCTAAAAGTTTAGCTGAAAACAGACTTTTGGGGGGCATTAAGTCAAATTCTTTGCTCAAAAGTGCTGAATAATTTTTTAAAAAGGATTTAAGTTGCACGTACTTCAACTACTCTCGGTTTTATACACAATCCCCTGTTTGTCAGTATTGCCGGTACCAATGTTCCCTCTAAGCTGCGCGCCTGCGCGGCCGCGCAGTTGCTTAGACCCCTTTGCGCAGTTACCACAACGCTTTGCCCAGTCTCCATCATAAAGACAGACGTGAAGTTCTGAACACAAATAAATAAAGTAGGCCACAGGAACTCAAAGGCTCCGCGAGGTATTCGTTTGCAGTCAAATCTCGGTGTTCGGACGTCTCGAAGCCTGAACTATTAGGTTGACTAACAAAAATTTGGAGAGGAGAACGACGTGACAAAAGCCTTCGACAGTCTCTGTAGACGTAATTTCCGTCCAAAAAGAGGTCGGTGAACTTTTTTTTTTTTGGAGAACAGCATGTCCTCGTGGGGAGGGCTCGCCTGATATGATACCGCAACATGCTATTGCAAGGTCGTGAGCACTGACCTTCGGTGTAATTTATGTTCTATTACTGTGAAATAGACTTTCATAAATTTTGCCTAGTAAAATTGTGATTCAGCGCACTCGTTAGTTTTTCCGCGCAGCATTATCAAAAGTTGGAGGGAACGTTGGCCGGTACCCTACTCAACGCAACTGTTTTCGTGCGGTTGCTGCAAATTTTAAATTAAACAATCTTACTGTCCTAGATTAGCTTACCGATTATAGCCTAAAAATCTCTTATTTTTAGCACATTCGCTTACAGTTAATATCCCAATAATTTAGCTGCTCTATCAATCTTTGCGATTTCTCAAAAAAATTGCCACTTTAAGTGATGCAATGTTAAGAAAATGAATTTACAACAAAAGGTTACTTGAAATTCTATGCGAACAATGCGCTTTTGGTCCTCCAGCAAAACTTTGAAGGGCCCTTCAAGTGGTGATGACGTCACGTGCAACTGATTTATTAATTATCAGTCGTGGTTCAAAAGAAATTTTAAATGCGAATAAATCGTGGATTGTTACGGAACCACATTTCTATGATTTCGGTATCCGATATCCGATGAACTTTGAGCTCAGCAGTAATAAAAAATCTCCTTAACGGCATGCCTACATCAAAATTTAAATGGCCATCAGCAGGAGTTGCTGGAAAATTTGGTGATCTAAATCAGTTGAAAGTAAGGTTTCTTGAAATAGAGTAGATAATGCAGCCTAGTTCCTGACCTGAAATCTCTGTCTTTGGATATTTTTAGAAGCTGAGGTAACATGTTTGTTTCCTAGAATAAATCTGCTAGCTACTAGGCCAATTCAAGTTTGGTAGTAATGTTCTAAAGATGGCCTACTATCAACCAGGTGATATTTCTAGATTACATCAGCATTTGAAATGTTAATTCTTTGACGTCTACATTAGTTGCAAATTTTGGATTAAAACACAGTTACCAGGTCACGTTAAATAGTCTACCACGTTTATAAATTCTATATTAGAAGGAAAAATATTAATTTAATATATGTGTGAACAAGTTGGAATGACGTGTGCTTATATATGCTATGCAAGGTAGAATTGTGTGACAACATGATTACACAATTAGGTAAGCAATTGCCTTGGTGTGTGAAAAAGTGAAATCTTAGGATGTAGACTGATACAGAGCAAGGATTTAGTAGAATTTAAATGTTTTTTAAGTAAGTTGCATGGTGATAATGGGAAGATAGCCAAATGACTTCACAGAAATATATGGATGTGTGGAAATGCAAAAATTTTTACAGAAATATGGAAATAACACTAGTTCAATTTTGGGAATCATGATTATAGAGCAATTTACAAAAATAATTACCTGTTGCTCAACTTTACTCAATTATCAAATTTTACCTAATTAGGCAGTTAAACTATTGGCAGTGGCTATTTTGCCGTTGATGGCAATTTACCTTTGGAGACTATTTTGCTGCAATCATTCACGTGTGTTTATATTGCCATGCTTGCTACATTTCAGCCAGTGACACTGTGGTGTAGAGGATAGTGTTCTGGTCTTGAGATACCATGGTTGTGGTTTCAAATCTCAGCTGCCAGGGCATTATAAGAAGGCAGTGGCTATTTCGCCATCAACGGCAAATTGTCCTTGGAATCTATTTTGCTGTGATCATTCATGTGTGTTTATATAGCCAAATTTGCTGTAATTACACCAGTGGCACTGTGGTGTAGTGGATAGAGCGCTGGTCTTGAGATACCATGGTTGCGGGTTCAAATCTCAGCTGGCCAGTGCTTTAAAAGAAAGGCAGTGTACACTGAAGGGGCAGGCCCGGTATGTAAATGTACGGGGCAGTGTACACTGGAAGGGAGTGTACAGGGTGGGGGATAAAGACCTGAGGGTGCAAAATTTTTTTAATTGGTTTTTAAAATTGACCAATCGGAAACGACCAAAAGTCACATGTTTAGTACGTCATTAAGACTGACCAATCACAAATAACTCACGGCAAAATAGTCTCTGAGGGTAAATTGCCGTCGACGGCAAAATAGCCACTGCCTTATAAGAAAGGCAGTGTACACCAAAGGGCAGGCCTGGTATGTAAATGTATGGGGCAGTGTACACTGGAAGGGAGTGTACAGGGTGGGGGGTAGACACTGGGGGTGCAAAATTTTTTAAATTGATTATTAAAATTGAGGGTGGGGGATAGAGACCTGGGGGTACAAAATTTTTTTTTTGGTTTTTAAAATTGACCCATCAGAGACGACCAAAAGTCACATGTTTAGTACGTCATTAAGATTGACCAATCACAAATAACTCACGGCAAAATAGTCTCTGAGGGTAAATTGCCGTCAACGGCAAAATAGCCACTGCCTTACTTTTATTATGGGTCAGTTAAAAAAATGTAAGCCTATTTTCAAACATTGACAGAAATATTAGTCATATGCACTGTAGTTTTTGAAAGAAACAACCAATGCACTGCTACATTAATGTACATGCATGCCTAGCATACTTCAGTGGAGTTTTTGCAACCTTCTGTGCTTACCCAATTTGGATTAAGAAATTGCATTGTTTTTCATAGAGCAGCAGTTGTTCAGTAATGCATTTAAACAAATGCATTACTTTTATTATTTGAACAAATGCATTACTATTATTATTATTTGTAGATTTGAATGACTGTATTACTATAATTAGTATTATTAGTGCAATGTGCACAATATCAAAGTGTGGATATAATAAACTAGCTCAGCTATTGCTTTTTATTAGTTTTCAAAATTGCATTTATCGCTCATTGTAGAAACAATCTGTTTTCTACATTTGTCACACTTTACCTTCTTGTTAATTGAACAACTGCAATCAGGGATGTATGTGAAAATTTATTGAGGGGTGGGGGTGCATAAATGACTTTTTGCAAATTTCACGGGACAGTTGCAGGGATGACCTTTTTTTGAAGATCAATATTCTGAGTGGTATATCAAGGGAACTGTTTGTTAATGCTACAAGCATAATGGGTGAAAATGATGTGTAACAGGTTTCTGAGAGAGGATATGTGCAAAGAACCCCTTCATCCATACCCCACCAATGGCAATATCCAGCAATGTAGTGATAATGGGAAGGTAGTCATGAGCTGCATGTATATCCTGTCTGTTATAGATATTGATATTTCAGAATAAGTGCACAAATCTTAAAGTTGATTCCAATCAATGAAAACTCTGTTAAGGTCACAGCATTCCCACTTAAATTCAGTTTCAAAGCAGATAACATAAGTTACATATATTCTTTTAATATTTGCAGACCTGGTGAAAAAAAAGCATCATACTTTCCTCATGCAAGCTGTCTATTTTGTCCAAATTGCACTTTTAGACATTTTGAAATTTTCCCAGTACACACATAATCTGCACCAAATTCAATTTTCACTAACCTAGTCTCTCGTCTTACCTCAGATCTTATCTAGTGTATTTACATAAATTTCCAATTTTTTGCACACATACACAAACATTAGGCCCACATGATCAAGACATCTACTTTAGCAGGGGTTATGATTTGGATTTCTGGGATGAGCAAGACTAGCAGTATGGCTTCTTGTGACAATGCATATCCTATGGGTAGTGGCTACCATGATGGCCCCAAAACTTTGGCTTCCAATACCAAAATGCTGCCAATAGTGTTCACTGTTGTCATGTAATTCAAAAAAATTACTGCAATGCTTCCAAACAATCCATTTCTAACTCCACTAAAAAAATGGAGCAGCCTAACCTTGAACTGAACCTTTGACCATGCTATTCAGAGCTCACAACGCTAACCACTACACCACAGCGTTAATGCAAAAAATGTGTCTAATGTGCTTAGTTTAAGGAAGTGCAGTTTATTGGCATTTTAGTGTTGAAAGCTAAAGCTAAAAAGCCAGTGTTGGCGCTTTAGCCACAACCTTTATATGAACGCTTGACTTGGACCTTGTGTAACTGCAAGCAATTTTTTGCTACTTTGACTAGGCTAATTTTTTCACTGCACATGCAGTAGTGAAATGTAACCAATTAATGTGTTTGTGAATTAGATTATAATTTATTATTAAATTTGAATGCTATCAAACCAGTATCTTCAACTATCACAACATTTTCAAGCTTTTTAGCATTGCCCTGAATTATCCTTTTTGTGGGGTAATTTGTTATAGAAGATCTGCTAGATTGAAGAATCTAAAATTCAGGATACAAAACTTACTGAAACATGCAGTGATGTCAAGTGGTAAATAAATATGCTAATGTTCAAAAAAGATGGTTGGATTTAAGTTGCAAGTACTAAAGCTGTAGGAAAAAGTTAAAAATTAGTAATTTGTCCCAAGCTACTATGTCCTACTTTTTAATTTGTAGTTTATTTCTGAAATTCAGTGATTCCTTTTTTGGCATAAATCCCATATTTCTGTATTTTACGTTTAATATGAATTTCTATCAAAGATTCCACAATTCAATATGCATTTCCATGACTCCATACAGTTTCTACAATGCCTGTAGTACAAGATATAGATTCCAAATTATGTAGTATTCCATAAATATTACTATTTTAGTATTGGGTTTACTGATTCAATTACATTATTTTACAATTTTCCTAGTTCAGGTAGTGGTTGTATTGTGTTTTCCGCAGATATTACCAGCATCGATTTCTAGTGTGGTGCTGTGCAGCGCAGTGAAAGCTGCGGCTAAAACTTTGAAGATGGGAGTCAGTGCAGTGTGGCACATAAAAAAGTATGCTGGCAGCAGACACAATTTTGAGTCCACAACCATTGATAAAATAAATGCCAAACTAAACTTGAAAACACAGTAAAGTGCATATAAAGAATAGCATGGTGATGTAATGGTTTGAGCGTTTGTTTTGCAGTCACTAGACCTGGACTCAATTCCTTTGTGAAGTCATATCAAATGCTTGAAAAATGGTATTTACAGTTTTTCTGTTTGCGTTCAGCAATAGAAGTAATGTAGAGGGTGAAATATCAAACTGACTAGCAGGGCATGGGATGGAATGGAATGGACATTTTGGTATGGAAGATGCCAAGGATGGAAAGGAATGGACGATTAAGTTAATGGAATGTTTGAAGAGTTGATTTGTGGTACAGAATTTGAAAATTGCAGAAAGTAGAGTGTTCATTCTCGAAGCTTTTTGTCTGACACTTTTCAAGAGAATCCATCAGAAATAGAGTGAAAAGGTGAAGTGAGTCACTTATATAGAGACATAGTTGACAAAAAAGAAAATAAGGGGAAAAAAAGCTCTATCATGATTGGTAAAAAGAAGCGACCAATAGAAGGAGCGGAAACTAATGTGTGATTTTTAGACCGTAAACGAATTCCTTTTGTTTGCATAAATTTGGTTTGGATGTTTTAATGTACGGGGCTTCAAGAGTGGAAAGATGAAAAGAAGTACAGCCACGGGCAAGAATAGAAAATTTGTTATCATTATATTTGTGTGCGCATGTAGGGTTTTGTAAAAGATGTCCTATGGAAGAAAAGGAAGTTTCAGTTGTGTCTCTATATAAGTGACTCACTTCTGTTGGTCAACAAACGCTCCCTAAGTTCGTAAAGTTTCGAATAGAAAAGTCATCAGTGCGTCAGATACCAAATATAGAACGTGCATTTATGTGCAATGAAATTGAAAAGAGTAAATCACTGGTAACATTCTTGAAAGGCAAATTGTGTGCACTGTGGCAAGAAGTCAGACAATTCCTGTCTTTCTTCGATTTCATTTGATTCTGCAGATATATAGCCACCATTGACGAATGGAAAGAACTAGAACTTTCAATCAAGAATGAACGGAAACTCAAATTTCTTTTCCAACAATGATTTGGCAACATGGCAAAACCAAACAAGGACACTATTATCAATCTCTCAAATTACAAACTCTCCCCAATGGAAGAATTTGTTCTCTCCCATGGACTGAATTTTTGTTTACCACCTCACAGTGTTCAATGAAAAGAGATCTTTGCCGAATTCAAGGTGCTCATTGGTCAATTGCTTCATCATGTCCCTCATTCTTCTGAGCAATTTGCAGCCCTGAAAGCCAGATTGAGCGACCTCACCCATGCTTACTGCAGTAATCCAATTGACATTGGCGACTTTCTTATTTTAAAAGAGTGCATCCAGGCAACCCGATCCCTCAGATGCAATGAAAATATCCATGTCACTAAACCTGACAAGGGTTCTGGGGTTGTCATAATGAATAAGAGTGATTGCATTTCAAAAATGGATTTTATTCTGCAAGACAACTCTAAATTTGAAAATCGTGGCCCTTCTTCCGAATTTGACAACACTGCAAAGATTGAAGCTCATATTCAAAGACGGTTGCTTCAACTCAAGAAAGAAGGCCTTCCATCCAAGATTTACTGCAGGATTTGACCAACTGGTTCACAACGGCCCTGAATGTATGGTTTGCCAAAAATTCACAAACAAGATGTACCCTTACGTCCTATATTGTCAATGACTGGTTCAGCACAGCATCAATTAGTGCAATGGCTTACGTCAGTTATTGATCCTGTTTTTTCACTTTATTCTACCTACTGTATTTCCGATTCCTTTACTTTTGCTAACAAAGTCAAAACTTTTAACTTTCCTCCATCTGTCTTTCTTTGCTCCTATGATGTCTGTAGCCTTTTTACTAATGTTCCACTCGCAGAAACTATTGAAATCTGCTCTAATGCTCTGTATGATGGCGAGCTTACTCCGCCTCCTTTTCCTCGTGCAGTTTTTGTTGAGCTGATGCAAACGGCTACTTCCTCCGTTGAATTCAGTTTCAACAATATAATGCACCGACAGATTGATGGCATTGCTATGGGTTTACCTCTTGGCCCATCTCTTGCCAACATTTTTGTTGGATATCATGAAGCTTTGCTTTTCAAAAGAGTCAACAAACCACTTATGTATTATCAATACGTCGATGATACTTTTGCAGTTTTTAACGACGAAGACGAATGCAATGAGTTTTTCTCCCATCTAAATTCTCTCCATCCATCACTTCGTTTCACTTTTGAAAAGGAATGCAATCGGACTTTGCCCTTTTTTGACGTTCTGGTAGAAAAGAATGATCACGAATTTGTTACATCTATCTACAGAAAGCCGACTTTCACTGGCCAATACATTTGCTGGAACTCTTTTTGCCCCATGAAGCGGAAGACTAATTTAATTTCAACTCTAGTCCACAGAGCTCTAGTCATCTGTTCGAAATCCACTCTTAAAAATAAACTTTCCAACATTCAATCAATCCTTATCAACAACGGTTGCCCTGAAGCTATAATCAACACTGTTATGACCAACAAAATGAATCAATTTCGCAGACCAACGCAATTAGGTCCAAAGAAATGCCCAGTTTATCTCCACTTGCCATGGCTGGGCAATGTTTCGCTGAGGTATGAAATGCAAATTAAAACAGCTGTCAAACGCTGTTACTTTGCAGTTGAACCATGCATTGTCTACACCACCAGACAACTTTTGCCTGCAGCCAAAAAGGATGTACTACCTGCTTTTCATCAAAGCAACATTGTTTATCAATTTCTGTGCCACTACGATAGTCGGTACGTGGGTCGTACTTCTCAAAGGCTGCAACAGAGGATTAAGCAGCACGTGCCGAAAACCATTCTCCAGAAGCATATTTCTCGGGACCGAAGCACATTGGCCCTCTCTTGCAAGCCAATCAGAAGCTTTATAACTGAAACTTCCTTTTCTTCCATAGGACATCTTTTACAAAACCCTACATGCGCACACAAATATAATGATAACAAATTTTCTATTCTTGCCCGTGGCTGTACTTCTTTTCATCTTTCCACTCTTGAAGCCCCGTACATTAAAACATCCAAACCAAATTTATGCAAACAAAAGGAATTCGTTTACGGTCTAAAAATCACACATTAGTTTCCGCTCCTTCTATTGGTCGCTTCTTTTTACCAATCATAATAGAGCTTTTTTTCCCCTTATTTTCTTTTTTGTCAACTATGTCTCTATATGAGTGACTCACTTCACCTTTTCACTCTATTTCTGATGGATTCTCTTGAAAAGTGTCAGACGAAAAGCTTAGTTAATGGAATGGAAGACAGTCTTTCATCACACAACTTTTTACTACAGCAAACAAACTTTGTGAAACAAAATTGCAATAAAGTTTCTATATATATTGTTTTTCGATCAATTGAGTCTCTGTTGCATTGTTAATTAATTGCAACAGAGACTTAATCAATGGAAAAACACTAGAATTACTGTATTACAGTATAAAACTGAATTTAGAGAATATTTTGTTTGAAAATTATTAGTGTTTTTCAATGGATTAAGTCTCTGTTGCAGTCAATTAACATTGCAGCAGAAACTTAATTGATCGAAAAACACTATAATACCATTGCTTGAACTGAAACAATACAATTACTTATGTTTTGAACCAAAGTTTTTACCCCCTGCTGTCAGTTGTTAGCAACAGCTTGTATTATTTTTGCAAACCATTAATTTTACTATTGTTCAGTCATTTAACCTACACTGCATTGCTATGCATGTTTTGGCCAGTGTGAAGACACTGAAGAATCGTGAAAGATTAGGATTACAAATATAAACAGAAACTTTTGAACTTTGTTTTTGACAGACAAATTTTGTCTGGCAATTAGAAATTTTTGATTTGAGTCCATTGCATCTTGTGTTGCCATATTGCTTGCTACATACCGTAAAAAGTTGCAGATTTTTAACGTTTTTAGTAGTTGAATCAAAATTGTTTGTAGATTTGTCTTGTGAAGCTACCCTACTTTTAAGTGGAAACAAAATGTTAAGCAGTGCTAGATAACATAAACAGCCAATATAAGCTGGTAATTTGTAAATTGAAAAACATGGGATTACATTTAAAACTATTATTACCAGCACTTTTCGAATAGATATCATAAATGTGTAGATAGAAAACGGAAAAGAATTTTGGGATAGAATAGAAGGCGTTTACTATGTCATAGAAAAAAATGCCAGGATGGAATGGAAGATGGAAAAAACAACTTCCATTCCATCCTATACCTTGCTAACCAAAGCTGCTTTGTGTTGTTGGGGGGTTCAATTGTTAAGTTGCTATTTTTGGGGGTTTCTTTTAAAAGGTGGTGAAGACTATGCAGGTAATGCACTAAAATGCAGAATTTTATGGAAAGAGTTCTAGAAAATTGGATATTTTTTTAACGCAAATCTTTACTGAATTGTTGATCAGTGCTTTAAAAAACGACTAGGGCAACAAATTTGGCTGGGTTTCTTTGCTAACCTTGGCTGAAGGCAGGGCCGAAGCTCAAAATCAATGTCAGTGTGCATGCATATGTAATATATCAAGAACTTTGATTGAATCTCAGCACGTCTGACATGCTGCTATGCAAAACTTTCACGTCATCAATTTTGTTATGCAAAGCCATTGTTCTCGTTGTTCACCTACTTTCAAGTAATCACTATCACATGCCATGCAGAAGCAAGCAGGCACACTTTGTCAGATGTACACATTGCTTTTGCATCATTAGCACTTAATGTTGATGCATTAAATGCAGTGGGCAGCACCTCTGCTCTAGTCAGGGCTGGTTTGTGACAAAAATGGCATCCCCATTTGGAGCCAGGCCAGGGCTGGGGCCCAGGTTGGTGCCTAGTTAAAGTTAGATGAGATTTTTCATGGTTTAGTAGCCTAGTATTTCAATGTATGCAATTGGCAGCATGGTGCTGTAAACTGAGCCTCAAAGAGCAGTTGACGAATTAGGAGCCTGGCAGAATAGCTTCCACAGGTGACAAGCTGTTGATGGAAAAATAGCCATTTTCGTTTCTTAATTAAATTTAATCAATGCACTACTCAAAAGTTTCTTAGAAAAAAAGCGTGATTATGTGATAGACGTTTTATGTTGCAGTCGTGTTGGTTTAAAGTTGAAATGTTGTTCAAGGTGGCAATGATCAAGCATTTAGCCTTCACAATAGCTGTGCACTTGTGCATTTGGATAAGACAGATTACCGCAATTTTTCCTGGTTAAATGCCTGGTGCCAACAAAATTGGCAGTTCCAAACCTATTCTAACTCTTTCGCTCCCGCGAAAAAAATGTTCAATATCCGTAAGGTGGCAGTGCAAAAATCTGTCATAATTTGTCATAATCAATCATAGTTAATCATCATAAAATACCCTTAGTTTGTTTGTAAATCATTACTCATCTGTTTACTTCTACATCAAGTGTTATATATCCTTGAAATCTCCATTTCTTGAGGATTTCATATATAATAGGAAAATTTTTTTGAATATGCAAATTTTATGCAAATTAGCCCCCCCCCCCCAATAGATGCTGAGTTTGATTTAGAGGGGATACAGCAAAGTTTGATTTAGAGAAGCCAAACTTCTGCTACCTTTTTAACTAGTATTTTAAATTCCATCTCCTTGGAAACTTGATACAAAACGCCAACTTTAGTGGTAAAGTGTTTGCAATTTATTTTATCTTTTTAAAGGATGTGGTTTTTCTAAAAATTATAATTTAGTGAAGGTAAGTCGAAAATTTTGGGGGGTTTTGAACTGATACAATGTACAGTACCCATTTTTGATCAGTATATATTATACACCGCTTAGCCTAGACTATTTAAAGTTATATATTGTTGGAAAGAAAATTTCCGAAGCTTTTAAATGAGATCGGTATTTAGCAACACATCATATTTTTTACGCACCAAATTTAGTTTTTTTACCCACCATACAAATTTGTTTGGGTGGTTTTGAGACCCCTTGAAAATTTGAAAATTTTAATAAGTAAATTTTTTTATTATTGCTTGAAATTTTGTCAAATGATGCCCCAAAAGAATAGTTTTCAGACGGTGTTAATGATAAAGAGTTTGGTTTCCTGAAAAACATGTAATCTCAATTTAATTTTAAGGTAGTTGGCTCTTGCTGAAAACTTGGCAGGTTTTGTC
The DNA here is from genome assembly GCA_963675345.1 of Trididemnum clinides. Lineage (NCBI taxonomy): Eukaryota > Metazoa > Chordata > Ascidiacea > Aplousobranchia > Didemnidae > Trididemnum > Trididemnum clinides. Next base: position 33,621,075 of record OY776289.1, on the reverse strand, counting down.
GTCTGCAACTGGGCTCTTGGTCTTTTTAACCCTTTTTGGGTATGAAAATCCAAGAATTAGAACAAAAATTTTACATCTTCCGATACATGAGGAATGAAGCGTGATCTTTTGAAATTTTTATAAAAATCGGATGAGAAATATTGTCACAAATCCATTTTTTAGTAAACAAATTTTGTAACTCGTTTTAAAAAAATTTGAAGTAAACCCTATTTTTTTGATGGTATTCTGATCGTCGCAGGAGCAAAAAGCTAAAGATGATGACTTTTTGTTATTAACAACAAAAGATTTTCCGATGATCAAATGACAAAAGCCTCTCCCACGACTCTTCCTTTAAGCTATGTAACTTAGTTTGTGTCATCTTTCATTGTTTAGGTTTAAATCCTGCAATTTTTTGTCAAATTGTGATTATCGTTAGTAAAGTAAAAAAGTAAATATAGCTTTGATTAAAATTTTTGATTATTTCCAAAATTAAATGAAAATATTGATCATTCACAGTTGATGCTGTAATATTAGCACCTTTTCAAAACTCAGTTTAGTTTAAATAATTGTTTTGCAGTCGCCTTTAAGTTATGACTTTTTTACGTTTGCCTACTAGATTGCTGCATTATCACTCTAAGCAGTTGAGTACTCAGTTGTCAAAAATGAAAGTTACACCTATACCTGCACTTGAAGATAATTACATGTATCTGTTGGTGGATGACAAAACAAAGCAAGCAGCAGTTGTTGATCCTGTAGAGCCAGATAAAGTGATAAAAGCTGTAAAAGAAGAAGGTGTTCAACTGACAACAGTGTTGACAACTCACCATCATTGGGATCATGCTGGTGGCAACAAAGATTTGTTATCAAAAATGAGTGGTCTGGTGGTTTATGGAGGTGATGATAGAATTTATGGCATGACTCAAAAAGTTGGTCATGACTACACTTTCACAATTGGATCACTATCAGTGCGCTGCTTGTTTACTCCTTGTCATACAACTGGTCATATTTGTTATTTTGTTGAAGAAAATGATCAAGAGCCTGTTGTATTTACTGGTGACACACTATTTGTGAGTGGTTGTGGTAAATTTTTCGAAGGAAAACCATCTCAGATGTACTCTGCTCTCATTGATATATTGAGCAAGCTTCCTGCTGCTACAAAAGTATATTGTGGCCATGAATATAGTGTTGGTTCTTTGACGTTTGCTCAGCATGTTGAACCCAACAACACAAATATTCAAGAGAAACTCCAATGGGCTTTAAAGCAGAGATCTAACAATTACCCTACAGTCCCATCTACAATAGCAGATGAGATGAAATGCAATCCTTTCATGAGAGTCAATGTTCCTGAAATCCAAGCAAGATGCATGACATCTGATGGGATACAAACTATGGGATACTTAAGACAAGAAAAAAACAATTTCAAAGCTAAAGTGTAGTTAATTGCTCATCTAATTAGCACATTTTTCAGGTTATTATCATAGATTTTTAATTTGAGTGCTTTCATCAATTGGTTTCATCTACTTTGCAAATTAATAATTTGCAATTGCTATTATTTTCTTAGTGCCAAATAACAATGCAATGAAGTTTGACAAAATAGAGTCAATTAATACAGACATCATGTCCAATATCTTTGTTTTAATGCATTTTGAAATAAACTGAACGTATCAGTGTTTATTGTGAAAGACATCAGTTGTCTGTTTTAAGTTTTATTTGTTTAAGTTCTAATTAACTTCAATCTGTGCAGTTCCATATGGTAGTGCAACTTGGGTGAGAGCTAGAAGAGGCTGCCAAGTTACTGACGACTTTAGCCATATCATGTTGTAAATAACCTCAAAAAGGGGTAGAAACCTTTTGGAGACCTTCGTCAAATTTGATATGACTATGTTTTTGGTTACTATATTTTTCAGAGGAAAAGGCACACAAAAAGTATTCTAAATTCTTTGAAATTGGCACTGCAATTTACAGTACAGTGCATCTTATGTGTAAATGCAGAACTCTTCAAAGATCACGTGTCTTTAATTTGGTGTGCCTTGTCATCTGAAAAATATGGTATCATTAACACTGACATTTTGATTTTATCATTTCAGAAGTGCACACTGTTTACCTTATAGCGATACATTAATGCAACAACATACAGGGTGTTTCAAAAAAATTAGCATCATTTTTCAATTTGATAATTTTGTCAGTTTCTGTTCAGATTACTTTAAATTGGCACGGCTTGGGTAGAAACAGGCCAAAATTTTGTGTTTAATGTTTGATACGTTTATCTTTTCAGGTGTAGAAATTTTTGACAAGTAAATTATTCAAACCTGTGTTTAAATAGTATTTACTAGCGGAAAAAAGGCGTTTTGTGTGTTCAAGCATGCTAGAACTAGCTCGAACAAGACTGTGCAGAGTGCATTTGTGAGAAAGGGCTCTGAAAAGTCACCAAAAGCAAATTTGCAAAAAAATTTACACTGGATACTGTTTCGCAAGATATGCTGCTGCGTGTTTGGCAGGAGCTAGACTACTGATTTGACGTGTGCCGAGGAACAGGCGGTGTGCATATTGAACAATTGTAAAATCTTTCATGGAATTCACGTGCCTTCAAAACTCCTCATTCAAATTTACAAGAAAGATCTTATTTCGGTCAACATTAAGGCTGTTTAGTTTCATTTGATTTGACTACGCAATTTCTGTGATATTTACATGTCCAATTTTTTGATACACTGTGGTTTTATTAGAACTCATGGAAATGGCACCAGTGAAGAAACACGCTTAACAAAAATTTTAAACTCTAGACCATCAGTTGCGCAAAAAAACATGGTGAAAGAGCAAAATTTTTGTTTGGCTATACGTACCCTATAATTTGGTGCGCCTTGTGTATGAATGTAAACCTCTCACAGATCATGCGTACTCCAAAGCACCTTATTGTCCGAAATGTATGGTAGTCCTCTTTTATTACAACGCTGGTTCCTGGTCTGCTTTCACTAATTTCTATTTACAATAATGCAAAAAAACTGCTCTAATTGTGAACCTTGAAATAGCAAAATTTCTTTTTTGTTCTATGTGCATTTTGCAATAGTATTGTTCGCAATATTCGTGAAAGCCTTTGCTATAAATTTATCAGTCGATGAATTGAATTTAGTATTGCAGACCTCAATTGTTTTTTACTTGATAAATTTCATACAATTTAAGTTCTAAATTATAAAACTTGACCACCGAGGTGGTCAGGTTTGCTTTATTAACATAGTTGCTTGGTAAATTTACAAAAAAAGAAAATGGGAAGCAAGGACGCAGCTGCAGAGTGCAACATCAAAGTAAGAAATTGTTCTTCAAAAGTTTAAACTTTTTTAATTAAATTTCTCAATGTATAGCAGTGGTTTCCTAGATATTTTAGTCTAAGCCTCTCTTCAAAAGGAGTGACAGCACTCAGTGGCTAATTCAGTACGGTAAGAGATGAAATCCCTTGAAATCTACATATTAGTTGCAGTATTGGTTTAATTATCAGTGTTAGTTTGTGCTTAGCTTCTTGTTCGGAGTTTTTTATATCTCTAGTCATGTCTTCATTATTGTCTTGCTTCTAAACAGCTTTTGATAAATGTGATAACCATCAAAAGTGCTAAATTCAATCCGACGCAGCATGTGCTATAGAATGCTGTTGCAAAATCTCTTATGTTTTGTTCGTTAACGCCACCGGTGGCATCCTTGATTTTTGCCAATGGTAACTTTGTTGGAAGCTTATGGGTCGAAGGATCAAGATTTATAGACTCCACCTGGAGTGTCGCTGACTGATAAAGTGATGTTTTCTAATTTGATTGACATAACCGAGAAGTGAAGGCATGCAAATGGCGTTGTGAAAAGTTGGTTTGCCAAAAGCTCGACACGAAGTACACATCAGTGGTGACTTTAAATCAAATTATGTCTACAAATTTATTCCAAGCCATCTACATTGAAATTCTGTGCTACAAGCAAAATGTAGTACTTGTCATGCTGGACGTTTTAGCAGGACAATCATATCTATTGGAAACGAATTTAAGCACACAAATGTCGTTCATGATTTTAGATATAAGCAAAGCTTAATGCTTGTTTGCATTATTATGCTATTCAAATTGAATTATATTTTTGAAGGTAATGTGTCGTTTTCGGCCTCTTAACTCCTCGGAAAAAGAAAGAGGTGATGAGTTTATTCCGAAATTTCCATCGTTAGAACAGGTTACGTTCGGTCAACCAGTAAGTGTAGATTGTATTGTAACAATAGTTTGTCACGGATCAATGTTATTTACTCAAATACGCCATTTACTGTGGTGTGTCATCAAATCTGCTTAGCCATGGGGTCAAATTATGCGTTGTGTAATGCGTACTCTGTAGATATTCAGACCGACTGTTATGTACATCCAGATTTATGTACGACGAGTTGTTAAATGGAAGCTAAGTGTGGAATTTTTGCTATTAAAAATCTATTTACTGTGGATAAATCTCTAAAATTTTTTTGTATTTTTCAAGTCAAAAACTTATTCGTTTGATCGTGTTTTCAACCCATCAACAACACAGGAACAAGTTTATCTCGCTGGAGCTAAACCTATTGTTAAAGGTTGGTCTTTATGAGAATAATTTTGATTTAAATAGCAAGATTATTATGGGAGAATTGAAGAGCAGAATGGCTTTATGGTTCTTCAGACGTTTTGTGATCGGTGTAAGGCATAGAACAAGGCACATGCAACAATATGCTTTTGAGTGTTAAACTTGCTCTCTTTCAACAACTGTTTTGATGCTATTCACTTGACCATTACGCCATCTTTTTGCCTGCTGCTATTACTTTACTTGATGGAAAGTTGCACTGATTGGCTAGCAAGCCAAACAAGACCTGTAGAGGGACCTGTCCTCCAATGTTTCATAGTTTTTAATTTGTGCATCTTATACTGTTGTATTTTTCGGTTTAATGCTTGTAGTAGCATATAAAATCTGTCATTAATGTAAGGATATTATGTGCCCGTAATATTTATAATGCAGTTGCTGCAATTTTAACAAGCGATTTCTCCACAAAATTGTATTTCTCTTTCTATTATCATAATTTGGAAACTTGATTAGTAGTACGACGTGATGGGTTAAGCATTAAACTCGTCGAAAATCTGTGAATTTTACACGCACTGCTTTACTTTGCATGCAGCGTGATCAAGCAAATTGTGACATTTACTTTCAAGCTCGTGATCTTGGCTCAAACCGTGATATCCACCGACTACAAAACTTTATGAGGGCTTCAGAGAACCATGAGGTCATTTTGCAGGCTCCAAATATCTCCGTTCGTTTTGTCTTTGATGACTAATTATTTGCATAATTCGTGATATTATATTTGTGGCTAAATAATATCTGTGTTGGATAACTCGTAGAAACGAAAATATATAATTTCTCTTACAAAATGTATAAATATGAAATGTAGATTCTTGTGAAAAGTGCAAAAATTTAGATTCTTTTACTCACAAAAAAAAATCATTTTTTGATTTCAGATGTTTTGGAAGGATATAATGGAACTATTTTTGCTTATGGACAAACTTCTAGTGGTAAAACGCATACGATGGAGGTAGAGAGAATTGAAATATAAAAAGAAACTTTTTGTTTTGAAACTGCGTTGAAGCTTTTGTTAGATTTTAAATTTGTGTTCGTAACTCTCGTTGTTGCAGCGCTGAGATGCACCAGCTCATACCTTAGCCTTATGAATGTTTCTTAGCAAAAAAAAGCAGATTACATCGGGATGCTACTTTTGTTCAGAAGTGTATCAAAATTATTATCATAATTTTCCACAAATTGATGGAGTATATTTAACTCAATGGCATGTTGCAGTATCTTTCAAGGGTAAGGTTTTACCTGACTAGACATTTGTAACTTTTAAATCACATAAAATATGGACATAGAGGAGGATTGCAAGGTTATATGCGACGATTGAAGAACTAAATTTTTATGAATAACTTTTATTGGAGGTTGTTCGTTGGCCAACTTTTTCCTTCAAGATTTAACCAATTAGACACAAGATCATTTTACTTAGGGTGTACTTCATGACGACAATTTGAGAGGAATCATTCCTCGGATTATTGACGACATATTCAATCATATTTATACCATGGATGAAAATCTCGAATTTCACATCAAAATATCGTATTTTGAAATTTATCTGGATAAAATTAAAGATCTTTTAGATGGTAAGCATTATGATGGTAAAGACCAGTTTAGAATATTACCCAAAAATTATCTGTAATCAAAGATATGCAGTCTTGTGTGTATGGTTAGCAGAATTTATATTTGGCGAAGCGCAATAACTGAGCAAGAGAAATCCATTTTTTAAATCCACTTTGTCCCCATAGACATAAGTTGCTGGAATTATCTCCTGTTCCTCGCAATTTTGTAAACTCGTTATACCCTTTTTTGTTGATGGCGTCTTCTTTCTCTAACGCAGACTATTCAATTTCTTCTTCCACCTGCCTTTCCCACGTCATTTTTGGTCGCCTTTACTTTCTTTTTTTTGACCACTTCAAATTCTAACGCTCTTCTTAGCATGTTACCGCTATCCGTTCTCACGACATGCTCATGCCATCGCACTCTTCGCTTTGGTTAGCCTGTCTAAAGCTTCTTCTAAACCCGACATATCCGTAACTTCTGGGCTATTTCCTTTTTCAATTAATTTCAATCCACTGGTTTAAGTTGGCACCAGTGGTTGAATTTATGTATAGATCATGATTGCAGCCTGGTCCACAGGCCCAGTGCGAAATAACTCTTGTTTGTTTGTGGTTTGTGGTTACCCCTCCTCTTCCTCGGGATGGAGGCACGGCATGAACGGCGATTCAGGTTCATGCCGTCAACCTAATTGAAATTAGGCTAGGGGAAAGATGGCAGCCCGTTTCGAACCAGTCTTCAGTGACTTGTAGCCTCACCATCAACAAGGCGGACTCCCACTGGTTGGGTGGCTTCGCTTGTTGTGTTTGAGCCAAAATGAAACAAATGAAGAGGTAAGCCTCGCTTGGCCTCAGTGTTGACCAGACTTAAGCCTTGGCGGTTGGCAAGGTTGGCTGCAAGTTGCTATGTACGAGCATTTACTAATTATGGTTTTCCGTAGGTACTGTGTTAAGTTGTTAGTTTGCTTTTGTGTCTTTACGTAGGTATTTATTATCTGTGCTAGTGTGACTTGATATCTTCACATACAAGCATCAAAAGGAGTGTGTAGTGGTAGTCATTCACCGAAAAAAAATTTTTTTGTTTAAGTTGGCTTTGAAGTTTCGCTGAAAAGCTTTTCATGCTGAGTGTGTTGTACTATCAGGAAATCGTTTGTAAGCTTAGCAACCGCAATTAGTTCTGCTATGTTAATATTTGTTGTTGTCAGTCACAAAAACCAATCTTTCCGTTCACGAGGACAAGAACCGCGTACCTTATGTGAAAGGTTGTACTGAGAGGTTTGTGGCTTCTCCTGAGGAAGTGATTGAGACGATTGACGAGGGAAAATCAAACAGACACATTGCCGTTACAAGTAAGTTAAATGCTTACTATATTTGTGCCAGTGTGAGTTGTGCATCGTTCTGTCCCGTAAATAAAGCCCGCTATGATAATTATTTTGCTGAACTGCAATTGCTGTGCATGCTGTAAATGTTTTGTGCCAGTATACCGGTGACTCTTAAGCGGAATTGAACGTAATTTCCTTCGTTCAAGCACTTGACCTCACGCTGTGTTCGTTTGTCTTCTGTTGGAATGGGTTTCCTCGACCGATGGACTACTTGGCCCCATCACTTGTCTGCTACATAAAAGTGAAGGAATGTCGTTAAGTGCATTTTGCATGGCCACTGCCAGCAAACTTGCCGTTTTTTTCCGCGCACTATTCCTTTTGTGCAAAGCGCCAAGCTATAATGCTGTGAATGCTAGTTTTAAAGTCGTTGGCATGACTTGACAAGAGAGTTGAACCGACGTTTTCCGACTGCAAAGCGGACGCTTTGCTGATTACATTTCTGAGCCAGTTTGAATGCAAACTATTCTTTGTATAACTCAGCATCAAAAGCTTGAGGTTTCTGCCGTGGCCGGAACGTGTCAATCATGTTGTCACTTTTTTGTCTGGGGTAAGAATGTAATGGCTACTTAATGTAAGCTTATTTGAAATCTGATATTAGCAGATGAAATAACCCCTTAACATTGGATATAAGCATTGCTCTTTTGTTAAATTGAAGTTACCGTAATTAAAAACCCATTTTGTTGCAACACGAGGTGCTTTTACATCATCACCATGCAGTGAGCGTGGATATGATACGAGACATTCCATTTGTTAAATAGTTTAAAGCTTCGCGTTAATGCTGTTACGTGTTCATAGAACGTGTATATCAAATCATGTTGGATGATGGCGCAAATTACACGATACTGTACATCGGCATTACCAATTTTCCAATCCTGCTTGAATTCGTTCTCTACCTCTGACTAATTATTAAATTGATGCTATTTTAGCTGATTGGTTAGATAATTTATTTAACGGTGTTTAGTTTTAGTGACATTTTCATAGACATTTGCCGTTACTATTGTGTTTAATTAGTGCTACAATATGCTCTTGCTTTGTTTCTATCTCTTAAACCAAGGGTCTGTGACCTTTTACGATCGAAGAGTCATTTGAGCCCAATTCCACAAAAAACAAATCAATGAGTGCCGCAAAAGACTGTATCATGGCAAATTTGTATGACACAGCCCATCAAATCAAGTGTGATTTTTAAAAGAAGATCTTTGTTTGTAACTGATGGCGAGAAACCGAATTTCAAGACACGCCAACCAGATCCATACCTTCTTAACAAAAGTGTTCTCCGAAAAAAAGGCAAAAGTGCTGCATGTTACCGACTCCTGTTTTAAACTAATACATCTGCTCTATGTTTATGTGGCAAGTTATTGTTTAGTTGACCACTACTTTATTGTTGGTGATATACCTGCTAGGAGACGATCGCACTTAACTAACACAGGCTTTTCTAAACTAGACTCCGTCTAAGCTGTAATGGGTTCACAAATTGATATTTCAAAAAATCACTAGTTTTATCTGATTATGGCAATGTGTTTCATAGCCGTTGCTAAAGTTTGAATGAGTTGCGTTACCCAAAAGTTGCAAACTCCTGGCTAAACTTGATTTATCTGCAACACATTTACGGTAAGTTTCCGATTTCAGATATGAATGAACACAGTTCTCGAAGTCACAGTATTTTCCTCATCACTGTCAAACAAGAAAACACCATCAACGAGACGAAGTTAACAGGGAAATTATATCTTGTGGATTTAGCTGGGAGCGAAAAGGTAAAAGATAACAAAAATTTCTGTGACATAAAGCCAGTTCAAAACTCATTGGCTTGCAAACTAAAACAAATTACGGACGCAAACCTGAGAGTAATTTGGCCTGATCACCCTAAATGATCACAAATTTTTTCAACTCTTAGTCGGAAAAGAGTGGACTATGTTTTTATGTTTATGAAATTTTATTATCTGTTCATCTGCGTGCGATCATTTATATTTTGATAAAAGCATACAAAGTTTCAATTTTGTTTACTCCTTTTCCTGTTAATCTTGCTTTACATCAACTTTTCTGTACGTCAGTGACGTCGCATCAGCTGAAAATTCCCCTTTGAACCTTGTTTGATTTATGGTCATTACATATTACTACTGAAACAGGAAATTTTGGTATTGATGTGTTAGCTTTGTTGCAGTTTCCAATCGGCTACTAATTTTGTAAAGTAAATTCATGAAGGTTTTAACAGACTTGCAACTTTTTTTAATTAACAATAGAGTTGAAAAAGCTTTGAGAACGTTTTTTCTATTATGCGATCAGCAATTCACTGAAAAGCTCGCTGTCGTGTGGTATCGTGTCGTGCCTGGAGTGTTGTGGCAACGCGTTTTAGTGACCCAGAACGCCGGTTTTATGGCCTCCACCAGTGCTGCCACTCTAAAAATTAAAAATTCACTAAATTTTCCCAAAGAAATCACTAAAACGATGAAAAAATTTACCAAATTGCTATTTTAGTGCATATGGCTATATTTGTTGATTTATTGTTGGTAAGCATGCAATGAACATGACAATAAATCAATTTTTATGTCGGTGTTCACAACTTGGAAGTGTTTTAAATCTTATTATTTATTAATTAGTAGGCCTAGTGACTGGCATTGAAAAATACACTGAAAGTTTGTGATACATATTAAAAGTTATCAACACCTGTCAAATTTTACAGATTTTGTAAAAATAACATCCAATACAGCACTAGTTTGTCGGTTTAACCACCAAACTATGATACATTTTTGACAGCAACACCCTTAAACAAAACTACAGAAATGGAAAAAGGAATAAAGAAAAAAATGCAATCGTAAAGGGGTGAACTTCAGACTTAGCAATCAAGTAGAAGATTTGTTGAAATTCACTAAATCACTAAATGACTTCAAAATTCACTAAATTTAGTGAAATTTCACTTAGAGTGGTATCTTTGGCGCCACAATTGGTTAGTCGAACATGCAAACCTCACTGCGACTGTGCCATTGTGCTCACTACGACTGTGTCGTTGTGCTCTCACCAAAGTTATCTATGAATTTCTATGCTTGGCAAATTGTAATGAGTGATAACGTTATTAAAAATAACATCGAGCGATTCAAGCGGAAAGTTTATACTTGAAAACTGTGAAATAGCTCTGGACACAACTGTGCATAGCCGTGCTACAGCTGCCCTGCAAGTATTAGAGATAAATGTGAAACAACAATAAGAATTTCTCAATATGTTAAAGGTTGGCAAAACTGGAGCCGAAGGAACGGTTCTTGTAGAAGCGATGAACATCAACAAGTCGTTATCAGCTCTTGGAAATGTTATTTCTTCATTAGCTGATGGCACTGTGAGTAATCTAGGTTCTGCGATGGATGTGTATTTGCTAGATTGCGTAATTTGCCCTTCATAGCATAAATGTTGCAAATCAATATTCTTTACAGCATTTGTCAGTAGAATTGATTAACTTACAAGCAATTCCTGATGCAAAATCAGGATTATAAGGAGTGACGTTCTACGCATCTGCGTTAACAGACAAGTTGGTGCATTTGATGGAAAACCGAAGCCTTTCTTTTTGTTGCATAACGCGACTGGCTTTGAGTCCTGACAGATTGTTTTCCTCTTTCTTGGGATGCCAGCACAGTTGTTCATGACCTGAAACATATTGCTCTACAACAGATTTGGTGATGATGTGAATTGATACGGCAGTTCATTTCAACCCTGCCATGAACATCGACTAGCTTTGCTTGTACAGTGCATACAAAGCTAGCTGGCATTAGTAGGAAGCCCATTGGTGATTTTTAATTGCATGCCGAATGAACAGCTTCATTGTCTCAGCCTATTAAATTGCTTCAAAACCGTCGTTTTTATTCGGTTGTAACCGATATCTTGTTACAGAAAACGCATATTCCTTATCGCGATAGTAAAATGACTCGTATATTGCAAGATAGTTTGGGTGGAAATTGCAGGACGACTATTTTCATTTGCTGTTCGCCTGCTGCGTACAATGAACCAGAAACCAAATCGACACTGATGTTTGGCGTTAGGTTAGTATAGTTGCGAATAGCCTGCGGCTAGTTTTCAACCAGCGACCTCTGCTACGTCTGCATTTCAAGCTTGATGATCGTTTATGATGCATAATGACATAATAAAGCAATGATACTCGACTTTATTGCATGTTTTGTGAAATATGAGGATGGGTGGTGACGAATCTTTTTGATGCTGTTACGTGGCCGCTTTTGTTGAATAAACTAAAAAGTCTTTGATTGGTACAGAAACTGGGATAAACATGTACCAAGTTAGGTTTCTGTTTTGCTTGCAGGATTACACTTAAGTGGATGTTGCCTAATTAACTACTCAAAACAGTAAGCAGTAAAAAGAGATCATAAGTCTACTGATCAGTTTGATCAGAGCTACAAACCGAAAAAGAAAGCAGTGCATCAGAGTAAGTCTATTGCTTGCATAGCACTGGTGCACGGTTGAACCCGACTCTAAATCTCTTTATTTTAATCCGGTTAATCTCAAGTTCACTTGAGGGAACACCTTTTATGGTATTTGAAGCACCTAATAGCATTAAAAAAGCTTTTCGTTACTTACTCATCAGTGGTGGTATCGTGCCAAGTGAACATGGTGATATGGGATCAGAAAGTAAGCATCAAGGTTGTTGATTCGTTTGCAATCGCTTTGCCTACTTTCGAATTCCTGCAGTATAACATCCAGTTGATAACAGCCATCAAAATTTGTCAACTCTTAAAGCTTTGTTTTTACTCCCCGACTGCTTAACGCCCCGCGCTTGCGCCATTTATCAGCTTCAAGCGAATTGTTCGCTTCCCGATTATTCCGCCAAATCCGGTGAGTCTTTGTTTCTAGTGTTATTTCTACTTGTGCGTCTTTGGTATTGCAAAGCGTGTGGGTTTCAGATTGGCAATATCGAACAGTGACCAGGTGATGTCCAGTACCTAAAGTGTCCAAACCATCTTCAGGGAAATAAAAACGTAAAATCTGATTTTTTCTTAGACATTTTTATGTAACGTTGCTTTCAAATCACTTTGCGCCTCACGGATATGGCAGTGACAATATGACCCTGGGTGCTTAGGATGTTTAATTTTGCTTAAAATAAAATTAGAAATATATGTAAATTCCATCGTTTTTTTCACTGACGTTGATAAACTTCGGACATCTGGTGTGTTGCTCCAGTAAAAGTTGTGGCTCCTAGGCGAATGGACAGTGACAGACACCCACTGAACCAGCACGTCTAAGCCTGCAAAAGCGGATTTAAAATCGAGCTTACTACTGACTATAAGAAGGTATTAATTCTAACTGAGCCCATGTGACGTGATGTTGCTACCGATGAGTGCACCGAAAAGCCTTATAACATAACAGCTTTTTCAAAAAAAATCCTTCGCTTTAATTAATCAACAGTTCGATTTGTGATCTTTTTAGAGCGAAAACCATAAAAAATTCGGTTCAAGCAAATGTTGAATTAACAGCAGAGCAATGGAGAAAGAAATACGAGAAGGAAAGAGATAAAAATAAGCAGGTGGTTCTCGCACTTGCTCATCTGGAGAAGGAGCTGAATAGATGGAGGAAGGGTGAGCGGCATGGATGTTTTGATGCAAGAGCTAACGTGAGAGTTGGGTTTGCGTTGTGTCTGAGTATCGCAAGATCTTCCTGCTACATTTTGAAAAAAAATAAAAATTGAAAAAAGCTCTCGTTTTGGAGAACTGCTACTGTGTTTCGATGTTTACTGAAACCGGACAGCTGCAATGTTTATGAAATTGTAACTTTGTATTACAGTTGCTTAGCTTTCAAGCTTAAGCGCTCACGGTGGTTTGCTTTAGTTCTACCTACTTGAACTAGGCGGAAGACAGGGCTGCATAAATATATAGATGGTATATACAACTTGTGTAAGGTTGAACTGCTGAAAAGGATAGCTTTTTCAAAAGGAGGTTCACACAAGCTACTCTTTTGCATGAGGTGACAGAACTATCATTTTGAAAATGTTAGGATTTATGGATGGATTTTGGTGAATGATACTCTTACTACAATGCGTCAACTTATTTTTATAATGTATGACAGAAATCAAGTTACTCATTTGTTTTTCTCGTGAAACCAATCTCATGTAGTTATAATTTATGAAATTCATACTTATATATCCTGGTTTATTCTCGTCTCCAGTTTGTCGTGCAATATATTGTGTAATAGCACTTGGTTTTCAGATTTGTGCCCAACATCACCGCGCCGGCTATTTCACTGTTAAGTTGTTGCAACTTTTAATCGATTGCTCAATCAATATAGTAATTATAACTATTGGTTTTTATTTGAAGGTGAAACGGTCCCAGTTGATGAACAAATCGATACAAAAAAACGTGATTCTCTAGCTTCGCTACAGGCAAATCAGGCAGCTGTGACCCCCTCAGCTGAAAATCCTCCCTCAGGAGTAAATATATTTTTTTGCTTAAGATTAAAACTATTTCTTAACGTTTATTGCTGTACCAAAAAGTTTACAAGAACCGTGGAATAGATGTAGGATCGAATTCTACCGTCGCTACTGCGTTTGTAGATGGATTGTAGGTTTCACCTAGATTCTACGTTAATTGTGCTTATTTGCTGAATCGGTAATTTGCGATAAGCTATTTTGTCGCTTTTTGCCTCCTCTTAAGACATGTTATTTCAAATAAACTATCTGATAAACTATTCATATAACTGCAAAAGCTTCAAAGTTAAAAATGTTTTTTTTACAGATAGCAATCAATTTATCAATTCTGCCGTGTCTGTCCCTTACCTTTTTTATTGTGTGTATTTTACTTTTACCCTACGTAACCTCTTCTCTACGATACTACTGTTCGTAGTTTTCTTTGATAATGTATTGTGATTTGTTAAGGAAATAAAAAACAATTAATTTGTATGTTTTAGCGTTGCTGTAGTCAATTTTTGTCCTGGATTTTGAACGCAGCATTTTTGCCGAAAACTTTTTTCAAAACTTTCGATATTAAGCATTGCATTAGTAACAAAATATTTGCGTAACCATTCCTAAGGTGGTGGTACACAGTATTAGTTTTCGACGGCTTTGCTCTTTTTCTCTTGCTTTTTCCGACAATAATTTTCGTTACTTTGAAATTTATATGCTTTACAGCATATGTTGTTGCCCAAACATCCGATTTTTACGTACTTTGCCGAAAAAAAAACGACTGTTGTCACTACTCTCTCCAAAATGCATCAGAGAAATAAACATACGAAACCTGGCAAAAAACTATGTTGTAAACATCCACCTTTACTTCTTCGATTGTGGTGTTTGTTACGTTAACATTTTATGATATATTCAGATACCCGTTACTCAGTCGAGTGATTCTCTTGCTTCTGCAAGCAACGGCTCTCTGGAATCAGAGCGAAATCAACTTTATAAGATGATGGATGACAAGGTAGCTTTATTTGCCAACGGCTTATTTTTGTATCATCTGATCACTAAAAGCTTTACGGCTATTCATAGAACAAGTCGTACATAAAGAAGAGTGCCTGCAATCGTAATTGTTTGCTCAATCAAGACCTGAGTTAGCAAAAAAAGCGGTCATTTTAAAGCAATCTTGTCTACATATTTCAGGCTATCTGAAGATCATTTTTTTTGGCATGCTACTTCACTCTTTTGTGTGATTGAATATCTGCATTCCATGTTCATTAGACTTTTACCACAGGATGAAGAAATCAACCAAGCCTCTCAGTTGATTGAAAGTTTGAAGTCACAAATCATAGAGCAGGAGGAGATTATAGCGCAAACCAAAACTGACTATGACGGAGTCCAAGAAGATATGGTGCGACTCCAGGTACTGTTCTTTAATTGCAATTGATCTTTTTGCATGTATGTTGCTGCACCTTGTATTCCAATAACAGTATTTCTGTTAAATTAAGACTGTTGCTCTCTAATTTTGTCGCAAATGCCTTCATTGGAGAGCCAAAAGATTTTTTTCTTCCCGGTCCACATGTTAACAATTACTTTTTGAAGGTTTCATTTTCTGTGGTGCTTTGACGTTTAAGACACCGTTACCAGAATTTGGATAATATCTTAGTTGCTCAAAGTTTGATACAAAGGCAGGTGCTTGATTTAAAACATACTTCTCAACAATATCTTGCTTGTAACTTAACCAACGTTTTACTGATTGTCATAGCCAAGTTGTGTCGTAGCTACCGCTATGGCAAAGCGCTATATAATTCTTTGCAATCAGACGGAAAATGAAGCTGCTAAAGAAGAAGTGCAAGATGTTCTTCAAGCTCTCGAAGAACTTGCCTTGAATTATGACAGGAAGGTGCAGCTGGCTGAAGAGAAAACCCAGGAACTGAATCAGACTGCCGAAGAACTGATAGAGAAGAATGTGAGTCTCGATAAAGCCGGCCTCAATTATGTAAACGCAAAATAGTCTTCATACCGGTGTTTGATTCAATTAGAGTTTGTATGATATTTTTATTCTCCAATGTCGGGAATGTGCCATGCAATGTCATTATCATACTGGATTTTATAACACTGGCATTCGTTCTGTCTTGCACAGCACTTTAGAGCATTGGTTCTTTTCTTCTTTGTAGGCACGGACTCCTTTCATGAAGTTGTCAGTTCTGCGGACCCCTATTTCAAAGTCGTTGATATGACGACCTTTGTTTTTGGAGATCAATACTGATTAATTACTGATTATTAAAAAACCGAAATTGCGAATGTCGTATATCAAATAGATGTGAAGTCTTTTTTATTTTTATTTTTTTGGAAAACAAGTTTATTGACACTCCTGGCAATTCCGCATGGGGTTGTGAGTGACCTATTGTTTGGTAATGCAAACCACCACCAAGTATCAAAGTTGGACAAACCATTAAGAAAATCTATTCTAAGTTTTATCACAATTCACCGCATCATTCACGAATCCTTCGAAACTGCCTTGCGGACCCTAGGCTGGGAACCGCCGCTCTAAAAGACAGAACTCGTTTTCTGTTGGCTGGTGCTGTCTTATTGCTGCTGTCACTGGAATCTTGCTCTCAATTGTGATCGCAAGCTATTCCTTCTTTCTCAGGCGGTACAGTTAATAACTCTACATGCCGTTTAGCTTTTGAATTTTCTTTATGTGCCTTTCTGCTTTGCCTTTGCGGCTTTTACCTTTCTGCAAAGTGTAATGTCTTTTTCTGCATACTTTTTCGAATTGATCAACTATTAAACTTTTTTTAAATTTTTTCATCAAGTTTTTGTGTTCTTCAAACAAATTTTTGATTTTTTTTTTAAATTAGGTTTTTGAGTTATTAGTAAACTGCTTTTTTTTCAAAAGAAAGCAATTAGCATCTTTAGAAATGATTAGTTTCTTTGTTCGCAAAAAAATTGAGATTTCTTGTTACATTTCAACTGCATAACGATCGCACATCGTTTATTTTTACATAGGACATCCAAAAACAAGCAGTCGATTGAGCTTTTTAATTATTGGTTTTCTGGCCGTCTTTGGCCTAATTTATAATCAAAATCCATGCAACCTGCAAATCGAAGTTCATGAACATGCAAAGTAGATCAATTTTTACGTAACCCGTGTCTGTAAACCATAGCGTGCTCGTGTGTAGTTTTACTCCTGTCGAGGCCTATAAAAATTCTTTTGTAAGTTTCCTATCTGTCATCAAGTCCACTTTGAAAGGGGAACTAAGCAAACGAAAAACAACGAAATTCTCTCTTAGGATAGATAGAAACATGTTTGTACCGCATCATTTGAGCCCAAAACCAATCTTCTAGACCTATGAGGTTTCTACTTTCCAGGATTTGACTCCTCCTGACCTTTGTGAGTGCTTGAGGCACTGGTGAATGTAGTTTAAATGTTTTAGTACTGCACAAAATATGTTTTCTCAGACATGAATATCTTTTTATAGTGTATGCGTTAATTACTTTTGTGGGACTTCCGACTGTGCATAGACCATCTTTTGTACGTATCAGCTTTGTAGTTGGCCGTACAGTGGTTACAGTGCATGTGAACAACCAACGTTGCACCAACGAAGGCTAGGAAAACTGCTGTTGAATGTCTTTTATAAAACCCAACAATACAACAGGCACGAGGGCATCAATCTTACCCCGTCTCGATTGTGAACCAGCACCTTAGCTATGATGCTCGGTATTATTGCGGCTGTCACTGTGGCACTTTAACGTTCAGCTTTCATTAAATGTTCCCTGTGTTGCAGCATGTAGCCTCGTTCGTAATTTCATGTCTGCCGTAAGCGTTATTATGTAGAATGGTATGATGCAAGCCTTGACGCAAAAATAGGTAGTTCTTGGTAGCGCACGGCACCAACTAACCCTATCTGATGATCCTTTTTGTCTTTGACTCTATTAATGCAGAAACGGCAGTGGTGGTTTCCATCGTATAGTTAAAATCAGGATGAACCCGAAGAGAAGGCCATGAACAAGCATTTTAAAGTCATTGTTTAGTAGACTTGACCCAACATACGGGTTGTTTAGAAAGCTGTCAGCTCATTGGAGAGCGAATTGAACCGAATAAAAGAAATGAATGATGCACATAAACGTCGTGTTGCTGATGTCATGGGCTCCATGCTGAAAGATTTCAATGAAATCGGGCTCGCACTTGGGAGCAATGAACAGGTGAATGAATTGGTGATTTTTTGTGCGTGCCTACTCACTATATTCAGTGTAGAGTTTGCATTTCTACAATGATTTGTGTACAATGCTTATCTGCACCTGCGCAAAACCCAAGTTGCTATAGTGTTACAAGGAGCAGTTAAAAGCGTGCAAAATAGATTACTTTATTTGGTAATATATTTAAAATTAAGAGATAAAGTTTATGAGGAAAACGTGGAAATGTCGTGTACTATTTTCGCGGCACAAGAAGAACACGGAGTTAGAGATACTACGAAGTGACGTTGCAGTCTTGGCGTCAGCCGTCTTTCATACGTGTTGTTGCGGTCGGAGCAAGCCGTTGTTGGAACTCGAAACATGAGCTTTTGTGCAAACTCCGGTTCCGCTCCGCTATACCGCATGCAACAACGCTCTCAGCGCTCAACCGCATTCTTTCGATGGCGAGTCTGCTACGGTATGTACCTGGCAGGAGATCATCCTTGTATCACGACTACTTTATCGTAATCTTGAATAGGTCTGTTGAAGTTTGGTCTGTTTTCTTAATTTACCTGCCAACTTGGCTTCGGTTCCATGGCTAGTCGACTTTCCGGAACTTTAATTGTGTCCGGCTTTAAGGGATGCCCTTCTGCTTTAACAATTGTTTTGACTGCAGCAAATTCCTTCTTCAATAAGCGAGAAATTTGAAGAAGAAATAACGATGACGCGACTCTTTGTATCCCGGATGAAGTCTGACGTCAAGCAACTTGCAAATCGATGCACCAGCTTGAAAATGGCTCAAGAAGAAAACGAAAAAAAGATTGAAGAAAGCGAGAACGAACTTGCGTCATCACAACTTCTCATTAAGCAGGTGTGTGTTCTGCTTTCATTCTTCTTTCGGTCTAGATTCTTATTCCGTTTCTAGGCACTGTTCGTTTTGCAGCCGTTTTGTTATTCAAAGCCAGTTGTCTAATCGTCTTGGTTGATGAAAAATATAGCAAAACTTTTTTATGTAGTCTGTTTATCGAGCACTTCTAACGTAGCTACCACCGGTCTATTGCGTTGTTGCTTTCGTTGTGGTTACCTATCCTTTTTCTTAGGATGGTGGTACAGCATAAAACGATTATATTCTGATTCCCGCCGCAAACCTAATCAAGATCAGGCTTGCAGCGGACTCGAATTCTTATTCATGGACAATGGTTTAAGGTTAAAATCATCAGCCTTGCATTACAATTCAAGCTTTTGTTGTTTAGTTGACTGCAGTTGCTTACTCTCGCGACTGCACGTATTTTGGTTGCAGGCTGGATTGCACACAGTTTCGTTTGTGACAATAGAATTTACGATTATTCATACAGTCATGATTAGTAATTGTCTTCACATGCTAACGGCATGATTAAAGAAATGGGGTAAATACTTCTACACTTGCTGCAAAACCGCCACAGTTTTCACTCGTTTGTGTCTGAGCGAATATAGAGTGGGTGTGTGGCTCACAATGTTGGACTACACGGCTACATTGTTGTAACCGCTGTAGAGTTGGTGAGTTCATAAAAGATGATTACAAAGAAGTTTATTTTTGCCACTAAATTATTCATCACAATCTTCGATCGTTGAGCCAGCAGTGCGACATTACTTTACATTTCACCATTGCTTTTAAAGCCATAATTGGAATCACTTAGCTTGCGACCGTTTACTTGCTTTCCTATATCACAAAAACCCGGTGATTACTAGAAGTGAACGAGCAATTTATTGATGGTGATCATAATGCAGCACAATTTGCATTTACCACTAGCTTTGTTGGCCTGCAGGAAAAAAGCTTTTCAGTGTTTTATGATCAATACAATGTCTAGAACCCATTTGTAATGTGTGCTGTTGCACTAATGAAACAAGGAAATAAGGAGCTCATAATGATAAAATCAGTACTTTGTATTGTTTGTGAAATTTTTACTCCCCTCTTGGGATGGAGGCACGACCAATAGCCAGAAATTTCCTCGTACGACTCTCTAATCAGTTACCCCGTACCTTTGTTTTCATTCTTTTTGCTATGCTTCTCATTCCTTGTAAGGAGTTGGGGACATGGAAAAATATCAAAAAAATCCCTGGTGCAGACATTTTTAAAAGCACCTTCATTACTTTACGTTATTGCTAAGATACCTTTCCAGACTACGCAATTTGTCAGTTACATTAGAAATTGAATTGCTTATTTAGCACGAAGCAAAAATGAAGTCGCTCACTGAATACATGAAGGGTATTGAGAGTAAGAAGCGAAGTCTTGAAGATGAACTTGATCAACTCAACGAAGACATGGCTCAACTGAAAGCAGAACCAGCAACGATGCTAATACAAGAGCAAGACGATGCTGCCGATCAGGTAAATTGGCTTCAATCTCTCATTTGAAAGGTGGTCATGGGCTGCCAGCACCGATCGGCCCATGACCAACTTTCAAATGACGTTGTTGACGCATTCTCGCTATGATTGCTACTAGCGGCATTTGGGTTCATATAAATGTCAACTGTAGCTACGTAATTGTTACAACAGGACACCAGACAACAGTGAGATGTTTATCCGAACATTACAAGTTTCGTACAACAATGTTTTAAATTAGAAACCGATTTAGTTTCAAAAACATGCTCAACCAAAGTCTAACTATTAATGGTAACAACGTTGGTCTCTGTTGATGGCAGTCAATCAGGCCACTACCGCATGGCAGCATCGGTTGGAACAACTTACGGTGGGATTTGGACCTACACCAGTTACTTTGATGCGTGAATCTAGTAGAACTTTGCCACTTAAGACTCACAATATCTCTTGTCGCCAGTATTCACACCAGTACAGTAGGGTTATTAATTAGAACATGATTTCGTTGTAATATAAAGTCAAAACCCAATATCTAGCTCGTGCAAGATACTAAATTCCGTGAGAAATATAGCGTGGTTGTTTTATTCCTAGTCTATTTGTAAAGCAAAGGAAGACTGATCAAATATTAGACAGTTGCACTGGCATTTAAGCATGGCCATTTTGGTAATACAAAGCTTAGATTACCGTATCTGGGATTCGGTTCTTAATATATTCAAAGTTTTGATCTCACGCATCCTATTCATACTCTATACAATATTGATCATCGATTACGTGCTGTCTTCAAGTCGAAAATTTTGCCACTTCAGTTCTCCATAATTTTTCAAGTCGTGTTGGGTGTAATGGAGCTGATAGTAGTCACGCGCTCGAAGAACTGTTGCAACTAACAATATGTCTTCAACCATTATGATCACTTGTTCGTGTTCTATCAGAGTGCTCGATAGAAGCGGTGTCATAACAGCGTGGCCTTTAGTAAAATCCTGGTTGTGGAAATAAATTTATCACCAATTAACTCGTTTGCTTCTGTAACTGAAAATCTTCTTTTTATAAAAAGCTTGTCCCTGGCTATAGACACTGCATCGTTTTTAGTTTGTGTGGTAAGCAAGTCTGCATTGTTGCTTGTGACAGGATCTTTCAAAGAATAGTGATGATCTGCGGCAAGTTATGCAGGAACAGCTCGAAGCTCAACGCGAGGCTCATCATCAACAGCTTTCTAAACTTCGAGATGAAGTGGATGAAAAAATGAAAGAAATCGAACAACTGAAAGAGTGAGTTCATGTACTGATTACTCTGTTAATCTGAATTGTGTTAATCCTTTTGATGTTGTGCTGCCAAGAGTATGCTGCACAGCAGGGGTGGGCAGCCTATCGTCCACGGGGTGATGTCGCTTTTGGCTCGCGCCCACTAATTAATTTCCCAGAGTCTTCAGGGTGAAAACTACTTTCGTTTTTAGTTGAACTGTTAAAGCTTCCATCTTGGAAAGGCTCCACGCCATGCGCCCTGCACTGTGTTTTGATCCAATTGAGTAAATTTGCCCCGCCTGCGCGAATGGCTGCACAACCATGTTTTGAGCATTATCACCACTTGATGAGGTCGATTCTTCAAGTTTTGAAATCTGATGCGCAGGTCCCTTTGCGCCAATAAATCAATTCCTGTTTCCTTGGTGCTTCGGTTTTCTGAATTTTCCTGAGAAGTATCATCGATGATGTACTTAACGAAATATTCTGACTTTTCGATGATACTTCTCAAGTACATCTTTTTTATGTTTTGAATAACCTTGACATAATCGTGTGTATTTCTAGGAATTATGAGCTTCTTTTCCTGGAACATGGAAAACTGCAGTCCGATTTCGAAAAATTGAAAAAGGAAGAGAAAGACAAAGAAACAAAATTGAAAGATCTTTACGTCAAGTTTGATCGCAGAGAGCAAGCAAGGCAAGATTTGAAGGTATGGGTTGGATACTCTTAGTGGTGCAAAGAATGTGTTGTTGCTGGTGAAACATTTTCAGAAAGTTTTCATAATTGGTCACATCTAATTGAAAACAAATTGTTAACACAGCAAAACATACAACTTGTAATAATATTCATTACGTTTAATGACATGAAACTCGGTGGTAAGCGTTTGACAAATCTCGCATCAGAAACATTTACCGCATATAACAAACCATACAAATTTTGTATCTGGATTCTGTTATTTAAAGCCTATTAAATTAGCTGCCTTATCAAGTTATATTGCCGTTGTAATAATAAAACCTGGTAAATATGTCTTGAGCAACTGCTAACGCTTTTTTTGCACTTGATGCTTCAGGGATTGGAAGAAACTGTCGGCAAAGAGTTGCAAACATTACATAATTTGAGAAAGCTTTTCGTTAAAGAACTGAACACCAAACTAAAGAAGGTGAGACCAAATTTTATGTTTTAGTTTTTGTAATTTACAAAGCCTTAAACGCACTGGGCAGCAATCAATCCATTTTCATGATAACAACCGAGACTTTTATTCAGATTTTGATTTTTCTGTTTAAAGTTGGTTTATCGCATTTTAGTTATGATAATTATCACAGTCCAAGCTTCTCTTGGCATGTCGTACTCTTCTCATCTGTCATGTCTTCTTTGCTAAACGTGCTATTGTTTCTCCATGAACTATAAATGCCTTTATTGTTTCAATCACATCCTCCAGCTCTGCGTTCATGTCGAAACGAAACCATCTTAGTTTTCGTTGCTTTTTGTGCTAATTTCCAAATTAGTGTTAAAAAACCAGATCTGAACTTTCACAAGTTTGATTTTTGCTTCTATTTTATCCTTCATACTTCCAGTACAGCGACAATGGTGTTACATGTTCACCCCTGTTTGGAAATGTTTTGAGTCTCCTCTTCTTTTCACAAATAGAATCCTGGAAGTCTGCTGTGTGGGCAACTCTCCATACGCTCCGCCCTACTATCCATGTCGTGCAATTCCGCTCGATAAAACGCAACGCTTATTCGCATAGTCTACACTATGCAAATAATATACTAAACATTTTCCAGCTATTTGCAAATTTGTTATGACAATTTCACTTGTCAAAATAATTTAGGCTATGTCATAAATGTGTAATACTTAATTTTACACATAATTAATCTCAACTTTGCTTTTAGCATACTATACCGGACATAGGGTAATATTCACTGCTGTAGTGAACTGCTTGTTGCTGTGCACATTGTAACCTGTATAAGTTTCCCTTTTAAGTGATCAAATGTACATACATCTATGTTTCGCTTGCAGAGATCTTAATAGGTTTATGAGTAACTAAAAAATAATTACAAATTCTGATGTTCTTTAATCTGTGCTATTAATGTAAACATTGTTTAAACTTTAAAGGCAAAACATAGTTTTAACGCCGCATCTATCAGAAATCGAACTCACAAACGTGGGTTTACAAGTCTAAGCAGTTACCGGCATATTGGCTAGATAGTTTTTTATGAGTGTGAACTAATGCAAACCTGATATTTCATGATTTTAAAAGAGAGTTTTTTTGCCGTTGTTCGTAGTTGAATATGGCTTTTGTTTCCCGTCAATGAGCAGTGTACTCACGTGATTGTTGTTTCAACCGTAGTGAAGTCGAATTTAACATTCTTGAGTAGAGCTCAGAAATGAGCTCGAATTTCAAACTGCAGCTGCTTTTTCTTCTGAGATGAAGAGCTCTTTTTTTCTTTCTGCTCTTTAGATAAAAGATTTGTTTGTGATTTCACTGATCCAGACTCGACACCCAGTTGATCGTCTTATCTGGTTGAAATAACTTGAAACACTTTTACGTTTAAAGCTTGTCGACAGCGTGGCGCAATGAATCGAGCGTCAACCAGTAGTCGAAAGTCTGCGAGTTCAACCCGCTGGCCGTTTCTTTGCATGTCGCATTGAGACAGTGACGCCTCGGATTCAAACTGCGGCTTGCGTCCACACCAGCCACTATTATGTTCCTCTTGTTTGAGATGAGTTGAATTAGTGCTTTTATGCATTTTTCTTGCCTTGCTCGTCAATGGTGGTTTTTCTATAGCAGAGAGCGGAGACAAGCTTTTCAAGAATTCTTGACATAGCC
This sequence comes from Trididemnum clinides, assembly GCA_963675345.1. NCBI lineage: Eukaryota > Metazoa > Chordata > Ascidiacea > Aplousobranchia > Didemnidae > Trididemnum > Trididemnum clinides. The sequence goes on along the minus strand of OY776289.1, from coordinate 33,596,596 downwards.
TTTACTTTATCTTGTCATTTTTGTAAAATACCGTTGATGAGTATGTTGTTGTTGTTGTTGTTTACCGACCCCTTCCGAGAGATGGAGGCATGGCGAAAGACCATGGAGCCCCAGAAGCTGGGCAACTCCCCAGGGTCTGGACCAGAGGTCGTAAAGAGACAGAGAGTCGCCGAAAAGTGAGCGGCGCAAAGGGTCCGTAACTGGACAGTGCAGAATGAGATGAGGGGTGTCCTGGGACGAGTGTCCACAGGCGCTGCAGGAAGGATTCTCGATTCTGCCAATCCTAGAGAGATAAGAACCTAAAAGAAGGCTGTGTCAGTTGCAGCGAAGACGAGAGAGGACACTGCGAGCATGACGAGGGAGCACAAGTTCCTCGGTGTAAATCGAGGAAACCTGTGTGTCAAAAAATTTCGATGAGACAGTACGCCTCCAGTCCGAGATAAGACGAGAGTGGATACGAGAGGTAAGAGGAGAGAGACTACAAGGGATTGCGGAAGGCGCAAGTAGCGCTCCCCGTCTGGCCAGCTCATCAGCAGCGTCGTTTCCCGGGAGAAACGAGTGTCCGGGGACCCATTGTAGTCTGATAGAACTGGAGGAGAGAGAAGACAGTTCCTGCCAGATCTTCCACAGAGTTTGAGATAAGAGGAAAGATGGAGGAGAGGACAGGGTGGCGAGGACAGAACGAGAGTCAGATAATAGGAGAAGAGAAATGACAGACTTGTTGGTGCTACCGAGACCAGCAAAGAGCGTGCAGAATGGCGCAGGCTTCAGCGGAAAAATTCAACATACTGGGCCTGCCGAAAAGGAAAGAGTGGCCTCAGTGCCACAGAGAGAGCAGTTGGCAAGAACGCCGGAGCCGCTCTTGTCAAAAGGAAAAGGAACTGAGCCGTCAGTCCAAAGCACCAGATCATGAGGGGGAGAGAGTCAAGGTGGGCGAGAGCTGCACCTTGGCGAGAGAGAGGAGACTAGAGCGAGAGCATGGAGAGGAAAGGGTGGACTCCACAGTGAACGAAGGCAGATTCCAAGGAGGAAAGGGAGGGCAAGCAAGGAGAGCCTCCCTAGGACAAGTAGAAGGAAGCATGAGCGGGTGAGTGGATGCAAAAGCTCTCCAGGACGATCTGCAGAGTCTTGGTCTCACTCCAAGTCTGGCCAAACCTGAAATGGGAAAGGAGGTTGGGAGACGAAGAGCCCGCTCATAAGATGAAAGAGTGAAATGAGTCAGGGTGACTTGTAGGGGAGGTAAGAAGCCTCGGAGAGAAGTGGGATAGGGGAGGGCGAGAGGCAGCCGGTGATGGCGCGACTGGCCGCTCGGTGGAGGCGTTCCAATTTGGTAAGATAGAAGAATAAAGTGGTCAGAACCAAGGTCCTGTAGCACCTCCCAGGAGCAAGAAAGGGCAAGAGAAGAGGGAGCAAAGGAGATGTCAGGAGAGGAGTGACTGCCAGAGGAGCGATGGAAAAGGGTGGACGTGTCAGGGTCATTGAGGGGGAGGAGGTCAGAGGAGATGACTCAGTCAAATACTTCCTCCCCGCGGGGGTCAGAGGTACCTCTAGAGTCCCAGAAGTGGTGATGGCAATTGAAGTCCCCAAGAATGAAGAGATTTCTGGAGGAGGGAAGAATGGAGGGAGAAAAGGAATCGGTTCTGCCATCCATTGGGGAGGAGCGAATAGGGGTGGCGCCTATCAGAAAGAAAAGATTGAGTCCAACCAGCAAGGCAATGACGACTGCCTGACGAAAATGACGACGCCGCCACTAGCGTGCGTGGTGTTAGAAGACAGAATGCCAGACCGAGAGTGGGTACAATCAGAACGCAGAGCAGAGAATCCAGGAATCCGGAAAGAGGAGTTAAGGTTGAATTCCTGAATGCAGATAAGGTCGACAGAATGGGACAAAAGAAAGTGGAGTAGTTCAGTGCTCCTGGCTCAAAGACCTCCAGCATTCCATTGAAGAACCCTGAGAGAGTCAGGGGGGAGTGGAGGCAGGAGGTGCAGAAGAAAAGCCAGGAGCAAGGGACGGTGGTGAGGGGACAGAGGGAGAAGATATAGAATAGGCAGATGGGAGATAAGAGGTTTGGAGACGATGGTGGGGGAAGAGAGCAGCATTAGCGGAGGCGGGGCTAGATTGCACAGTGGAGGTATACCTGTCGGGGAGTCCGAAGAGGGAGTCACAGTGATTTGGCAGGGGGGGCAGCTCCAAGAGTGAGAGCTGCCAAGAGCTCTGAATTGGGATAAGGAAAGTTGTGAGCACCTTAGATGGACCCATTTGGAGCAAGCGCAGCATTGCACTGACTTGCCCCGCCAGGTTACATTTCCAGCGCACATAGAGCAAGGAAAGATGGGGCCAGAGTTGGGATGAACGTTAACGCTCATCAAGAGAAGGAGGGCAAGAGAAAAGAAATAGAGAAAACAAGCGACCGATTTTAAAGAAGCTGTGTGCTGCCCTTCTGCGGTCGTTCAGTGGGCAGCATAGCGAAAAAATGAAGGAGAGTGCCCAGGGTAACTGGGACCCTCTGGAAGACCAACAGTCATTTCGACCCAACCCAAACGGGGCCGGGGACCGCATCACCACGTTGAGGCGGCTGTTGATTGGTGTAGCGTTGATGAGTACGTCACCAAATATTGAATCAATCTTTCGATTACCTGCGATGTGCTTTGCTGTTACGAAATAATTGTCGAAGATCCATGTTTTTTTCTCAGCAACTCTCTAGCGAAGAAATCGACGAATTCGGAGGTTCGGTTATCCACAAACAGAAAGTTTCCTTCCTGGAAGGGAATCTGGACCAGCTTACGAAGGTCCACAAGCAGGTAAGGGTTTCGGTTCAAAACTCATATAGTCCTCGAAACTTCAAAGTAATTTTGCTCTATTACCCTTTTTAATAACCCAGCCGAGGAACCAAGTGCTAGAAGGTTAATTCCTTCTCGCTTTTGTTTCTACATCCGTGATCATCCTTTCTCAGTTTTCCGGCAACGATCACACTGCGCCTCCAAAATATGGAAAACTGTTCTTGATTTAACTTATCGTTCAAGATGGTGCGGGATTCTGATGAGTGGTAACATTACGAAATTGCATTGACCGCAGCATTGTTATTTCAGCTTGTGCGTGATAATGCTGATCTTCGCTGCGAGTTACCCAAGCTGGAAAAGCGTCTTCGCGCCACCGGCGACCGAGTGAGGACGCTTGAGCATGCGCTAAAAGAAGCAAAAGAGGGAGCGATGCGCGACAGAAAGAGGTAGGTTGTTTTGGTTTCAGGCTGCAAGAACCTGTTCTGTCTGGTTCATTTTTTGACGCAATAACGCCACTGAAGGCGTCAATAAAAGCTTCTGGTAAGACGACATTTTTTAAAGATGTGTTGTACGAGTTGTTTTTCTTTTCATTATTCTACAGACCGTATTCGAAACCATTCAGAGCAGTACTTTTAAAAGTTTTCAAGTACTAGTATTCCAAAGTCGAATTCCTGCGGCTTTTTCCAAACTTGATTGTCGTAATGCAGCAAATGTAAATCGTATTGCCTCAACACTCTTATATCAACCGATCGATGCGTGAATGTGAAGTTCAACGCTGGTTCAATGTTCATCGATCGGTTGAATATTACTTGTACAATATTACTTCATCAGATACCAACAAGAAGTGGATAGGATCAAAGAAGCGGTTCGTTCTCGCAACATGAACCGACGTACAAACACACATATCGGTGAGCACATTCTAAATAGCATAGCAAAGCTACCAGCCTCACAAAATACTGTAAGAAAATTGCTGCTACCGGTAGTTGAAAAGCCGCTGTTATTTTGCCAGAAAAGCGTTTGACAGCGATGCTCCTTTTTGTGTGATACACTGTGGACACAAAGTTTTTGCGCTGAGGAGGTTTTAATCCCGCAATCTCACGATTGGCACCAACGTCTCATTGCTCTGAGCTGCGCCGTCACTATCCAAATGTCAAGCAGTCTCGTAGTATTTGTGCATCCTGAAGTAAATAATTAAGATGTTTTACAGCCAAACCAATTCGTCCTGGTCAGTCTACAGCACACGGTTCGGCTTCAATAAGAGGTGGAGGGCAGCCTGTGGTATCAATACGTGGTGGCAATAAGTAAGTCACATCATTTAACGCGTGAACCACTTTAGAATGAGTTGTTGTCTACCTCTTTCACGGAAAAGGGCCAGATTGATAGACTATGGGGCCGGCGAACTTTCGACGCCGAGAATTCTCTTATTCCTGGCTTGGGAAGCATTGCTGTTAAAATTACTTCAGCGCAATTCTATTGGTTTGTGGAAAGAACAAATAATCGGTTGTTGCATGTCGGAGGTCCACAAAGGTTTCTGTGAAGCGCTATGCGTATAGTGTTGCCATTACTTGCAAGTGAGGACTTCCTTATGCGTGCAGTCATGGAAGCAGGTTGGTGACGTCAATTGATGACATTTGTAAAAATGCTGTTTTAACCAATCTGTAAAGGCCTCAGATGGCTTAAAATTCAATTTTTACCAGGAACCGCTCCAATACAAGCTACAGTGATGTAAATGGAAGAGGAGGCTCGTTCGAGACAGGTAATAGTACGAACGTCGCATGGCTGATTTTGTTGGTGTTATTGTGATAGGTTTGGCTATGCTGGCGTTACATTGCTGCTTAACATTTTAACCGCGTATTCCACGCACATTGCATAAGCTGCTCATAAATATTTAAACAACCAATGCGCGAGCATTTCAATAATCTTAACTACATCACTTTTGATCTGACTTACCGCTCATGTGCATCGCGAAAGAGGTTTATCGGAAAGATATCCGACTGTCATTACAGTTAGTTTTGCGTGCTACTAATCGAATATTTTGAAGTGATTGATTGACGTGGTAATAACCTAATGCAACGTAGTTCGGCTACGGGCCCGCCGGCGGCATGCGACCCCTAAGCAAATTTCAAGAGAGCTTTTGGAAATTACATTGCAAAGGTAGATCTCAGAGGGAAAAATTTTGCATTGAAAAGCTCTCAACGTTTAGAGCTACATGCTTATGAGACAGTGCATTTTCTTTTACATTTTATTCAAGTCTAATTAAGTTGAATGGCAGATAAAACACGATAGAATTATTTCAAACTTACTACCGCTCAGTATTATCAGAAAAGTGTCAAACACAGGAATCCCAGTGAATCTTCACAATGAATTCAATTTAGCTGTTATTTCTAGTGTTTGCTTCAGTTGTTTTAATCGTCATTTTAAACGAATTGGCCAGCAAGTAGATAAGTTGGTCGAATTTCTTTACTCTGGTTCTTGCGAGCTGTGAACCCATTTCAAGCTGTATTTGCTTCTGCTGACGCTGTGCTAATCTTACGGCGTGGACACTGGACGTGCAACTGACCAATTGTCGCTTGGCGATAACAATTTTTGAGCAAGTTACCAATACCAAATAGGGGTTGAAGACGCGTTGATAATGAAATCACAAGGAGTACCATCAAAATTTTCTTCATAGAAATTTTTAACTAAATGTAACAGATGTTGACAGCACTATTTCGATGTAACAGGTCTCATCAGAGCATCTGCGTTATTAGTAAATATATCAAGGTAAAGCAGACTGCTTATATGGAATAGATCTGTAGTTTGAAAAGCATTTCATTCATAGACACCAAAGAGTGTTAGGCATACTTATTCAATTTATGTGCGTCGCCTCACTTTGTTATGCTATACATATGAAGTCTGCTTTTTCTGAACAACGGCAGTGCTGCGAAATGACATAATTCTTCTTAGATACATGCTGATGTATTATTAGGTGAGCAGCTAGATTGAAAATACTCGTTTTTTGTTGGTTTTATTTTCATTTTTTGAGTTCTAATTAAATTCATGATCATCATCATCATCTGTAGGAAGTTCTTGAATTGCAGGCTTGTAATAGCAATGCACTGTGCCAGCAGGTACGGTAACTTGAAAGCGGGCTTGAATATAAGTTGTTCTTTTCATAACAAGGTTTTCCATGACCAAACCATGTGATTGGAGCTTTACTTGCTGTAGAAGCAACTTCCTTCACTCTTGGTTGCTGCTTTCTTCATTGACGTTTGCTAACATTTTAAACATTTTGTTTCATGACTGTCTTGCTTAGCATGGTGCTTATCAGGTGATTTTTATTTTAATTAAATCAACCTTTGTAAATTTGCATGATTCGTTTTCATTAAAGGAACATCATTTTTTGTCATTTCTTCACATTACACAGCGTTAAAATTGCTGATGCAGTTTGTGTCTACCACTATCCACCTGGTTTTGCGTCAAAGTTTTTTTTGTGAAGAGAGGTTTTGAGTTCATGTTTTTAAGGATCACGGTAACATTTAAAATTTCTCCCGAAGTGCTTTTAAGCGAAGTCGATTTCAAAAGCGGCTCTGAAAAATAAACAGCAGTAATGCTAAAACGGTAGGTAGAAAGAGGAGTCAAATTTTCCATGAAAAAGTATATGGCCAAAAACTGTCTACTTAAAGCGATTTGCATTTCTCGTGGATCTGATATTTTACTTTTTAAAAACATTAAAGTTTCTCGACAGTCATCAAGAAAATTTCGTTAGATAATGGGTAAGCTACGAGTGTGCGACTTGCAAAATTTCTGAACACAGAAAAAAAAAGCGAGTAAAAAACCTAGTGGCGTCTTTCCGAGCAACGTATAAATCAGTTTCTAGAACATCGCTTTTATGTAATTGCTACATAATCCTTAAAGTTGAATTCCTTTTAAACCTAATTCTTAATTTATGATTAGCCTTGCCATTGACGGTTGGTGATCGCTCAAAGTATGTTATAGTCGTAAAAAATAATTGCAATAGCAGTGACGAACCTAGTACATGAGGCTCTCCCGTCGAGTATATTAACTGCTCCCTTCTATTGAAATTTAATTTCTTAGTGCAACGCAACAAGTAAAGGTAATTATCTGTTTGGAGTCTCTATGTGCTGTGGGTATTCTTTGGTATCCGACGCCAGTGCCTGGCAGTCAGATGCATCGTTTGCATAATTCTGATTCAACTGCATGCGTTTTTCGTGCTTACATTTGTAATTTGTCCCATTACAAGTAACATTTGAAATCTTACCACTGTTCTTTTGTTGGTTTTCAAGATTCTGAAATTTTGTTACTTTGCGTTTAAAAGGCCCCCAAAACACTTGTAACAGGTCACAACCAACATTTTGTGGGGTACAGGGTTTTTCTTAGTGTAAATAGCTTAGGTGGAATTGAAAGTCGATGCTCTTCAATTCAGCACCGTCATTTTTGGGGAAAGGCGTAATACTGCTGCAATTTTTCGTATGGGTTTCCCTGCTTGTGTTGGTAACGCATTGTTTCTGCAGTGTTGATTACTTTGAACCAGGTCTAAGCACCAGTTATATGAAAAATAAAAAAATTTCCAAATGCCCAAGAGTATAGTAGGTCTAATATCAGCCCTTATCTTTTTTCTAGGTTTCACTACAGCTGAAATGTTTGAAATGAAGAAACTTCGTCAGCAGCAATTATCCGCTCAACTTAAACCTCCTCACCAACGATTACCTACAAACACTTAGAACTTCTTGCCGTTAGAACAATGAAATATTTACCTAGCAACGCAAATATCTGTAAATTAATCTATGTAATCTCTTTGTTTTTGGGTGACGTTTTGAACTGGCAACAACGTTTTTACATATATATATATACTTCTTATACTTTAAGACTTCCAAAAATGATATGGTGAATGTAGTAGTGCTAAAATGTTAAAATATTTGAAATACACAAGTATTTTTAAATGTCTTTGTAAAAATATGTTTTCCGCTTTGCTGCTGATATATTGTAGCTGCCGAGTTAGCGTCATAACTTGTGAGGTGTTTGCTTGTAAACTTATTCATTAATTGGCAATATGGAGTAAGCAATTTTGATATGCAATTCTTGGCAACCACCATATACACTGCAGTACGTGCGTATGCATAGTTTAAAAGCTTTGTTTATTGCATTTTCAATTTTGTGCATTGCTTGAATTGACTTTATTTTGAGAAACAAATAGCCTACTAGATAAGGGGCAAAACTGCCAAGGCATTGCTGCTTCTGGTAGTACGTCATTTTACTATTTTATCGATTGATTAACAAAAAGAAAGCAGTGTTGACCTCTGGTTTTGCCCTTTTCAGATTCTACACCTATTGCAGCAATGGTAGAAGCTCAGCTTTATATAATAAATCGTACGTGTTTGATGGTGTACTTAGCAGCATAAATGCTGAAAACTTTTTTGCCGAAATTGTAAAACAGATGCAGCTGGAAAAATGTTTTTTACGAATACTTCCTCGCTTTATTTTGATGAATAGGCTACATTTTATGGTAGAAATTTTTTTTGATTTTGTGCTGTTTTTGTGTGCTATTTATTTTTCTTTGCGAATAGTGTTATGTTCTTTTAACTTTTAACTCGTTAAAAATCGATTTATAATTACTAATTGGCAATATTTATTAATTTGTAACAGCCTAGTATTTAGCTTCGTTGTTACGTTATTGCTAAACGATTTTTGTCTAATCAGGGTGCACCTGTGACATTGGCCGCCGTTATTTTTGAAAAGCAAGATCTTAGATAGGCCAATAGCCTAGCTTTGGAGATGTAAATACGATGGCTCCCAGTCTTGCAAATTTTTCAACTCTACACTCACAATAGACCTTGGCTCAACTGGTATAATATTGCAAATTAATTTATTGCTGAGCTCTTGCACAAAATGGGAACTGCAGCTTACGTTTTCCTCGTGGATAAACAGAAATGTAGAGCTATATTGACGTGCTAGTTTTCAGAAGTAGCCAACACCAATTTTAGCTACGTTACTTCTGCTTAAGGGTGTTTTCAAATTTTCTATAATCTTTTTAACTGCTGCCAAAAAATTCTTTATTACTCTTTTTACGCGTCAAAATTACACAATCTTTTTTGTTTCTGCCAGTTTTAGTATTTGATAGGATGCATGAAATACAGAATTTGTTGTGCTGTAAAAATATTATCTTTTGCAACTTTTATTTTTGCGAAGAGATTCGAACAATATCTATAGCGTGGTTATGGCACATTGTTCAGGTTCATTTGCTTAGGCGTGAAAAAGGTAGGCCTAGTAACTTTTTGGTTTGATTTCGGAAAAGGTATTTGTCGATAGCCTTTACTTTGATCTTAAGGAAAAGGTATCTTTTAAGATAGAGGCATCTTTTACACATGTCTACAAGCTCACTCCCCCGAGACCTCGTGTTGCTCAATCCAAACAAAATATTTTATGTCTAGTTAGCCAACTGATTTTAGATGCTGCTTTAGCTGAGGGCAGCGTTAGAGAACAAATGTGTAACGCTTGTCAAACTTGCAATGCGACCTTGTAAAAGGTGAACTAAGGTCGGATTAGCTGCAAATGACTTTCAATCATCAACTCGTTTGATGAAAAACTGTGAGAGAGATTCAGTTTAGATCTAGAGAAATTGTTATCGCAGGTGAGTGGTAGGTTGCTTGAGGAAACTATAGATTTGCTACTAGTTAAACTTGGTCAAATAAGAAGTGATATTTAGGTTATGACACACTATGCTGAAACTACTGGCATGGAGTTGTTAAACGTAACTTTAAATTTTTACTTAAAACTGATTGCAGTTTCCGCAAAAGAGTGGCATTTTAATTCAATTAAAAGATTAACCCCAAGCGATCGTAAAAAAAATTATTAGGATATTTTCTTTATGATGTCATAGTGGGACCGATTTTTCTGTGAACTTATAAAACTAGGAATGTGAGAGCAACTGTTGGACAGGATTTAGGTTGTATTTTGTTTATTAATCAATATCGAGTTTGACTCTTTTCGATGTTTTATCATTCTAACGTTTGTGAAGGATTTTAAGATTACGATGTGAACCACATTGCGAGGTAGTGGTCGTTAAGGAAACTCGGTTTTATTTCATGACCCAGGCTCAAAGCACTGAAGCGATGGAACTGCCATCACAACAAATGTGCTGCACATGGTTTCTTCGTTACTATGGCTTTGGATGAGGCACTTTACTGTAACTTTCGCTACGTGAAGGAAATTTACTGTGTTGTAAGCAAGTAGTAGCCTCCTGATATCCCCGAAGCGACTTAGATTGAGGCTGTTCACAAAAATTGTGCCGTTTCTAGGGTGTAAAAATGTTAATACAAAAGTGCACGTTTGCTTCGCTTTTTAGAGCGTCCATTTGGAAGTTGGTTGAGTGGAGTTAAGTTGATTTCTTCACCTAGATGGAGCCACGCATAATAAAGATTTAAAAAATGGTATTCAATGGTCTTGGCTTGGTCCGTTAGCGCTCAGCAGCAAGGGTAATGTGGATAATAATGCACAAACCGAGCAAAATTTACTCAGCCGTGAGTAGAATATATTCTAGCGCTAAAAAAACGATGCAGTTGAAAAAGCACCAAAAACAGCTTAATTAATTATTTTCTAATACTAACCACTGTTTTATTGCTTTTCAATGTACCGCTGGATACCAATAGATTATTGTGCAGGCTATCGTTCTAAAAGCTATCACAGGCTACCAGTATCAGAGACCTGTGAATAAGTTTTGGTTACCGGTACCATGTTTTATTGCTCTTACTTAAATTTCAGATTTTCCTTGCAGTCTTTGTGTTTTATGTGTTGTTTATCGACCTGTCTAGTTTATGTAAAAAATGGGAGGCGACGTTGAAAAAGGCAGAAAAATTTTTAAGCAGAAATGTGCGCAGTGCCACACTTACAATAAGGGTGGTGGAAACAAAACTGGTAAGTTGATTTGTAGTTCCATCTTACAAACTAGTTATTATTTACCAATAGCATTCTATATAATTCCGTAAACAAAAATGGGAGTAGTCTACTTAATGATTTGACGGTCTTTTTTTGAAGTGAGCAACCACTCGTAGCCATAACGTTGCCAACTGCAAACTTTCGGGAAGCCAAATATACGAAATTTATTTGACAACCCTTTTTGCATATCGCCATTTTCCGACCAACATTTTTGTCAGTTTTTACCTTAAAATTGTTGGATAACCTCTTTTTTGAAATCGACGTTTTGTAATGGTAATAACTGCAAAAACTTATTCTTTAACCGGATTCAAAAAATTTGGGGCATGGCTTCAGTGCCCTTTTTCCTAGAGACGCCTATGACTCGTAACCTACTTATTTCGTGTAGTGAAGGTGTTGGTGTTGTTGCCTGACCCTTTTGGAAAGTTTGGAGCATGGCGGAAGACCATGGAGCCCCAGAAGCCAGGCAACAGCCCAGGGTTTACACCAGAAGTGGTTGAGAGAGATAGAGTCGCCAAAGAGGGAACGACGTAAAGAGACCGTAATTGGACAATAAAAAATGAGATGAGAAGTGTCCAATGACCTCTGGCGCTGCATGACATATTCTTGATTCTGCCGATTTTGGAGTGATAAAAGTTTAACAAAAGGCTGTATTCGTTGCCGTAATGACGAGAAAGGACACAGCGAGCGTGAGAAGAAAGCACAAGTTCCTCTGTGGAAACCAAGTAGACCTGTGTGTCAAAGAATTCAGATGAGATCATACACCTCTAGTCCGGGAAAAGAGAAGAGTGGACACGAGAAATAAGAGAGAGAGAGACTATAAGAGCCTGCTGAGGGAATGAGTAGCGCAGCCTGCTTCTCTAGTCCTTCACTCATGTTATTTCCGGAAGAAATGAGTGTCCGGGGACCAACTGTAGCCTGATAGTAAAGGAGGAGAGAAAAGACTGCTCTTGCCAGATGAGCAGAGAAATGGAACGAAGTTAGAGGAAAAACGGAGGAGAGGACACCGTGGCGAAGACATAACGAAAGTCTGAGAGGAAGAGAAGAGAAGAAAAATAGCAGACTTGTTGGTGGTGAGACCAGAGGAGAGGTTGCGGAATGGCTCAGGCTTTAGCGAAAAAACTTAAACATACTGGGTCTGCCGAAAAGGGAAGGGTGAGCTCAATATCACATAGTGAGCAGTTGACAAAGACGCCAGGGCCGCGTTTAGATAGGAACAAAGCCATTAGCCTAGATCAGTGGCTTTCAACCAGGGTTCCGCCAGAAGTCACACAAATTTTCGTTTTATTTTATTAATTGAATTAAATGCATAAGACAATTTTTGCATAAGACAATTTAATTATTGCACAGGGGTTCCTCGAGCTAATGAAATATTTCCTTGGGGTTCCGCTCCAGCAAAAGGTTGAAAATCACTGGCCGAGATCACCTGATTGTGGGTTGGGAAAGAGTCAAAGTAAGCGAGAGCCGCACCTTGGCGAGAGAGAGGGGGATCAAAGCGGGAGCATGGAGAGGAAAGGGTCAGCTCCACAGTGAATGAAAGCGGATTCCAAAGAAGAGAGGAAGGGCAAGCAAGGAGAACCTCCGTAGGAGAAGTAGAAGCAGGCACAAGCGGGTGAGTGGACCCAAAAGTTCTCCAGAGGGATAAGAAGAGTCTTGGTTTCACTCCAAGTCTGGCCAAACATGAAATGAGGAAGGAGCTTGGGAGACGAAAGGCCTGCTCATAAGATGACGGGGTAAAAGGAGTCGGAATGGTTCGTAGAGGAGGTAGAGACATCTCAAAGAGGAGAAGAAAGATAAAGGAGAACGAGAGGTAGCCGGTGATGGCGCGACTGGCTGCTTGGTGTAACTTGTTGTTTGAACGTGTTAACGTCGGTAATGCTAAAGAAAGAAAACCATCTGAGGAAGGCATAAATGAGAAAGGGCCAAAAAAGCTTTATATAGAAGAGAGAGGAGCCCTTTAGAGGGACCACAGAAGGCAGCAGAAATACAGCGTGACTATGGACGAAGGAAAAACTTGGCTTTAGCGAAGATACATGTTTGGAAGAAAAAGAGTGTAGTCGTAGGTCACCCCAAGAAAAGTTGGAGTGGGAGTGAAGCAGTTGAGGAGTTAAATGTGGAGCTGGAGGTTAGCTTGATAGAGATCTACCGACAAAAAGGAGACCTCACGTTTCCACGGATTGAGAGGAAGACAGCGCTCCAATCGAATCAGAGCTCCTTGTGTAGCCAACAGAGCAGCAGAAACTAAGGTGGAGGAGGACCAGATTGCCAGATCTTCAGTAGAGAAAGAGAAGCTGATGGAAGATGCTAAAGACACAAGAAAATCATTGATGAAAAGAGAGAAGAGTATAAAGCCAAGAACGCATTTTGCGGAGCCCTTCGACGGAGAAAGAAGCAACTTTTATAATTTTAAAGAACCACGCAAGCGCATCAGTTAGAACAGAAAGATTGAGTTCATCAAGCAAAGCAAGAAGGGAGACCAGCCGAAACAAATTTATGAAAAAGAACGGCATGCCAGACAAAGTCGAAAGTCTTAGAGAAGTCGATCGTAGCAAGAATCGTCCGAAAACCCAGCCCAGGTTTGTTAAACCTTTCCGAAAATGACTGAGAAAGAAACAGCGTTTGATCGAAAGTAGACAGTGCAGTTTGGAAACCGGGTTGGCGGGGAGAAAGATTTCAGAAGATAAAGTAGTCGCAATAGAATGATGCGCTCAAAAAGTTTTGATACGTTGGAAATCAAAGAGATAGGTCGGAAGGAAGCAGAAGAGTCGAGAGGCTTTCCCATTTTATGGATGGTAATAATTGACGGTATCTTCTAGATGAAAGGAAAGAGATGTAAAGACCAGGAAAGATTGAAAACGTAAAGAAGATAATCAATGCCGGAGCGAAAAAGGTGCTTTAGCATGAGATGGGCGACTTTGTCTCGGCTAGCACCAGTGGTCGAGGAGAGGTTTGTGGCAACCGCAAGAAATTCAGTAGAAGAGAAGGGAGAGCAGAAAAACAAATGAGACTACTCAGGGCACGTTGCTTGTTGGGGCTCGAACAGGTAGCCTCTGACTTTGCTATGCAAAGCCTTTTGGCTGGAAAACGGAAATGTGGGATCTCAGGCAGTCGACGTAGACCGATGCCGACTCCCTGGGAGAAGAACAGTTAGGAAGTTAGAAGAGGAGGAAGATGAGGAAGAAGAGCCAGCGACAAAACGAAGAAGAAATAGAATGATTTAAAATCATATTTAGGAGAGGGAAACAAGCATGTCGTCTGCCATTCCTTAGCCTTGAATTTGGCGATGATAGACGAGACATTAAAGGAGCCAGAGACGTAAGCCTGACGATCTTCATCTCTTCTATGAGCGGCATCATAGCCCTTACGTCTTCCGCTTATTGCTTCTTCCACTTCAGGAGACCACCAGGCTTGGGGTTGGCGTTTGGCGCGGCCGAAAGGAATTGAAAATTTGGCCGCATTCAATGCCAGAGAAGTAAAGAGGGCAGTAGCAGAGGAGATAGAGGAGTATTCCTTTGTAGAAGGACAGTGAGAGTCACAGTAAAAGGAAATGTAATTCAAACAAGCTTTCTGAAAATTGTAGGCAGGGGGCCATTGGTTCGGACGGAAGAGCAGAGAAAGGGGAATAGCTAGTAGAATTGGGAGGTGATTAAAACACAAGTCCTGAAACACCGTCCAGGTGCAAGAGACGACAAAATAGGAAGGAGCAAAAAAGATGTCCGGAGAGGAGCGACTGCCAGAGGAGCAATGAAGAACGGTAGGAATGCCAAGATAATTTGGGGAAGAAGGTCAGAAGAGATGATTCAATGGAATACATTCTCACCACGGTGGTCAGATGTACGTTTTGAGTCCCAGAGGGAGTGATGGCAATTGGGATTTCCCAGAATAAATAAATTTGTATGGAAGGGAAAAACGGTGGGGGAAAAAGGAGTCGATTCTGCTATTCGTCAAAGAAGAGCGAATAGGAGGAACATAGACGTTTAGAAAAAAGAGCGAGAAAGAGTTATTTATTGAGATGTTGACCCTTGCGTAGTCACAGTAGGGGTCAAGCAAAGAGAGAGAGGGGAGGTAGAAAGTTGAAAAAGATAGGCCCTGCCTGATGAAATGATGACACCACCAATGGCGTGCGAATCATCACGTGAAAAAATGCCACACCAGGAGTGAGTGCGATCAGATCGTAGAGTAGAGTATCCAAGGATCCACAAAGAGGAAGACGAGTTGAGATTGGATTCTTGGAAACAGGTAAGGTCAACAGGATGAAGTGAGATACAGTGGATTAGTTCAGCACTTCTGGCTCGAAGACCTCCGCCATTCCATTGAAGAACTCTAAGCGATTCAGGGGAGGAAGTAGGAAGAGGATCTGTAGAAAACAGGCAGAAACATAGGAGAGCAGGTAAAGTGCAGAGAGAAGAATTAGGAAGTGGGCAGAAAGAGGGTAAGATGTTTGTAGGCGACAGTGATGTGGGATCGCTGCATTAGCACAGGTGTCAGAAGGGCCAGATCGAACAATAGAGGTGTATGTTCTGGGGGCCTTAAAGAAGAAGTCACAGTGTTGGAAGATTGGGGATCCCCACGAGACGCAGAAACGCAGCCAAGAGAATAGCTCCAGGAGTCAGAGATGGCAAGAGCATTAAGACCTACTTGGAGGAGGAAAGTAGTGACCACTTTAAGTGGACCCATTTACAGCAAGTGGACCATTTCACCGACCTGTCCCTGCAGCATTTTACAGATCACATTTCCAGTGCACACTGAGCACGAAAAGACGAAGCCTGGGTTAGAGCGAACGTTGCCGGTCATTAGAAGGAGAAGAAGAATAAGAATACGTGCAAGTGAGAGGCAGAAGAAAAGAAAATAACTGCCAACCAATTTTAAAGAAACTGAGTGGTGCCCTTTTGCGGTCGTTCACAGGGTGACACTGCAAAAAAATAATTGGATGTGGGAAGTACTCTGGGTAACTGGGACCTTCGTGAAGGCTAACAGCCTTTTCGACCGACCGAAACGGGATCGGAGAGGGCAACACCACGTTGAGGCGGTTGTTGTTTGGTGCGGTGTGGTTAAGTTTGGTGCAAACCTCCGGGCTACCAGGCATTAAAATGATGAGTACGGAAAAAGTCCATTTGCTTAATTAATGCAACAGAAGTTTTTGTTCTGTTCTCAATCAGTCTTAGCGCTGTTAGCAACAAGCTCGCATTCTTTTGATCCAAAGTTTGCCACTTTGTCCCACTACGAAAAGCAACCATCTCAGTTTATGGGATACTAGCCAGTGTCGCGGTAGGGCTTTCGTTAGTATCGTGCTAGTAGAGAACGTAGATTGAGCCGGTTTTACCACGTTCGTATTAATGTTTGTGAAAACTGAAACAAAAGTTGTGATCAAAAATTGCTCCCTCTTCAAAAAAGATTTACACAAGCTCTCTATTGCTTAAAACTCACAACTGCTTTTTAAAAAAATGTCATTTTATTAAACTCTAGGAAATACCTCAAAAACTTGCGGACGTCTTAATACTTTCTGATTCTTGGCAACTTTTAAAAAATGATCATGACCAAAAATGATGAAGAATAAAAACATTTAGCCTTGCCAACCCCAGATTTTGGTTGATTGCATCCTTGTCTATGAGGAGGCTAACGGCGCTGCGTTAATGATAGGGCTGCAAACTCGATTGATTTTTATGCGATTTTAAAATAAGTTAGTAAGCCCGAGATCAAGTAAGTAGTCTACTGCATTTTAAGTTTGTTGTGTTCAATTTCGAGTACGAGTCTGACAAAAAAATTACCGACATAAAAGTAATAGTTTAATGCAGTTGTTGGATTCGACCGGTTCAAACCGACTTGCGAGAACCGGTTCTTGGAATTTCTTTAATCCGGAGAATTGGTTGCTGGACGGCTGCTCTAGAAAATGCGATAATGAAAGAACCTGTTGTTAGTGAGTCATGGAGTGAGAAAACCTGTTTATAAAAAATTGAATCCCACCACTGGCTTAAAGTGCACATTTAGGCAGTAGTTACTGGGTTTACAGCTCTGAAAACGGTCGTCTTTCCGGGAAACAACCAAAAAAGGAGTTAGACCACAGAATGATACCCGCGCGAAACGGCTCAATTTGACTAGAGTAAACAACCGAGCTTCTGAAAGTTTATTTTATCTTATTTTATCTTACTCTTTTTGCCTGGTTATCGCCTCAAGTATTTCTACGACATAGTAATCGAAAGTATTTTTTTTTAAAAGCAGATAATTGATGAAATTGAGTCGAACGATTTTTTCGAGTTTTGCAAAATCATCTAGTTCTTTCGAGCTTGCAGCTCTGATCAGTTAAAAGGTTGGTGAGATGCTCACGCACCGGTCACGTATATATTCATTGTTGCGTGAGATCCTTTGAAAAAAGGAACCTTCTGCAAACAACTTTCTCCACGTCGGAGTTCAATTGTTTCTTTTGCTAAATCCATTTATTTGTCCCTATGACAATAAGTAAAAACTGAATATGTCCCGTGATTAATTTATATTAATTCTTAGCCACATGCAATCTATATTTTCTCTGATCTGCTCAATAACCTCAAACAACAACAGACGCAACATCACATGTAGTGTTGCAGCATCTAACTATGACGTCATCCAACTTCTAAATGAGTTCCTCTTTGAAAAAGGTTTTCAAATATTTAATCGCTAAGTTTTTTCTAAATTATAAAACTTTGAATTATAGAGTGATTAAGCCAAAAAATTTCTTGCAAGGACGTAAGAAAAAGAGGAATCTTTTCGTTCGTTTTCAGGTATTTGTAAGCACGTAAACCGGCAGGCGTGTAGCTGGGAATATCCCGACTTACGTCTCAACTCTTCGCATGTAATGAAGACGCCATTGGCATTCAGTACTGTTGCAAGCCAAAATTTAAGGAGGCAGTGATGCCTCTCTCTTGGCTGCCTACGCCAACTTCCTCGTTCAATCAATAAATCTTTGTCGGTTTCATAATTAGTTTAAATTACGCTGCAAAACCAAAACCAAGTGGGCGTTGTGTGAACCGAAAATGGCAAACAACGGAAACAACAAACTAATTTGCGTTTCAGGGCCCAATCTTCACGGATTAATCGGCAGGAAGACTGGATCTGTTCCTGACTACGACTACACCGACATGAACAAAAATAAAGGTTTGTACTAATTGTTTAACTGCATTAGGTGTGATCGCAGAAAAATTCTGAAATTTGTAAATTCACTTTTTGTTGGTTGTGATAACATTCCTACTGGTTCTGCCAGCAACACATTTTATTTGCCATATTTATCCTCCATTTACGAGAAAGCGAATTGTATCGCTATGCTTTGAAGGGTAAGTCCGCACTCACTTGGGAGTTGCTATTTCCAGGTCATCTGTCTTCCGCATAAAGGTGGGACGTTCCACTGAGTGCCTTGCCCAAGGACACAACAAGCGAACTTGCCGGCTTGTTCTCCACAACCTCCCACAAATGCCGAGCGCCAAGCAGGGAAGCTATAGATACCATTTTTTAAAGTCTTTTGGTATGACTCGACAAGGGGGGTCTACCGACTGCGAAGTGGACGCTCTAATTTCTCGGCGAATTCTTTTCGTTTAAATAAAATTCAAAGACTTTTCTTCAAAAACTTGTTAATAAGTTCAAATTGTCATGCAATATTATATGCAGATGTCATTATTTCTTATGCAGACTCGATCATGCAAACTATTAATTGCGTTTTAGATGGAACACATGACCCTTGAACATAAAAGCATTCCTTTGCTAGTGAGCATCCACTTTCAAGGTGGGAAGCGTGGGTTCAATTCTCTTTTCGAGTCACACCAAAGACATTTGAATAACATCAACAAATTTCCGGCTTGGCGCTCATTTATGGGAGCAATGAGCAGAACGAATGTTGTGAGTGTCAGTTGTCTAGCTGCTGAAAATCGCCAAAAAACTCGTGACGTTTCATTTCTGAGTTGTCATAGCTCAAAAACTATATTTCTGAAAATAGGTCTCATGTTAACACTAGTCATTGCTAATTAAAACAATTTTTTAGGAATTATATGGGGGCCTGATACTTTGGACGTTTATTTAACAAATCCAAAGAAGTATATTCCAGGTAAGAGTGCTGTCATAGAGGAAGATTCTGCCATCCCGATCAGTGGTGTGACTCGCACTCGCACCCTCAGGTGTATAACTTACACCCCAAGTATATAATTGGGGACCCTCCATTAACGCAATGACATTTGATGGGGCTCCAGTGCTTAATGGCAGATGTGAAAGTGAGACATCAAAATTTTGGGACCTTCTCGTGCTGCAACTATTATTGGAAAGGGTCTTAAACTCCTAATTTCATAAATTGATCTGGCATTGTTTGCTCTTTTTTTGTTGGAATAATTTTGCGTAATAGGTTTTGCATTCTAGAAAATGTTGCAACCAAGTGCACTCTACCTTCTATCTTCCATTTTATCGTGATGAAGCAACTTAATTCAACACTCTTCAATTTGAAAAGACAAATTGCTGTGTATATCTTGGCGATTCATTCCATTTGCAATGCAAAACAATGCTTGATTTTTTGTTCTTTTTCCCGCTCTTAAAAGTTTGAACTCGCTGGTGCATATAGTGTATGACTGCAACTACCCACTCGCTTTTGAACCACGCCAAAACAACATAGCCCTATAAACTTCAAATGCCTTACTTGACCAATATCAATGATGTCCTAACGCCGTTTCGACGAATTGCTGGGTTACATATCTTAGTGTGGAACAATTAGCATTGCACCACTGCGGCTGCAGGTTCTACAGATAAAAGCCACTCCTACTTTCTCATCTACGGCTTTACCTGTTTCCAAATGGTATCTAGCGACTCGAACTGTATGTGAATAAGTTGTCCTAGAAATATCGGCTGTAGTTTTTTCCTTTGTAGGTACAAAGATGATTTTTGCCGGCATCAAAAAGAGGGTCGAAAGAGACGATCTAATAGCTTTTCTAGTTGCGGCTACCAATGAATGACGATCTCGCAAGCAACGTTATTTGGATTAGTATTACTTGTGGAAAATTTTCTTTTAGGTTAACTGTGTTTCGTTTTGTCAGAACGCTATAGCATTACCGGTAGCATGCAGACATCGCATCTCGTGTTTATTACGTCATTAATCTCTATTTTGTATCAATAAATTTTTGCATCTGCGAAGCTACTGTTTTAACGAAACGTGCGCTCATTTTTTATCGCTACTTCTTCTTTCAGCGATTCTTTTTCGGAGGTAGACTCAGCAGGTTATTCTTTTTGATCTGTCACAATTCATTGCATTTTCCTGCGTCAATTCGACCGCCTTTATTGGAGTGGAAAGAAAAAACTTTTCCCATCAAATCGCATTTTAAAATGCTTTAACATTTATTCCTGACCCTAAAAACTACTTTCAAACTATTTTTGGAGAGTAGCCAGTTTGAAGGTGCAGGCTCCATCCACAAATGTGTTGGCGAGGGGGCATCTTTAATAAATTGACGTATCTCAGCAACCACTGGCTCTAGAAAACTGTTTGATTGCTCAAAATGTTCAGAGAATGCAGGTTTATATGTGCTCTAAGAGAACTTTTTCACATATTTTGTCTGCAAAGTGTCTAAAGTTACAAAAATCTGTTTTTTTCATAATTTGCAAGCATTTTTAGAATGCTTTTCCAACAGCTACGACTCTACTCTCCAAAATTCCTTTGGACTTTTTTGGGCAAAACCCTTTTTTGGAGATCACACAATATAGCGGGAAAGGTTCAGATGTTGTGCATGTGTGTTTTGTTCTGCGAGGGACGGCAAACTCTTAAGACCACAGCGGGTGGACTAAGCTCTAGGTATACCACTGATTTTGCTATTTGCATTGGTACATCAAACTATAAACCATAAACATAGTGTTTGAATTTTTTTTAATTTTAAGCAATGCAGACATTTCCTGCAGAACAGAAAAATAGAAGAGTGCACAAAAGTTGCCGGTAAATAGGTTCTCAAAAGTTAAAAGTCCTCAAAAGTCGCTCTCTAGTAAAAATCGCAGCAATTAATTAAACACAATGTGCTCCATGTACATTCAGATTGTCGTTTTAAACATTATATTGTTTTTTTAGTTCAAAGCATTTCATTTGGTGACTGGATTTAATTTGTTGTCTTGATATCCTATCTCTACGTGAAAATCCTTTAGCGGTGTTGGCTGCTTCAGTCACGAGCTTTACATGCCTTTCTACGGCTTGATTGTGACAAGAATGCATCAATAAGAATTTGTTTTCTGCAAATGCCTTGATAGCAAAAGTAGACTTGTCTTTGATAGCTGGAAGCTCTCTCTTTGTTGCAGTTGACAAGGTTGACATTTTGTAATATGTTGTTGCCTTGCAGTCGATAGTAGAAATCACGAATTGTCTTAAATGTAGGCCTTTGGGATTTTCTTCAAGAGAGGCTGCTTTTCTTACCTTCAAGATTATTTGGACTGGTTGGTTACGAACATTGTTTTCACCATCACCCAGCATTGCTAGTAAAATATGCTCGAGATGTGCAAAATAAGCATTCATTTAAATAATTTGAGAACAATTTTTCTAGCTCTTGAAGTAGAGAAGTCATCATACCTTTTCAACTCGAAAAAGAAAACTTTTGATTCTTCAGTCAGTCTGTTGCTTTGCTTAGTATGAAACCAATAGGGAAAGCAAACTTTGATCAAATGCTTTGCCATTGCTTGCAAAGAATTTGAACAGTTGGGCCTGGAAATATAAAACCTTAATATGCAGCAGCCTAAACTTAACCAACGTGAATGGCCAAGACCTCCCACCTGCAGTTGCTTTGGGTCTTCGTCAAAAACATCTGATATAACAGCTTGACAAATTTTGTACGCATAGAACTAATCATTGCTAAGATCCTCTACAAATTTAGATGGTAGTTGACAAAACTCTGAATTTGGAAATGGTTGGAAATTTTTTACACCCCAAGTTGAAACAGATCAATGCAGTTGCTTTTCAATAGGCCCTGAAATGATGACGATGCGCTTGTTGCACCACCAAACTCATGAAAAATATGACGCAGTGGTATTGTATTTTATTGTCCATATTTATTCTCCATTCCCTAGAAAGCGAATTGCATCGCTTTTTTGGACGGGACTTCCGCACTCGCATAAGAGTTGGCATTTTCGAGGTGTCTGGGGCCCCTGTCTTTCACATAAAGATAGGGGCCTCCCGTTGAGTGCCTTGGCCAAACCAACAAATGAACTTGCCGGCTTGTTTTTCACAACCTTTCCTAAATATTGAGCGCCAAGCAGGGAAGCTGTGGATACCATTTTTAAAGTCTTTTGATATGACTCGACGTGGGGAATAAACCCCAGGCCTACCGACTGCGAAGCAGACATTCTAATCGCTGCACCATCGCGTCCGTCGTTTATTAAAATGCAGCAAGCATATTAACCACTGAAGAGATCTCCCCGATTTTGCTTTTAAACAAGCGATGCAACCAGCGTTTTTGCCAGTCATAACTGCCGCTCAGTCTGTTCCATTAGTGGCCAAAGAATTTTGTAATTCGGTTCCTTCAACAACTTGAAATATTGTTTTAGCTATTTCCAGACCAGTACCTCCAAGCAGGCGTAACAAGAGACAAGTAAAATTCGTGGGGCTCATCCACAATGACATAATGCTCCTCAATAACGGTTTCTTGATAATACTCACTCTTCGTTAATTGGTTTTTATTATAGTATCTTTTCTTCCGTCCACATAAACACAGTTTACCACACCAAATAAATAAGCGATCTTCTTCCAGTCTCATTTCTTTGCACTTACTTCGCTCTCTTTGCAACTCGCTGCGATCGATCACATACTTGCTTTCACTTTCAGTTACAATTTCAAAAGCCTTTAACGTTGCAGTAGCGATACCAGCACGGTCAGAATTCTTTCAATGCTATTCTATTCTGTTCCAAAAACGGCTGTTTGTTGCTAGTTGACGGCATCTCAAACAAACTCGTTGTGGAGGAAGATGATACCACACTTTCATCAACACTTTTAGTTTTGCATCTAGCTTTATTACAACTAGAGGTACTTGTTTCGCCTTCAGCGATGGTAGATTTGGTGACTGGATGTTGATCCTTGTTTTAGGTCAGACGTGGTAGCGAAGCCTTTTCGATAAGGGTTGGACGGCAGATGCTTTCTCGTAGCCCAGTCCGTGAGTAAGCCTGTCTTTCGAACTCGTATGACAGACTGAGATCAAATCGGTCCAAACGGTAGGGCATTTGCTGTTACCGATGTTCTGGCAAGGCCTTGTAAGTGGCAAACGCCCTTTTCATGGCGGGGCGATGCACCAAAATGCATCGTCAACAAGTTCCGAAGGTCTGCCATCCTTCAACTGAACATCGAAGGCCTTACTGCAAGCAAGAGGAGTGTTCTTTACCATCTTGCTTCACAGCGCGAGGGACTCGTTATTCTACTCCAGGAGACCCACGGTACGTCTGCAGAGAGGTTAGTTCCACCGGACTACCAACTAGCTGGGTTCTTCTCAAGCAGGAAGCATGGTCTTACTACGTTTGTCTATGAATGACTGAAGTGGACCATTTTCTACCAATCTCCACCTACATCGGAGACTGAGTGGCTGTGCGTCGACGTTGATGGATATAAGATAGTCAACGTTTACAAACCTCCACCGATTCGTTTGCAAGTATCCGATCTCCCAGTATTCCCACATCCCTGTCTCTATAGTGGCGACTTTAATTGCCAGCATGTCGATTGAGGTTATGATGCCAACAGTGCAGATGTGGAATGCCTGGGCAAGTACCAACAATCTTGCCCTACTTCATAGCCCAAAAGATGCCGCCAGCTGCCACTCTGGCCGCTGGAATACAAGTATCAACGCAGATCTTGCATTTGTCAGTATCGATTTGGATAGTCGTTTACCAGACAGACGTGTCTTAGAAAAGTTTCCATGGTCTCAACATCGATCCCCGCTTATTTCTCCACCCAAGTATGCTTGTCCTGTACCAAGAAAGCCTGTAAAGCAATAGAACTTCTCTGCACCAATCAACAGCTGCCTCAACGTGGTGGTGCGGTTCCCGACCCCCTTTGGGTTGGGTCGAAATGGCTGTTAAACTTCGCAAGGGTCTCAGTTACCCCGGGCACTCCCCTTCATTCTTTTGCTATGTTGCCCCTTGAACGGCCGCAGAAGGTCAGCACACAGTTTCCTTAAAATCGGTCCCCTGCTTTTTTTTCTCTTTTCTCCTGCCTTTCTTTTGCCGTTTTCGTCTCCTCATTCTTCTCCTTTTCTTAATAAAATAACTCCTCTTCGCTGTCAGTTCTTAATGTGTACGCATCCCCATTCGGTTCTCTCCGACGGATGGCAGAATTGACACCTTTTCTCCCTCCATTCTTCCCTCCAAAAATCTCTTCATTCTGGGGGACTTCAATTGCCATCACTTCTTCTGGGACTCAAGAGTACTTCCGATCACTGCAGGGAGGAAGTATTCGACTGAGTCATCTCCTCTGACCTCCTTCCCCTCAATGACCCTGACACACCCACCCTTTTACATTGCTTCTCTGGCAGTCGCTCCTCCCCTGACATCTCCTTTGCTCCCTCCTCTCTGGCTCTTTCTTGCTCCTGGGAGGTGCTACAGGACCTGGGTTCTGATCACCTCCCAATCCTTCTTTCTGTCTCTCTCTCCCCGGTCTTTCGCCCAAACGAGCGTCCCCCTACCTTCAATTTTTAGAAAGGTCGCTGGGATGACTTTGCCTTTTACTTTGATTATCACTGTCCTTCTGCAGAGCAATACTCGTCTCTTTCCTCTGCTGCTGCTCTCTTTACCTCTCTGGCACTGAAAGCGGCCAAATCTTCCATTTCTTTAGGCCTTATCAAACGCCATTCTAGAGCCTGGTGGTCTGCTGAGGTGGAAAGTGCGGTTAGTGAAAGACGCAAGGCTTTCACTGCCGCTCACAGAAAGGATGAAGATCGCCAGGCTTACGTCACCGCTTCTCGACGCGCCTCGTCAGACATCGCCAAGGCCAAGGCTGAGGCATGGCAGACGACTTGCTCTTCTCGTTCACCCAAATCAAACCCAAAAACTGTATACTCTCTTCTTCGCTATATCGCTGGCTCTTCTTCCTCGACTTCCTCCTCCCCTAATTTCCCAAGCTGTTCTTCTCCCAGGGAATCGGCTTCGGTCTACGTCGCTTACCTGAGATCTCACTTTTCCGTTTCTCAGCCAAAGATCCTGCGCAACAGAGCCAGAGGCTACCTCTCTGAGCTCCGCCGAGCCACGTGCCCGGATGAGCCTCACTCGTCCTTCTGCTTTCCTTTCTCCCCCACTGAATTTCTTGCGGTTGCCTCCAACCTCTCCTCCTTCACTGCCACCGGCCCAGACAAAGTTGCCTATCCCATGCTAAAGCATTTTCTTCTTCACATCTTCAATCTCTCCTGGACTTTGCATTTCTTTCCGTCCATCCGGAAGACATCTTCTGTTATTCCCATACACAAGATGGGAAAACCTCTCGACTCTCCTGCTTCCTTCTGGCCTATCTCTCTCACCTACTGCGTATCAAAGCTTTTTGAACGCATCATTCTATCCCTGAAGAATCTCCCCGGTAACTAAGGGGAGCGAAACGTTAAATTTGAATAGAAAATTTGTCGAAAGAACGAAGTGATTGATTGAAAAATCATTCTATCCCGTCTGCTCTTCTTTCTGGAATCTAATTCCATCCTCTCTCCCCGCCAGGCCGGTTTCTGCTCTGGACGGTCTACACTTGATCAAATTCTGTACCTTTCTCAGTCCACTTCGGATGGGTTTAACAAACTCAGGCCGGGATATCGGACGATCCTGTCTACTATTGATTTCTCCAAAGCTTTTGACTCTGTCTGGCATCCCGCCCTTTACCATAAACTCATTTCGGCTGGCCTCCCTCCTTGCTTTGCTCGTTGGACTCAAGCTTTTCTTTCTGATAGGCGCGCTTCTGTGGTTTATCAAAATCACAAAAGTCGTTCATTTCGAGATCGTCGAGGTGTTCCGCAAGGATCCGTTCTTGGCCCTGTACTTCTCTCTCTCTTCATCAATGATCTTCGGGCCTCTCTGCCTTCTTTGGTCAGCTGCTCTCTTTACGCTGACAATCTGGCTATTTGGTCCTCCTCCCCCTCGGCCCCCACTGGGATGGAGACCTCACAAGGAGCTCTGTTTCGATTGGAGCGCTGGTCTGAGTGCTGGTGTCTTCCTCTCAATCCGAGCAAATGTGAGGCCTCCTTCTTCTCAGTGGATCCCCTCCAAGCTAACCACCAGCCCAATCTCCTCTTACTTGGCTCCCGCATCCGTTTCAATCCCACTCCAACTTTTCTCGGGGTCACCTTCTACCGCACTCATTCCTTTTCTAAGCATGTATCTTCGCTGAAGGCCAAGTTTTTCCCACGTCTCAAGGCCTTACGCTATATCTCTGCTTCCTCATGCGGCCCATCTAAGGAGTCTCTCTCTGTTCTTTATAAATCTTTTCTTTGGTCCCTTCTCACTTATGCTTCGCCCGGATGGTTTCCTTTTTTAAGCATTACCAATTTCACCAAATTGGAACGCCTCCACCGAGCGGCTAGTCGCACCATCACCGGCTGCCTCTCGTCCTCCGCTATCCCTCTGCTTCTCTCCGAGGCTTCTTGACCTCCCCTACAAGTCACCCTGACTCATTTCACTCTTTCATCTTATGAGCGGGCTTTTTGTTTCCCAACCTCCTTTCCCATTTCAGGTTTGGCCAGACTTGGAGTGAGACCAAGACTCTGCAGATCGTCCTGGAGAGCTTTTGCGTCCACTCACCCGCTCATGCTTCCTTCTACTTGTCCTAGGGAGGCTCTCCTTGCTTGCGCTTCTTGGAATCTGCCTTTGTTCACGGTGGAGTCCACCCTTTCCTCTCCATGCCCCCCTCTCCGACTCCCCTCTCTCTCGCCCACCTTGACTCTCTCCTCCCTCATGATCTAGTACTCTGGACTGACGGCTCAGTTCCTTTTCCTCTTGGCAAGAGCGGCTGCGGCGTACTTGCCAACTGCTTTCTCTGTGGCACCGAGGCCACTCTTTCCTTTTCAGCAGGCGCAGTATGTTGAAGTTTTTCCGCTGAAGCCTGCGCCATTCTGCACGCTCTTTGCTGGTCTCGGTAGCACCAACAAGTCTGTCATTTCTCTTCTCCTACTATCTGACTATCGTTCTGTCCTCGCCACCCTGTCCTCTCCTCCATCTTTCCTCTTATCTCAAACTCTGTGGAAGATCTGGCAGGAACTGTCTTCCCTCTCTCCTCCAGTTCTATCAGACTACAATGGGTCCCCGGACTTTCGTTTCTTCCGGGGAACAACGTGGCTGACGAGCTGGCCAGACGGGGAGCGCTACTTGCACCTTCCGCAATCCCTTGTAGTCTCTCTTCTCTTATCTCTCGTATCCACTCTCGTCTTATCTCGGACTGGAGGCGTACTGTCTCATCGAAATTTTTTGACACGCAGGTTTCCTCGATTTCCACTTAGGAACTTGTGCTCCCTCGTAATGCTCGCAGTGTCCTCTCTCATCTACGCTGCAATGGACACAGACATCTGTTAAGTTTTTATCTCTCTAGGATTGGCAGAATCGAGAATCCTTCCTGCAGCGCCTGTGGACACTCGTCCCAGGACACCTCTGATTTCATTCTGCACTGTCCAGCTACGGACTCTTTGCGCCGCTCACTTTTCGGCGACTCTCTGTCTCTGTACGACCTCTGGTCCTGGCCCTGGGGAGTTGCCCGGGTTCTGGGGCTCCATGGTCTTCCGCCATGCCTCCATCTCTCGGAAGGGGTCGGGGAGCAACAACAACAACACAACAACATGGAACTTCTACAAGGCCAAGTGGAGCCACTCTATTACTCTTACATACAAACTTGCCAGGACTTTGCCGCCACCTGATTTGGATCAGGCATATCAGTGTTTCTGTAACGCCATCAGCACTGCGTCGAAAAAGTGTATCCCACATGGCCGACGAAATAATCGTATACCATGTTGGGATGCCAAGTGTGAAAACCTCTATTAAACATTCTTGCAATACCCTGAAGGGCACAAATGTAGCAGAGCTGCTACAGCTTTGCTTGCCAGGCTTGACAGGAAATGGAGGAATCGATGGTCTGAGGCCGTCCAAAACATCGACTTTTCACACTTTAGCCGGGTAGCATGGAGTACGTTAAACAATCTTACTGGTAGGTTACCACAATCTGCTCATCAATGTCCCGTTTCAGCAAATGTTATTGCG
Source organism: Trididemnum clinides (assembly GCA_963675345.1). Taxonomy (NCBI): domain Eukaryota; kingdom Metazoa; phylum Chordata; class Ascidiacea; order Aplousobranchia; family Didemnidae; genus Trididemnum; species Trididemnum clinides. The sequence goes on along the minus strand of OY776289.1, from coordinate 33,568,708 downwards.
AGCCAGCTGGTAAAAAACGGGAAATACGAAGGGGCAAATTGAAAGGTTTCTCGATTCGTAATGCAGGAACTCTCTGACCTTTGGAGGGCTACTGCTCCAGATGCAGTAAATATCTCTGGAGGTTTTTCTCCAAGAGAATTTGCTGCTTCCCTCCACCACTTAAACCCAGGTAAAGCTCCGGGCACTAACTCTATTTGTCCGAGCTTTTAATTCATGCTGGCCCCGGCTTGAAGTTCTGGCTTCGTGGCTTCCTTTCTTCTTACTTTCGCCGACTCAAAATTCCAAAAGTCTGGAGAAGGGCGCTGGTTGCCGCAATTCCTAAGCCCTCAAAACCCGTAGAGAACTCTCAGGGCTACCGTCCCATCTCTTTGCTCTGCGTCCCTTACAAGATCCTCGAAACACTGGTCTGCAATCGCGTCGAACCAATCGTAAATCCCTTGCTTCCAAAGAAACAGGCTGGATTTTGACACGGTAAGTCTACGGTAGATCAGGTCGTTTTGCTTATGCAAAACATTGAGGATTCTTTTGAGGCAAAAAAGAAGGCTGGTGCCGTGTTTGTCGATCTGACAGCTGCTTTAAAGACTGTCTGGCACCGTGGCCTCACCAGCAAGCTTCTGAGATTTCTGCCCGACAAGTACATGGTCTTTACGATCATGGAACTTGTTCGGAACAGAAGCTTCTCCTTTACCACTGGTGACAGCAAGCCAAGCAGGCTCCGACGCCTGAAAAATGGTCTCCCACAGTGATCGGCCTTGGCTTCTCTTCTTTTCAACGTATACATATACGATCTGCCTTCCATAACCTCCAAGAAGTATGCCTACGCTGACGACTTGTCGATACTTTACTCATCTGGAGATTGGAAGGTGTTGGAAAGAACTTTGAGCGAAGACATGACTACGTTTCCTGCATATCACCAGACTTGGCGGCAAAAGCTCAGTAATGCTAAAACGGTGACGGCAGTCTTTCATCACCACAATCGAGAGGCTAGGCGTGAGCTAAAAGCTTATAACAATGATAAAATTTTACCATTTTTCCCAATTCCGACCTATCTTGGTGTGAAAATGGACAGAACGCTCACGTATCGTCATCACCTTGAGGCATTGCGCAAAAAACTATCCACGCGCGTTTCGCTGCTGAGGCGACTTGCGGGTTCAGGATGGGGCGCTGGTGCCAAGACATTGCGCACAGCTGCCTTTTTATATTATTTTGCGATGACAAATGAAAAGAGGAGAAACAAAATTACCCTCCGCTTTCATAGCGCAAACAGCCGTCACTGTCTTTCCTCTTTCTTGTTTTCCTTTTTTGCCTAGTACTTTGAACCATCACTTTTGAATAGTTTGAACACCGGTTTCATTGCAGTCATAAACGCGTGATCGATCAAACTTATGTTTTTCAACAACTTTTTACACAATATTAAAGTACCCGGTAATAAAATTTTTAAATTTTTAAACAACATTAAGAAACCGTTTGGTGAAACACCTAGCTTTGGCAAGAGAAGTGAGCTCCGGCGTTCTAAAAAAATGGTTGGATTTTGCTGTAAAAAAATATACAACCATTTTTTCCAGCCATTCGAGTTTCATCGCTAAATTGATATGAAATTGAATTCTTCACACCAAAATCTCAAGCAAGTTTTTTTAAATTAGTAAACGTTAGTCCAAAAAATCGACTTCATGTCCAAAAGGTAAACGATAATTGGCCTTTCCCATGCTGGGAAAAATGTTAAAGTATGTATATCCAAGTGTTTCACAGATGCTGTGGCAATTTTGTTTTTGCTATTTTCGCGTTTGTCAAGATTACTTTTCGGGGAACTAAGTTCTTTTTCAGCTTGTCTGATGCTCATATTTAGCGATTTGAGAGCAGCTATGGCTGCTTCCCTTGATTGGGAAAGTTATTTCCCCTCTTTTTATACTTCGACATCCCTCAGCGTAAAATCTTTCTGCCAACAACTTTTCAAACTAATAGTAATGCTATCAAACCCCCGCTATGCTTCATAAAATCCATAATCGTACATAAAACTGCATAACTTCCTTTTCCTAAAATTATCAAAAACTTGCCTAATTTCTTAATTGAAATCTAGGTTGTTTTAGTCAATTCCCAAGACGGGACAGTGTTTGACGAGATGATCCACGCTGTCCCTCCCTAGAAAAAAGACCTACAGCTTCCTCTCTTAGTCTGTATAGTCCATCTTATCCAAATTTAGTTGAGATAGATTTTTCCAAAAACTCTAACTAACACAAAAAATTTGGGTAATGTCATTCGTGCTTCTTGATCACAAAATTCACTGGAAGAACGGAAAAAATATATTTTAGAGGGAGAAAATTCTTTAAATCAGTTTCCACCTATCTAAACACTATTCTTATCAAACGAAATTTCCTCTACAACAACCTTTCGGCATTGCGATTACTTTCACTGAACAGATTTTCTGCCGCCTAGTGGCGTAAGTGAGTAGTCACTCTGTCCGATCTAGCAAAATGCCCCATCATGGGCTGCTTTTCCCCTAAGGTGAGAGGGCGCAATTTCATGATCAAATTTTAATTTTTTCAAGACACACTTTTAAAAATATAAGGGGGAGAAGTCACGGCCTTCGTGGTCTCCCAGACTACGTTACTGTTGCCCACTCAAAGTTAAATATTTCTCCCTTGAGAGAAATTTGAAGCAGCTATTATGTTTGTAGTTGGTTGCTTCTCAGGTTTGAACTTAGATTGTAAAACCACAATATCTTGTCTCAAACGACTCTTCGTGTTTGAGTTATAATTGCGAATTGCTTTCAAAAACACAACTTTTTTTCAGATACAATCGGTTAAACAGTCGACACGTCCAATGCGTTTCTTAAAGCTACCACAAACGAAAGAATGAAATATTACATGGAAGTTCGCACTGCGCAAGTAGGCTATTCATTGTGGCAAAAAAAAGCCTAATATGACATCACAATGGAAAAACTGATAAATACGGAGTTGCCAGGCGATTACAATTAAGTTTGAAATAATGACACTGGCTCTGAATCAAAATAAACAACTACTTTAAGATCAGAATAACCGCCAAAACATAATAGGTTTTATGAATAAAACACAAAACTGCCAAAATAAAGCAGGCATGTGGTGCAATGCACTAAATAGTAGGCTACGCCTACATAGTTCTTTTACGTCACAGTCAATTTTGGAAATTGGGCCACATAACTTCATTAGAGAGGGAATAGAAGCCGAAAAGCAATGGAAAAATTAAAATAGCAAAGAAGCGACAAGACAATTTTAGTAAAAGAACCATCGTTACCGAATTTTTTTTGGCAAAACCGGACAGTAAGTGTATAGAAGCGATTGTTTTGCTCCGCCTTGATCAGGAAGGAACGTAGAGGTGGTGCTTCATCATTCGCTTCAAAAAATTAAGTAGCGCCTTCCAACGGAGTTTTGCCTATCGCTAAGCCAAGGCTACCTAAGTTATCTGTCTGCTTATTTTATGAAGTAAAATTTTAATTTTTGATAAAGACGTGGTCTATTTGAAGCGAAACATCAATCATAAATGAAAATAACTCATGAAACTGCTGTTTTAATATCCGATCTCTCCGGACTGCTCCGTTTTTTCGTTTCCACTCGTGTTGTTTCCTCTAAATTCTCAACTTCACATTGATGGCCTTTCGAGGAATCAAATTTTCCGATGTTGGACCAAGCATTTCATGAAAGTGAAGAACTTTTTTTGGAATCAATTTTTTGTAACCGATAAGTTTGCTCAATTTGCTCTGCTAACTAAGATGATGAATTTTGCTTGGAAAATTAACTTTTTTAAATCGAGAATTTTACCCATTTCAATCTCTAAACAAACTTGTTCTCCACGTTATACCTTTTTATGCTGAGCGCCAAGCAAGGAAGCTGTGAATACCATTTTTAAAAGTCTTTTGGTATGACTCGACTTATGGAATGGACCCCAGCTCTACCGCCTACGAAGTGGACGCTCTAACCACTACACCATTGCGCCGGTAATTGTTCGATTCGCTGTGGGGTTCTAATTTGAAGCTATATTCACTTAAACTCCCAACAAAACAACATTAGATCACTTAATTTACCACAATATCAATCAGTTTTGGGGGAAATTGCTTATGAAATCTTTGCGTCACATTTTCAATAGACCATGCTGTATGAAATCAAATCGCTGAGAAAAAATTACATGGCGCTTGGCCGAACACCGTTATTGCAACCTAAATTTCATTTGAAAACAATTCAAAATTAAACGTGTACTTTGTGTGTTTCTTTTAGCTTTTGTAAAATTGTCGATTAAATTATAGCGTATCACTGTCAGTTGAAGCTAATGCCTCAACTTTAAAATTTGGGTAATTTTTAAAATTTTTCTGTAATTTTTCTGTAAAATCAATTGCGCCAAAATGCAAATTTAATGCTTTTAGTTACAACTGCAAATAATTTCAAACAAAAAAGCGCTCGATATATGAAAAGTTGAGCTTACATGAAATTGACATGCGCTCCAACTAATCATTGATTTGTAAAAAACTTTGCCTTAGAAAGAAATATGCTCTCCAATGTTTAACTTTTTACGAGCAAAAATGCAAAAATTTGAGCAGCATTTTTGCTCTGCTCCCAGGAAATTTTGCTGTGTCTTCCGCAGCGATAATTTATGGTTGATTGCATTTTTTTCATGGTTCAGTGAGCTCAGGTTTACAACAAGACTAGTTTTATGACGTTGGTTTTCGCAAGTTTAATGCGTGTAGATAGATTTCACTATTACGCAAGTAGGGCTTAAGTGTTGAAGTAAGAATTCTGGTCATAGCTTGATAGTTTTTCAAAGACTCGGAACTTGCTGGGCGGTTTGAAAGTATTTGGCTCACCTGAATTAAGCGCAATAAAGAAATTTACCAAAACTACTTCTGGTACTTCACCGCTAGCTTTTATGTTTGGCAGTGGCTATTTCGCCGTCGACGGCAATTTGCCCTTGGAATCTATTTTGCCGTGATCATTCACGTGTGTTTATATAGCCAAATTTGCTATTATCGCACCAGTGACTCTGTGGTGTAGTGGATAGAGCGCTGGTCTTGAGATACCATGGTATCGGGTTCGAATCTCAGCTGGACCAGGGCTTTAAAAGAAAGGCAGTGTACACTGGGGGGGCAGGCCCGGTATGTAAATGTACGGGGCAGTGTACACTGCAAGGGAGTGTACAGAGTGGGGGATAGAGACCTGGCGGTGCAAAATTTTTTTTTTTTGTTTTTAAAATTGACCAATCAGAGATGACCAAAAGTCACATGTTTAGTACGTCATTAACATTGACCAATCACAACCAACTCACGGCAAAATAGTCTCTGAGGGTAAATTGCCGTCGACGGCAAAATAGCCACTGCCTTTATGTTTTGGTATGTTTGCTAGTTCATTGGTCATGCAGTTTTTAGCTCGTACATAAGTGGCTTTTACTGAACAAGTGTACTAACACTACCAATCCGTGTGGGAGAGTTCAATTTTATGTCATGTTTAGCCATAAAATGGAATTTTGGTGTAACATTTTTATCCACTTATCATGCAAGTTAGCCTTTAAGCTATGCTTATTACTGGTTGTAGTTGACCAATTACTGAATGTAGCTAGTATCAGTACGACCGACTGACATTTTGACATTTTCTGGCTCTTTTTCAGATGTCTTCTTATTTGTACAAATTTTTTTCATGTACCATCAACCAGGGTAACTTTGATTAATTTCAGAGGTTTAGATGTTTAGGAGTTATAATTTCTTCTCACAAACACTTCGTATCCTGTTTTTTGGTAAACATAACACTGAAAAGTTCCCCCTGGATTGGGGCAACGTTGTTCAATCATTTGAACATCATAGATAAACTACAGCACCTACCTATTAATTAAAGTTATCTTGACAGTGAGGTGGCTTCGTTCAAAATTTACACTTGAAAATTATTTTAGAAATTTATGGGGGCTAGTATTTGATCAAAAATTGTCAAAAGTAGATTAAATACCGATTTTCCTTAACTTTTTTTAGTTGATGGAGATAACAAGAATGAATGCAAATAATAAGAATGAATAGATAATGAAGAATGAATGCAAATAATAAGAATGAATAGATAATGAAGAATGAATGCATCAATTATTTCCAAAAACTAGACAAGAAATAAGTATAAGCACTTCAATAGCCAGGATGATGGGGTAGTGGTTGGAGTTTCTACTTTGAAGTCAGTAGACCTGGAAGTTTATTTCCTTTTGATGTAAAATATTAACCAAACTATTCGACAATTGTAATAAATAACTTTTCTTTAAAGGAAAAACAGTGGTATGAAAAATAGTGTAATCATATAACAACCTATGACAGTGCCAAAGAGTTTCATCACCGTTCACATGTGTTCAAAAAGCCATCACTTTTTTATCCTAATTTAAACCATATCTTTAGTAGTTTATTGTGGATTTAAACTGTAGAGCAGATACAACTATGGATTTTATTAGAAATTTAATCTCCCAAAGGCTGTTGATTTTATCCACAAATTGCAAAGTCCAAACTTTTTGAATATTTTGAAGTTAGCTAAGTTATTTATAACATATGAACCAAGTTACCCTTGTTGATGGTAGTCATTGATTTATTTGTGCACATTTGAGCACGTGTTTTCTTACAACAGCAGGCTCATATTCAGCTCTTTTAAAAGTTTTTAATGCTAAATGCAGCTGGGATAAAACGGTAAAATACTGTGAAAGCTGTATTTTATTAAAAAGGCAGTGGCTATTTTGCTGTCAACAGCATTTTATTCTTGGAAGCTACCAGTATTTTGCCATTAAACATTTGTAATTGGTCAATTTTAATGGTATATTAAACATGTGACTTTTGGTCATTTATGATTAGTCAATTTTTGGAACAAATTAAAAAATTGTATCCCTCGTGAACACTGCCCTGTACATTCACATACTGAGGCCACCTCCAGTATACACTACTTATATCTAAGTGCCAGCAAAGATTTAAACCTATAACTATTGCATTTGAAGTCAGCCGCAATATCCATGAGATCACTGCCAGAACTGTGGCAAATATGACTATTTAAACACATGCAAATTGTGATATCAACATAGACTCCAAGGGTAAAATGCTATCAATGGCAAAATAACCACTGCCTAATAAATATGACCACTTTCTTTGGGAAAAATTAGTCAATTGTCCATGTATTTAAAATCAAAATCACAAAATTTGGCTAATTTAATTCTTAACTCATTTGGTCTGTGCTTGTAGTTAAAACATACTGGTTGTTTTGCCGTACACAGTTAGTGTGTCCTCTAAATTAGTACATGTGATTAATGGCAGATCAGCATTAGGGTTTGTTGTGAAATTTTCACATTTAAGTGGTGTTGATGTAAAGATTGTGCATAGACATTCTCAATGGATAGGCATTCTTCAGCTGAAAAAAAGGAAATGGCTGAAAATATGGAAATTAATTTTGCTCACCTAATTATGCTTTAGAGAAAATGGTGTAGCACTAAAATACAGAAACATGAATTCATGCATTATAGAAATTATAAAAACCTTATGCCTAATCTTTGGTATTTTGGATCCACATCATAATTATTATTTACTGTATTTTTTCATATTTCTGGGACTTTTTTGCTTCAATTTGTATGATTTCCAGAATTCCACATTTTATTATGGATTTCAGTAATTTCATAATTTGTTATGAATTTCTTTATTTCCACATAGGTTTTTTTTTATTATTTCCCTGTGAAAAACCAAACAAATTTTGAAATGACAAAAAACATAATTATCGTTTTGGTCACCTTGACCAAAAGCAAAATTTGTAACAACACTGTATCTAAACCTGTTTTTAATTTCAACGATTGTAGGCTAATGCACATCTGATTGTTTTTTAGACTTTACATGGTTGCACCTCTATCACTTGTGGTGATAGCTTTTCGATAATATCAACCTTTTTTTGTTTTTGAAGCCACTTGCTGCCAATAAAATCAGACAAAAGTATGTGCTTATGTCTCAATTAAAACTCATACGACAGTTGATGAAGTATATGTATGATGGCTAAGAAGTGCCAATTGAATGTGATACAATGCCAGAGCATCTGCTCCAACAGTTGACTGTGTAGAATGAAGAAAACATTTTTGATTAATTTGTACATTTTTGATATTGTGTATACTACTCAACATAGATGTTAAAACATAATCAGAAAAATAATTGAATTTTATTAAGAATTTGGTCATTTGACTAAACTAAAATTTAAAAAGAAAACAGATTTTCTTAATTCCTATATTTTTGTATATCTCCTTGCAATACAGTAGTTCCATATGTCAATGTAAAGTTTCATATTCCTCAATTGAGTAATTCCATATTATAGTATTAATTTCTGTAAATTTGCATTTCTGTAATTTAGCATTTTCTGGAGTGTCACCAAACAGATTTTGGTGATGTGTATGCCCATTTAGCATTGCGTGCCAAACAGGAACTGTTGGGTCAATCTCTGTCAGACTTGTGAGTACCAGCTTGCAAAATCATATCATATTGCATTATAAGCTAGTAAAACAACTAAACACTAAACCAAGCAAGAACTTAAGAACTACGTCAAACGAAGCAGCGTTATAGTTAAAAGCATAGCAAAAAGCAATGTATGTAAGGTGAAGACACTACTAACGCTATATTCAGGTTACCATTGCCCTACAACAAAAAATAAGCATGCTGTGGCAAAATGATAATTTGAACTTAACTTTATGGGTTTTCTCACCCAATTTAGGATGAAAATCTTTTTTAGGTAGTTATTTTCTTACCATGCAAAATTGACAAAATTTTTCCCCTAATGCACCCTATATTTTCATCAATAAGTTTCTGACACAAAAACAATTTCCAAGGTAAATTTGGCACACTACTAAAAAGATAAGTACATTTTCATTTTTTGAGATATTATTCTTGAAAGTCAGCGTGAATCTTAGAAATAAGCACAAAATGGTATCTCTGACTGAATATAATGTGCACTGATGTAATAGTGTACTGCAACCAATTAAAAGCATACTTGTACCAATGGGAGTTGGAGGTGACAATGCGAATATCACTACTGACCTTAGACAGTAAACTACAATTAGATAGAAATTACAACCACAAAATTGTACACAAGTGCAGTTAACTCGAGTGGTCTCATAACACACTATCTATGTGTGTATTGAAATTTTTCAAATTTAGTATATTTAGAGTTGTCTTTTTTTAAAGCATATTGCAGATCAAAACAAATCATTTTTGATGGTAACAAATTTTGCAAAAACAATGTGATAAAAAAACAGCCTCTTCTGCCATAGATGTTGAAAGCATTTTACATCAAGTTGCAAAGACATTGTGCACCCAAGCAAAGAAGAGAGTTTAAACTAGTCAGATGTAGCATGTGTTTAAACTTTAAAGTAAACTAGGCAATGACCATGGGTCATCAAAAAAATATACATTTCTAAATTTGGTGAAGCAGCTTGAAAATGATGTGAGAATAGATTGTAAGTCAGTGTGATACAGCACAACTACAATCAGGACCGCGTTTTCACCAACAAACCCTGGTTTTGGTTAGCCTAGGGTTTTTATGCTTTTTCAAAGTATCCAGCATCAATGAAAGTCGATTATTTTGAAGGTTTCAAACTTTATTTAAATCTTCAACAATATTAACGTATTTACTAGTTCTCAGACTATTTGTGTTCTTCAAATTTTATTCATTGAAATATATAGTAGTTTTCTATTAGCTACTAGCATATATGAGCATGGATAAACCACCAACGCCTAAACAGCATGACTCCGCTTCAAACATGTTAAAAGAAATGTTGAAAATCAACAAAAAAGAATTTTCAGGTAAACAGCATGCTGCTCATATGTTTTTATTCTAAATACTGAAAGGAGTGTGATGCTTCAATGTATAACCATTTGCTATAATTGCTTTTGTGAAATGACATGCCAAGTAAAAATATACACATTTCAGAAAAATACCTAGGTTTGTAAGTTGCTCTTGAATGGATATTTACAAATTTGGTTGCAACGTGATATCTTTTTTTGTCTGTTTTGACATGGTTCAAATCTTAAAGAAACATTTGAATATTATAGTTCATTAAGAGCCAAGCTACTAATTTACGTCATTATAGTGTAGCATATCAACTTGTAAACGGTAAGAAAACAGTGAGTGTAATAATGCCATTAAAAGTTTATATTTATTATCGTTAAGATATATAGCAGCCTCAATATATTAAACTTTTATTTAAATTCTAAATGTTTTCGGCATATCGCATGGCCCTCTTCAGAGAGTACGAGTACACTACTTGATCTAGAAATTAACCTTACAAATGAATGTTTATTCACAAAATTACTAATTGTACCCCAAACGCACTTCAACACGCTAATAGAACGATTGATGACGTCAAACTATTATGTCACATTAGGCGGGTTTGTTTTACGTCATCAATTGTTTAATTAGCATGCTTATGTGTTTTTGGGATACAATTAGTAGTTTTGTGTATACGTATTGATCTGCGAGTTTAATCTCTAGATTTAGCAGTGCATTTGTATTCTTTGAGGAAGGCCATGTGATGTGTCAAAAACATTTAGAATTTTTTTAAATATTGAAACTTCCTTATATCTTAATGATTTGGGAGATAAAAAAGTAGCTTGTAATCAAAATTTTATATTTGTTACTGTCAAGGTTTCAAGTTAAATTGGTAATTGATTTTTATCGAAATTAATGTACAGGGTGAGCTAAAAATTTTGTAGCTCTCATGTAAAATTAATACAACATACAATATATGGTAAGTTTGATTTTAAAAACTTAATTTGATTTTAGGTCTTGTCACCCAATTCAGAGTTGTCGCTGCTTATCGGTTTGTTGTGTCCCTTTGTGTGCCATCATTGTCATAGCATATGTTGATTTGACACCAACTTCTGTCAGACATTCTCCTAAGCATTTGAGGTGTTATCTCATCAGTGTTTTGTGAATTCCCATAAAGAATTATCACATGTGGTCAGGTCAGGACTTTAGGGTGGCCAGTCAAGTAAAGCTTGCAAGGTGGCAGATCCACGGCCAATTCAACGACTAGGAAAAATTTCATTAAGATATTCTCTCACTGTTACTGAATAATGAGCTGGTACCCCATCTTGTTGGAACCAAAAATTCCTTTCAATCCCAAGGCTTTGCAGTTGTGGGTATGAACCAATTTTCAAGCTTGGCCAAATAATTCAGATGATTGACAGATCCATCAAAGAAATATGGTCCAAACTCGCTATTCATTGCTCCCCATACCATACCATGACATGTGGTGGATGATTTTCCACTTCTTCACGGTAATGTGGGTTCTGCTTGGCCAAAACACAATATTCTACAATCGAGAACTCTGGTATATGACGCATTCATCACTGAAAATGATTCTTCATCTTTTTGGCACCGTCCAAAATTCCGGGAGCATTCTTCCACATGTTTCGTGTTGGCAGTCTAAATCATCACCTGACAGCTCTTTAACAAACATTGGCCAATATAAAAACAGTTTGAGGTCAACTTTCAGGTGCATTCTTATAGTTGTGCGTGGTTCTCCAAATTCTGCAAGTAGCTTTCTTATTGATATTTTTGGAGACTTGATATTTGCGTTGTCAATCTCTTGGTATCGAATTCCTCTCAATTGTCGTCTTCTAGTTGTTGGTTTATCTTTTACTCTCACAATTTGGAAAAGTTTTTGTTACCATTTTAAGAGTGTTTGTTTTCGTGGAGGTTCTTTTTTGAGGAGTTGCTGGAAGTCATTTCGCCCCTGCATCATTGATTTTCCTGTTTGAGGATGTTCATGGATCCAGGCACAACAATTCTTTCTTCCCAAGTGTAATCGCTTGTGTCACACCTGCTTCAATTGCTTATTACAAAATAATCCCTAAATGATTATTACAAAATAATATTTTTAAAAACGCTGCAAATAAACAAAATATTTTACAGATTTAACAGCGAAACTGGTTTAAAAATTCCGAATATACAACAAATCAAGTTTTTTAAAACAAAAATACTTTACATTATGTATTGTATTGATTTTACGGGGAGATAACAAGACATGTGGCATACCCTGTGTATTGAGCTATTGAACAAATATAAACAAATAGGTTTGCAGTGAATACAGTTCTAAATTTTATTTAGATGAAGAAACGAATTTAAAGTGTACCGGCGATGCTGCCCCCAGTGAAAAAGCTTCACAAACAAAATTGGTGTGTTTTGTTTATTTTGTTTGTTGTGTTATCTAGGATTGTATGGCACTCTCGTAAGCAGTGTGTTTTACGGCAAGCCATCGCAGTGGGCTGGTAGTAGCGACATTACGTAAGCTATTTTACTGTTGGTTAGTCACATTATTGACTTTGGTGTGTAGCCTGCTCATGCCCAACTCGTTTTTTTATATAACATCTTGCTTCATTTAATATTTAGGATTTGGATTTACTGACCTCAAAATCATCACATCCAGAATCAATTACCAAAGATGCGTTTGAAAAAATGTGAGTAATAGTCTGTATTCTACGTATTATATTTTTGAAGGAGTTATTAACATTAGTTGTCTATTTGAAAAAGCATTGCAATCTTATATTTGAATATACTTGTGGTTGATGAAATTCAAAGCATATGTTTGTGTCGTCCCCTTGTCAGTTATGCTAGAACATCGTTGTGTTCACACTTGCTTTGAGTTGCCAGTACTGGTAGCACAGTGCATATTTACCATAAGCAATAAAATATAAAAAATTGCTTTTCCTAATGCACAACAATGTAATCATGGTACGGCTAGAATGCGTTATTATTAAAATAAATCAAAAAGAAACTCCAACCCATGTTGCTAACAAATTAAAGTTTTACCTTATTTGATATAACAACCAGTTTCAATATTTGCTTTGCGGTTGCAGTTCACAACTAAGATTTTTGAACGTTAGTTTAAAAATCATTTTTCCATTGCAAGGACTGTCTTTATGTCTGACGAATGTTTAATTGTATTTCTTACAGTGATCTTAAAGATGTAGAAGAAGGTACTTGTGTTTCACTCAGCAAGAAGGAGACCAAAATTATTGCCAGTTGTAGCAATGAAAACGAACTTTATCCCAATACAAGTAGCAAAGTATGTGCTTTGTTAATAGAAAGAAGCATATTTGTTGCATTTTAATTTTTTCAATGTAGTTTTCATTGTAATTTTTGTGTTCTCCGTTTTTTTTTTGTTTTTCTGGACCAGTTCCTACACCATTTAGTTCGTAAAAACGAGAGTCAATTGTATATTTGTATTATTTGGACTTTTTCATTATGCGGACCGGTTCCTACACCATTTAGTCCAGAAAAGTGAGGGCCGAATGTACACTGGTAGTTTTGTAGATATCAGCACTTGAAGTGTAGCGGTTAACTTGATCTGTGCAAAGATTATGTAGAAGAGCATTTATGCTTATGCTTTTTATGATAGTAAATAAGATTTCTTGATATTATTGTTCAGTTGTTTTAACTTTTTGGAGCTTATCTGTTGCCTTTTTTATTATTAATGTTTCTTTGGTTTAGATTCAATCCAAAACAATCACTAAATTTGAATGGGAACACCGTTACTATGCAGGCAATCTGGTGACTGTGACAGATAAACTAATGGCCTATAGTGTTAAAGGTATAAATTTTTTGTGTCCTAACAACTAGATTAACATAATCGAGACAATAATCGTGCAATGGATAGCCCACGGGTCTTGATCCTTTTATAAAAGCTTTAATACTGTTTCCTTTTAAAAACACGTAAATAGATCCCAACTTCCAAAATCAGTTAGATAAACAGCTTGGTTAATATTTATTATCAAAACCACTAAGATGCAATAGAAATTAATAGCTCCTAACTTTTGTTGTAATTTTTTCATGTCTTATGTAAAAAGGAGGGGTAACGAAAAAATAAGCAAAGTATTTTATTATTTACAATTTACATCGTTTCACGATTAACATCACATTAACTCATTGACAACAAATTTTTTTATTAACTTGAAACGTTTAGGACGAGTCAGCAATTCTGTGAGAATAATCAACCGACGCAATACCTCCGACCGAACTTTGCTCAAAGGTTTTACGGGATTCATCACTGATGTTGCTTTCGCCCATTCAAAATCAAACTTCCTTGCTGCAGTCGATACCGATGGAAATGTGTTCATTTGTCGGCTGAGCGAACTTAAAGGCAAAATTATGTAAGTTTATTTTTAGTGGCATCTTTTCATATGCTTGTTCATTGTCATATCTTTTGTATTAACTTATCCCTACTGTTTTCATTCGCCAGATAGATCCGCGAACTCCCATTGATTGAATGTTAGACTTTAAATTTCTTTGTTTTCGTAATGTTTGTAAAATGTGTCTATCAATGCTAAGATAATGTTATAGTTTTGTAGTCAAATTTTGAGATTGGGTTTTTAAATTTATGAAAAAATTGACTTCGTTTGATTTTAAAGGCCCGTTATGTCATAATGTTCAATAAGTGTCGATCTTGCTAATAATCGTTTTATATAGTGCAGAGACCAAACTTCATTTCATTGTTCAAAAGGGTAGCAATTTAGAACATCGGTTAGTTTGGGCTCCTAAAAATCCTGGCGTTGAAAGTTCATCAAGTGATGCAGAAACCTCTGATGATTTACCCAAACTTCTGGCGCTTTTCTATAATAACACTGTGAGTTAACTAACGTAATCTTTAGTGTTTTAAAAAAATGAGTAAATTATAATTTTTACATTAATTTTGCAGCATTTTAACTCCGGCGTTATCAATCTGTTTAAGAAAATAAATGGTAACCAGTTAAAAGTGTGCGCAAGTTTGCATTTAGAAGAGGTTCTTGTGGGGCGTGATAAAGTTTTGGTGGTACATATGACGTTAGACGTAAAGAATTACCATGTAGGTTAAAGATCAAAATTGGCAGCCATAATCAATAGCGTGGCATACCCCTAAAAGCATGTCTTCGTTTGATTTTCGCAAACAGAAAGTTACGTTACCAGCAAACGTGGGGCTCAGACTAGAAAAGTAAAGTAACGCTGCATTGTAGGATAAAGAGGCGTATTCAACTTGGTTTTGCTTGCGTCTTTACTGAGATTGCTCTTTTTTGTGATATACCACCATGTTTCGTGCATTTGCTATGCAACCCGCCTTACTGAGATAGAAAGAATTATTTTTATCCAATTGTCATTGAAAAATTTTAACATATGTTTATACCTAGGAAAACGTTTGTTGAAATTTGCTGTACTTACTACCAAAACAGTGCATTCCTGCCACAAGCACTGCAGCTAGAAGGGAAATTATTGCAAAGTATCTTTTTTCAAAAGTAAGACAGAATTGAGCTCGCAACTTCTCGATTGCTTGCCAGTGTGTGGTGATACTAAACGCTAGGTGACAGCAACAGCTGCTCGTCAGGTTTGATATTGTGATTTTGCTATGGCTAATAAACTCTATCAAGGTTGAAATACTGAACATTCATGAAGCTTGCTCATATGCGGAGGACTATAACAATGTTTATCTGGAGCGATCTCAGTTAAACCATTTGTTTCGTTCGGTAGCGGATCAAAGTCCTGGAGTAAGGAAAAGCAGCATTCTTTTATTGTGTAGATTGTGATACAATTAGCAGTGTGGTGTTAAACCAAAATAAACTTAGGTGAATTTACACACCTTGCGTGCCAAGAATTTAGGCAAAAGTTTCCGCAGATACAGGATTATATTTGCCGTAGTTTCTTTTCTTTGTACATACCAAAGAGTACGAAACGAAATGCTTTTTCAAAGCAATTTTATCAATTTATTAATCTACTTTTTACTAAATTCAAAATCCGTAGAATATTATTTTTAGAAATTTTCACAATTCTCTGAACTTTGGTTTGGCTCACTAATTTTCAACCCGAAGGCCATTGGCTCCCCACGGAGAAATTACTTTTTGATGGGAGGAAACTTTCTGTAGGCAGAAATCGGGGGGGTGGTAAAATCAGGGTCTTGTGGAGAAAAAACGCTCGAGCGTTGTACTATTGGTTTTCAAACGAACCCTTTAATTATAAGAAACAAAAGGACTATGGAATATAAATTCGGCGATTGAGGCTTGAAAACGATGGATCACTATAAAAAGGTCTTCGTGGTTGTTTTTGGGAGCGCTAGATCTACATTTGTGACATCATAAATATCGATCTCCGAAAAAAAAAGTTCTTTCCTAATAAATTTACGGTAAGGAGGAAAACTTTGAATCTGTGGGCTGCATAGGAGCAACTCGGAAAAAACCTTCAAAACTACTGGTTTAGCTCGTATCTTTTTTTAAGAGAAAATAGTGTGTTCGGTGATGCTTGTGTTTGCGGCACGCCTCCAAAAGCATTTGGTAACACGACACGATTGGCAGTGGCATTTCAATCCACATTTACACAGCTTTAGAAAGGTACTGCAAAATCGCAAAGGGAATCAATTGAAAGTGTTTGTAAAAGCTGTTTGCTAGCCATGGGCATACACCGCGTAGCTTGAATGATAACAAAAAATTCGATGTAAAATGTGATTGCTGTAGGAAATTACCGATTGCGAGTTGTCTCCGTTTGATAACGTGATAGCTGTCGCCAACAATAGTGGATACGTGAAGTTCTGGCAAGTGGATATTGATTCGCGCGAACCACCTTTGTAAGTACTAAAAGCTTTTATAACTTTGGCTGAGATGTCTGAAAGGGACTCTGGTTTTTGCGGAGCGTGGTTCTGGTTTGCAACCTAATTTTGAATTTTTCGCTCATTTGTTATCATTTTGTATTACTTTGCGATACATATAAATCTGATGAGGGGTGTAAATATGCTCCTCCAAAAAAGTTTTTTTTCTTATCATCGCCACTTTGAGTTGTAAATTCTGATAATCAAAACCAATATAAGTATGAATTGAAGTGTTTGTTTAGAAGAAATGCTCATATGCACACAAAATATCCCATGCGCCTGCAGGTTGTAACGGAATATTTAATTGCCGGTACAGTGAATGCCGTACTGGAGTGAGCTGATTATGGGGCGCCAATTGTAAATTACGTGGTGAAGTACAATTTTGCTAAGTTTAGGACATATCATACAGCCACAAGAAGGTTTTTACTTTTTAAAGACAAATCATACAGCAACAAAAACACTTTTTCTTTTCAAAGACAAATCATATAGCAACAAAAACAATTTTTGTTTCCTAAGACATATGGTACAGTGACGAAACAATGTTTTCTTTTCTAAAGAAAAATTATACAGCAGCGACAACTCGGTGAAATGCCGTTTGTA
The DNA here is from genome assembly GCA_963675345.1 of Trididemnum clinides. NCBI lineage: Eukaryota > Metazoa > Chordata > Ascidiacea > Aplousobranchia > Didemnidae > Trididemnum > Trididemnum clinides. The sequence goes on along the minus strand of OY776289.1, from coordinate 33,551,500 downwards.
AAATAGTGCTTCGTGCGAAACATGTTCGGAAACCTTCGTTGTAATTTGAAAGCGGCGAAATTCGGTTTACAGCAAAACAAAGCTTAAGCCCACCTATAAACAACCAGCATCTTTTACTGTTAATCGTATCTCGCCAGTTGATTAAAGGATTGCGACAGAAGAGATAGTATGGAGAGGTGTTGATCTGGATTTTAGTGAATTTGTTTAGTTATAATTGAATAGATAGTCACTGTGCTAGCGGCTTGGGAAATCCACGTAATTACTGCGATGCGGTTTGCACAGCTGCTATGCATACATGCCAATGGTCGTCGCATTTTAAGGATAGCTAAAACAACATCACTTTCGAAGGAGAGATTTCGTAGATTTGATAGTATCGTATTAAATAGCTTTCTAAAACCTATAAAGTATTTTCTGTTTTCCATAAACCTAAGCAAAACTACTGCTTTTGTAATTTTTAATCTCTCAGAAAAACGTGTTAGAGTTTATTTGAGTCTGCCAATCTGAATGAAACTGGTTACTGTGCCGCTCATTTAAGAAAATAGTTTTAGGCTGACAGTAAATTTGGCCTGCCATTTTCTAGTGGATTCAGAGACAAGGCCATATTTTTACATTTTTTTGTAAAATATTTTGCTTGATGAAAACAAAAGCTCTTCGTTTTTGAAACAAACTGAAATTTTCGTGTCATCCATTTTTCAAGTACCACATCAACTTTGATTTATTGTATACACGAAACGATTACCTGAGCAGATGCGAGCTTTGAACGCTTCTTCATAAAAAAAACTGTTCCTACAGCAGAGCTTACATTAAAAATATTATGCATGGCTGTCATTATTTAGAACTTCGTGTTTGACTGTACCAACAAGTAACTGAAAGTGGATCCCAGCTTTAAAATTTAGCTAGGTAGGTGTTTTGTTTACCTTGCGACTCGCTCAGAAAAGTAGGAACGTTTTTACTGTGTCGCATCATCCGCTAGATTTCAGGTGTTAAATTTTCCACGCTGTAACCTGTTGTCGCAATTGCTTATGAGCATTAAATGCTGCCGACACCCCAGGTACCTTACCGCAACCTAGCCACGCTCACTGTACGTAAGCCTACCATTCTGCGCACTATTGTAGAGTTCTTTCACTGTTTGAAATAGTTTTTAGTATAAATGTGTGAAATGGCTTCTTGTATATTAACTGCGTATGCTTATTGCTGTCATTTTTATATTTTGAAGCCTTGCAGTAGTTTTCATCGAGAATATGTATCTGTCACCAAATATTAAAATGTTGTTGGAAAATGCTTTACCAATGCTTTTACTGTACGAGAAAATAGATCATCAAGATTTTGAAATTTACCTAACAGTTTGTTTTTAATTGTGGTAGCTTCAATACGACAGCATACAATAAGCCAAGCCACATAGTTGCCATGAACGTTCTATCATCAAAATCTCTGTTATGCACTACCTATCGTAATTTAAGTAAGTTAGCTTTTAGCCATCGGATTAGCTGCACTATGCTCTTATGATTACGATATTTGAGATCATAAGACCGTAAAAAATCCAAAAACTTGTAAAGAAAAATGCTTATCTATTGATAAATTATGACTAGGCCGATTTAAGGTCAATAGAGTTACTTTTTTGCTTGTAGAGAATAAAAAAATAAGTGTGCAAACAAAATTTCACGGTCGTAGGGTCAATAAAGTAAAGTTACAAAAAGTTACTTTTTCTGGTTTTAGGTCAATTTTTATTTTCCTATGTTTTTAACATAATTATTCTACATATTTATCATTTTTACTCCGTAGAAAATGATTATTAAATATGTCTTATACGGCAAAGATTCTTAGTACAACTTTCAGTACCGGCGATGGTGCGAACCAACTAACAATAGCTTCGGTAGAGCGCAGGTTTTAATGCTGTCTAAGCTACAAGTTCAAAACCGAAATTTCTTGTCACAAAACTTAACAACTTTCACATGTGTGCACTATAATTTGAGCATCAATTGAACAAACTTTGGGATTTTTTAATGGATTTGCTCAATTTTTTTGTTTATTTTTCATTTCGTTGAAAATGCAACCTAAAAACTAAAAACAGTGACTTTTATACTTTTTAAAAAATAAAGTCACTGTTTTTAGTTTTTTAGGTTGCAAAAAATCGCCCTAATTATGACATAAAAAACAATGGCTCTTGGAAACAAGATTGATAAAGTCATCGATTTGAAACTAATGGTAATTAATATCTCTTTGGATTTTATACCATCAACTGTTATAACAGCCGCATTAATGTGGGGTTTGTACCGATATTTGGTAGTTGCTGATTAAAATTGCGTTCTGTCGTTACAGAAGTTTTTATTTAGATGTTTGCATCAATGGAATCCTCATCAAGGAAAACCGGTGTCAACTGTTCGCTTTTTCGATGAATTGAATCAGCTCGAAACAAAGTAGGAGCAAAGTAGAGTATGAATGCTGTTATCATTGCAATCTTACATGATTTACCATGGTATTTGGTGCGTAAATGTGTTTCCGTTTTTACTCGGCTTTTTGCCGCCTTAATGTGGCAGATAGGCTATAGGCAGTTGCACCGAAATTCTGATGTTAATGTCATGCTTTCATGCTTTTGACCACTTTTTTTGATTATTTAGCGGACCTCTAGAATTGTTTCTGAAACTAAAGCAAAGCCTGGCCCTCTTTCAGAAACAAATATTAGTGGTGTTTAAAAGTGGCTCATTCCGTTTATTCTGAGTAACTTGCGATTTGCTGCAGGATGGAATTAGTATCTCCCTGCTATTCGGTTGCTTCAAAACTATAATAGCCGCTGTCTAATGGCAATGCCTTTAATGTAGACCTCCTTAGATTTGCTGCATGGCTCTCTTCAAAGTTGGGTCCTGATACTTAGGTTCAATGTATGAAAATCATCGCAAAGTGGTTACATGCGGCAAAGCTCATTTGAAAATATTTTTTCAGCGAATTTATTGTATCAAGGCGTTTCTTCTAATATACGAAATACAAAATTTCGCCACGTGTCATGAACCTGCTCCTCTCTTTTATGGCATACTCTTAAGAAAACATGTAAAATGCGTAAATGTTAGCTATGATTTTAGAATTCCTTGGAAGTAAAATGATGATCTCGGTTTTACGCAGTTTTTTTGACAGAGTTTACTGGAGGTTTCTGATGACAGGTTGTGATCAGAATTCCGAGTTAAAGATATGGTGCGCGGTGGAATGGGTCTGTTTGCAGGTTAATAAGTTATTTATGTAGCGTAAGGTTGCTTCATCGTTGTCAGATGTATCATTTATTAATCGTATTATCCTCTGCTACCTCGTAGTGGGGTGATTTGTTTACTAATGACTACAGCAATTTTTAAAGATGATCCATCAGGCCAATTTTTGTCTTACGAATAGTCTATTCTATGTCATGTAAACTAGCATTTGTTGATGTTGAGCATGCTAAAATTACACGACAAAACACAACATATTATTGAAGCTACAGTTCTAGAAATGCTCATGTTCAATATTTTGTGTGTGATTTCTATTTTCAGGGGGTTTCGTACTTTTGCAAATGACTGTGCTTCAAAAGTTTAACATCTCGGCATCTTTATTGTCTGTAATTCACTATTCCAATACAAATAACACCAACTTTTAAAAATTGACTTTCGCTCCGCTTACATGGCGGTTTTTCTTTGTTTTCTTGCAATAGAGATTTTTGTTTGCTAGCAACAACAATCACCATGTTTCACTGCTTAGTTGCTGTTGTTGCGTGACAATTGGACTGGCTGGTAATGAAAGAAAGAAAGTCGGTTTCACGTCATTTTTCCCGCGTTTTGTAGCCACAGACGTGCTGATTCAATATATGTCTACCACTACACATTCGCTTTTGAACTAGACTTTTACTGAACCAACGTAGCACTTTAAATTCCGGATGCCCTTCCTGAGGAATGCCAGCCGTGTTTCTCTACAGTTTTGAACTTCATACCTTTTGATCTAAAGCCCGCAACAATACCCCTACACCACGATAGCTAAACTGTTACCGCCTGGTCTAGCTAGCTACCTTGCAGTTATTGAAAAATTGATTGCAGGTAATCAAATTCGAAGCACCTGCCAGCAGTTTGCCATCTCTTCAAATTAACCTTCGACACATGCCGTCTTCAAACTTTATTGCGCTTTCTGATATCAATAGAAAGGTTTGAATTTGCTGTTTCTTTAATACGAAAATTTCTATTGCCGCTTTTTGATGTAGCGTTTGGTCTAGTAATTTTGATGCCAGTGACATCGTACTATCGTGTCACGTTTTTGGCAATGGAAATTTTGTGTATGTGAACACAACGTTGCCAGGTTAATGGTTCTTCAACGAGTGTGAAATTATAACTGCTTCCAACTAAACCTTGGCAACGTTGTCGTGCATGTTGCATTGATCGAATGGTCGTGCTTTCAAGTTGTCTTTACGAAAAGCACTTTATTGCGATTTTTTAGTGTAGTTGCACTGTTTGTAGTTGAAATGCGCTGGTTGGTTGAAAATAATTAATTCACTACTAGGTTGCCAAAAAATTGAAGTCTTGCAATTTAGAGCTAAGTACCCGCAAGTCCGTGTGAAGCGCCGTTGGTAATATGCAACTGTATATGTGCAGGTACTTTAGATAAAATTTTTTTACAATGAAAGTAACGTTGCCCCACTGCGCTATCATCATTGTACGCTGCACCATGACCCCAACTTTTTTGAAGGGTTACGTTAAAACAAAGAAAACTGCTGCCAACATTTTTTTGCAGTCATATCTCTTAAATGGGAGTTGTTTCACCGTTATTCATTTCCTGACCGTTCCTCTAGCTGTCATATATTTGAGATAGCTGTGTGCCATAGACTAGAAGTTGCTTGGTTTTGAGGTTACGTAGTTTCGTGTGTTAATGTATTTTCCAGGTTTTATATATTATGCAAGCACATGCCGATCTTAAGAACGAGAAAGCATCGATTTTGTCACTCGCTTATTATCCACTGTCCTCTCCTATTTTAAGTATGGCATTCATCGATGTTGAAGAGCATGACTTTAATGATGAAAGTCCAACAAAAACGCCGTACGTTGTTGATTACTTCAGTGATCCAGAAAACACCAGGCAACAAGGTACGATTCGTTCTGTTTCGAATCTATGTTTTCTTGTAGATATTGGCAGTAAGGGACGAGGCTGCTATTCGCTTCTAGTTGAGATGTTTGCCAAGATACGCTACACTACTGTGATAGTGGTCGCGCTGCTGCCTTACGCTTACATTTAGCTCGTTCACTTGTTCACTGATTTTATGATATTGATCGGCCTGATGGTTTTGTCAAGCCAGTCAAAACTCCAGGTATAAATTAACCTTACTGTGGGCTCTTCCAGCCTGCTTGGCATGGATAGTTAGCGTGCGAATGCCATGTTTTATTGTAAGCTGAAGGCAACTTTTGGGCCACTAAACCAAATTTGTAAACACTTTTTTTCGGACCCCGATTGTAATTTGCATTAATTTTTGCACGTAACAGGCCTGAAAGGACGATACAAAACGAAAACTAATGACACTGAGTCGTGTTTTAAGGCTGGTTTCCATTAGGAGTAGATTGCAGGGGTAGCGTGAAAAATTGTGCGATCATGCCATTTATAAAACTAAATAGAGAAACAAAAAATTGTTTACGCTACGGAAAAACAAAGAATTTTTCACGCTACGCCTGCAATCTGCGCCTAATGGAAACCAGCCTTTAATTGGCCTGCTAACGTTTTCTGTACTTACAAGAAAGCCAGACACACTTGACCCTTTTTAAGAAAATATACACTCGATGCGTTTGAAGTAGCATGATGGAGAGAAGTTAATTTCTAACCACATTTATGAGAAAGCTATCGATGAAATTCTTCGTATTGTAACGATCTTAGAAAGTACATTTCATGCGTGTTGTGTACAAGTTCAATCGCACAGTGCAGACTGCAAATGTTGTACGTACTTACACAATGCGTATGTTCAACTTTTTGTGTTTTGTGTCATAAACTCGCGGGCTTTTGTGCAGTCGTCGCGGACATCCAGTAGTCCACGGACCCTAATTTTAGGAATCTTGGCGTAGGTATTGAATTCTTAACCTGTCGTGTGCTTTTGAATTTTTTTTTTTGTCATCAACAAACCTATTTTTTACTTTTTTTTGTTAATGACAAGAGGATGATTGCCGGAAAGACGATGCGACTAGAACATCCTAATGTAACATTTCCATGATTTTTGAAAGAAATGAGAGTTGTTTTACAATTTTTTGCAGAATATGAATCGACAGTTTCAAACAAACAATTAAACGGATTTTTGGTGAAATTGCTTACAATCCAACGAAAGTAAGTTAACAAGTTTCGATTTGCATACTAGGCTGTACAGTACGATTAGCTATTTGCCGTAAAAACCGTTACATTTCGATTTTAAACTAATCGACACAGTGTAGTATCCAGTTGGAAAGGTGCGAATACAATACTCAAATTTGTTTCCGCGTCGTTGTGGTCTTAAAGAAGCTGCTTTACCTACTTAGTTGCTTCGCTTGTGGTGGAAATACACTGTGTCAGCAATACTGACAATGGTGGGAAGCGAGCCTGAATACAAGGTTTTTTTTATTATTTTTTGTTAGCATGTTACCCTTTTGCAATATTTTGCGACGCAATAGTGCGTCGTCACGTCTCATGTGGTAACCTCTGCTTTAATGATTCCTAATTCCCGGTCTGTAACCACTGTTATTTTTATTTCACACAAATGGAAAATTGCCCACAAGTCAAGATTTCTTGTTTTAATAGAATCGAGTCTTGATAAATTTAGCATTTCAAATCTTTTTTAAATGTGGTTTGGCAAAAGCTGACTTTTATATTGTACTGTTATGTTGGCTAGCACAAGAGGTGCTCAGCCTTTTTATGGCCGAGGCCCACTTCTGTTATATGAGATATCGGATGGCCTGCTTTTCAAAGCTCTCTATTGGTTTTCCTATTTTCAATCCAAATTAAAGGAGAAAATATTTTTTTTGTCATCGACGTTTTTGAAGTCTATACTTTCCCCACTTTAGTAACCATTATCCTAAATCGATAAAATTGAGGGTGCAGCCTACCGGTTGAGTACTACTGGACTAGAATGTTATTGTTTGTGCTTCATCGGATGTGAATAGTGTAGCAGCTTATTCGGCATATCGTATGAAAGGATTTTTGGGCAGCACTGATGTCTGTTCGCCTTGGTGGTGATGCTGGGATTACCTGCAATTTGTGACTGGTTCAAATAGATTTTTCCAACTTCTCGAGGCTTGCCTTTGACCTGAACAACCAATTCATGCTGTTTGCATACCACGATAAGATAAATTAGAATCATAGCAACTATAGCAACATAATGTATTGTTGATAATCAAAACCAGGTGACATTGTAATGCTCGTAAATAAAGCTCGTATCATAATGTTTGTAGTGCTTTTGGTTGGTTGGTTTACCCTTACTCTTCCTTGGGATGAAGATATGGCGCGAACAGCAATCCAGGTTCACGCCATCAACCTAATTGAATTAGGTTGGGGGAAAAGTGGCAGCCCATTTCGAACCAGACATAAATGCAAATTGCCGACTGGTAGCCCCACCACCAACAAGGCGGACTGCCATTTGTGAGTACCCAAAAGTCACCTCTTACGACATGCTGAATGAGCAGCTTCACTATACTAACCGGGTGAAGCACGGGTAATGCGCAATGCTCTTAAATAAAGTTTTCGAAAAATTAACTCGGCGTTATGTTAGATGTTTGCAAAGTATGGATATCAGTTACATTCCTGGAAAGCAGGAGAGTGATGATTCAGTGAAAGAAGAAAAAAAGATTGTTGGTAGGTATTTTCTTATTCTTTGTGCTGTGACTCTGTAGCTCTTTGGTTACCTAGCAACACCGCAGTGTTAAGGGTTTAATTTTTGCAAGAGATTTTAATCTAACGAAGAGAAAAGTTTTGTAAAAAAGTAGAGCCAAAAATGTTTAAAGCAGAATATTATATTATTTGTTCCTTCGAAATTAGTGGATGTGAGATTGCAATAATTAATATTGAAAGTTAAATTTTTCGGCCATTAGATACAAAAACTATTCATTTATTTGCAGTGGGGTGTTGATGCTCCATCTCCCTCAATGGTCGAAATCAGCATCAAAATAACTTATATACAGCTATCTAGTGAAGAATTCATTAAAATAAATGGACATGCAGTTTAAAACCGGCGTTTCTTTTGTTCTAGCGGTAATGAGTTATTTTAGTGATGGTTCTTCTGTTCAAACTCGAATTACCATGATTGATGCAAGAGCTAAACGCGATACTTCTCATTTGCATTGGTTGGCTGTTAAATTAAAACGGAATTAACTTCTTCATAAATAAAGATTTTAGTACATCGGTAATTGCAAACAATCACAATTTAATTTGCTGACTAACCCGAGAGACAACGGTGTACAAATTACCGCTTGCAGATGAATTCAATGCCAGGTGAGGCACGCTGGCTACACGCTGTGTGCACCAGTTTTCTAGATTGTCTAGAACTCGATTTTTCTGGTGTGAGATTACTTAACGACTAAAATATTGTTGTGGCCACGTAGAAAGATCTACCTGGTAACAGCTCGCAATAAAGATACTTCACAATCGCGACTGCCTTGCGAAGCTTGGGAAATGCAGAAGGCAAATTACACAGGCTGCACCAATCAACAGCCGCCTCAACGTGGTGGTGTGGTCCCTGACCCCGTTTGGGTTGGGTCGAAATGGCTGTTGGACTTACCGAGGGTTCCAGTTACCCTGGGCACTCCCCTTCATTTTTCGCTATGCTGCCCCCTGAACGACCGTAGAAGGGCATCACACAGCTCTCTTAAAATCGGTCGCCGGTTTTCTCTTTTTCTTCTCTCCTGCCCTTCTCTTGCCCGTCTTCATTTCTTCATTCTTCTCCTTCTGTTGATGAGCGATAACGTTCATCCCAACCCTGGCCCCATATTTCCCTACTCTTGTGCGCTGGAAATGTCACCTGGCGGGGCAAGTCAGTGCAATGCTACACCTGCTCCAAATGGGTCCATCTAAGGTGCTCACAACTTTCCCTCTCCAAATTCAGAGCTCTTGACAGCTCTCATTCTTGGAGCTGCCCCCCTCCTGCCGTGTCCCCACTTGTAACACTGTGACTTCATCCTCGGGCTCCTCCGACACGTATATCTCCACTGTACAATCTAACCCTCTGTCTGCTAATACTGCTCTCCCTCCCCACCCTCGTCTTCAAACCTCCTATCCCCTGTCGGCCCATTCAGTATCTTCTCCTCCTGCCCCCTCACCACCGTCCCTTGCTCCTAGTTATCCTTCTACGCCTCCTGCCTCCTCCCCCCCTAACTCTCTCAGGGTTCTCCAGTGGAATGCTGGAGGTCTTCGAGCCAGGAGCACTGAACTACTTCACTTTCTTTTGACTCATTCTGTTGACTTTATCTGTGTCCAGGAATCCAATCTTAACTCATCTTCCTCTTTCTGCATTCCTGGATTCTCTGCTCTGCGTTCTGATGGCACCCACTCTTGGTCTGGCATTCTCTCTCCTGATGCCATGCACGCTAGCGGCGGTGTCATCATTTTCGTCAGGCAGGACCTAGCTTTCTCTGAACTTTCTACCTCCTCTCTTTCTTTGCTCGATTCCTACTCTGATTATGTAGGGGTCAACATCTCTTTAAACAACTCCTCCTCGGTGTCATTTCTTAATGTGTATGCTCCCCCTATTTGCTCCTCTTCGACGGATGGCAGAACCAACTCCTTTTCTCCCTCCATTCTTCCCTCTTCCAGAAATCTCTTCGTTCTGGGGGACTTCAATTGCCATCACTCCCTCTGGGACTCAAGAGGTGTTTCCGACCCCCACGGGGAGGAAGTATTTGACTGGGTCATTTCTTCTGACTTCCTCCCCCTCAATGACCCTGACACACCCACTCTTCTACATTGCTCCTCTGGCAGTTGCTCCTCCCCTGACATCTCCTTTGTTCCCTCCTCTCTAGCTTTTCATGCTCCTGGGAGGTGTTTCAGGACCTGGGTTCTGATCACCTCCCAATTCTTCTTTCTGTCTCTCTCTCCCCGGTCTTTCACCCCAACGAGTGTGCTCCTTCCTTCAACTTTCGAAAAGCTTGCTGGGATGACTTTGCCTTTTACTTTGATTCTCACTGTCCTTCTGCAGAGCAATACCCGTCTCTTTCTCTTTCCTCTGCTGTTGCTCTTTTTAGCTCTGGCATTGAATGCGGCCAAATCTTCCATTCCTTTAGGCTGCATCAAACGCCATTCTAAAGCCTGGTGGTCTGCTGAGGTGGAAGGTGCGGTTAGTGAAAGACGCAAGGCTTTCAGTCATCGCCAAATTTTGACGTGCCTTATCGGTCATCGCCAAGGCCAAGGCTGAAGCATGGCAGACGACTTGCTCTTCTCGTTCACCCAAATCAAACTCACAAACCGTATACTCTCTTCTTCGCTCTATCGCTGGCTCTCCTTCCTTATCTTCCTCCTCCCCAACTGTTCTTCTCCCAGGGAATCGGCTTCGGTCTACGCCGCTTACCTGAGATCTCACTTTTCCGTTTCTCAGCCAAAGACCCTGCGCAGCAGAGCCAGAGGCTACCTTTCTGAGCTCCGGCAAGCCACGTGCCCGGAAGAGTCTCACTTGTTCTTCTGCTCTTCTTTCTCCCCCACTGAATTTCTTGCTGTTGCCTGCAACCTCTCCTCCTTCACTGCCACTGGCTCAGACAAAGTTGCCTGTCCCATGCTAAAGCATCTTCCTCGCTCTGGCATGGATTTTCTTCTTCACATTTTCAATCTCTCCTGCACTTTGCATTCCTTTCCTTCCATCTGGAAGACATTTTCTATTATTCCGATACACAAGATGGGAAAGCCTCTCGACTTTCCTGCTTCCTTCCGGCCTATCTCTCTCACCTCCTGCGTCTCAAAGCTTTTTGAACGCATTATTCTATCCCGTCTGCTCTTTCTGAAATCTAATTCCATTTTCTCTCCCGCCAGGCCGGTTTCCTCCCTTTCGATTGGAGCGCTGGTCTGAGTACTAGTGTCTTCCTCTCAATGCGAGCAAATGTAAGGCCTCCTTCTTCTCAGTGGATCCCCACCAGGCTAACCTCCAGCCCATCCTACTCTTACTCGGCTCCTGTCTCCGTTTCAATCCCACTCCAACTTTTCTTGGGATCACCTTCTACCGCACTCATTCCTTTTCTAAGCATATATCTTTACTGAAGGCCAAGTTTTTCCCACGTCTCAAGGCCTTACGCTGTATCTCTGCTTCCTCATGGGGCTCCTCTCAGGAGTCCCTCTCTGTTCTTTATAAATCTTTTCTTTGGTCCCTTCTCACTTATGCTTCACCCGGATGGTTTCCTTTCCTAAGCGCTACCAATATCACCAAATTGGAACGCCTCCACCGAGCAGCTAGTTGCGCCATCACCGGCTGCCTCTCGTCTTCCCCTATCCCACTTCTTCTCTCTGAGGCTTCTTGACCTCCCTTATGAGTCACCCTGACTCATTTCACTCTTTCATCTCATGAGCGGGCTGTTCGTCTCCCAACCTCCTTTCCTATTTCAGTTTTGGCCAGACTAGGAGTGAGACCAAGACTCTGCAGATCGTCCTGGAGAGCTTTTGCGTCCACTCACCCGCTCATGCTTCCTTCTACTTGTTCTAGGGAGGCTCTTGTTGCTTGCCCTCCCTGTCCTCCTTGGCATCTGCGTTCCTTCACGGTGGAGTCCACCCTTTTCTCTCCATGCCCCTGCTGTGATCCCACTCTCTCTCGCGAAGGTGCAGCTCTCACCCACCTTGACTCTCTCCTCCCTTATGATCTGGTACTCTGGACAAGACGGCTCTGTTTTTTTCCTTTTGTCAAAGGCGGCTCCGGCGTTCTTGCCAACTGCTTTCTCTGTGGCACCGAGGCCACTCTTTCCTTTTCAGCAGGCCCAGTATGTTCAAGTTTTTCTGCTAAAGCCTGCGCCATTCTGCACGCTCTTTGCTGGTCTCGGCATCACCAACAAGCTTGCCATTTTTCTTCTCTTCTCCTACTATCTGACTCTCGTTCTGTTCTCGCCACTCTGTCCTCTCCATTGTTTCTTTTACCTCAAACTCTGTGGCAGATCTGGCAGGAACTGTCTTCTCTTCCTTTTGTTCTATCAGGCTACAATGGGTCCCCGGACACTCGTTCTCCCAGGGAACAACGCGGCTGACGAGCTGGCCAGACGGGGAGCGCTACTTGCGCCCTCTGCAACCCCTTGTAGTCTGTCTCCTCTTATCTATCGTATCCACTCTTGTCTTTTCTCGGACTGGAGGCATACTGTCTCATCGAAATTTTTCGACACGCAGGTTCCCTCGATTTTCACGAGGAACTTGTGCTCTTGTCATGCTTGCTGTGTCCTCTCTCGTCTACGCTGCAACGGACACAGCCTTCTGTTAGGTTCTTATCTCTCTAGGATTGGCAGAATCGAGAATCCTTCTTGCAGCGCCTGTGGACACTCGTCCCAGGACACCTCTCATCTCATTCTGCACTGTCCAGTTACGGACTCTTTTTGTGGCTCGCTCTTTGGCAACTCTCTGTCTCTTTACGACCTCTGGTCCAGACCCTGAGGAGTTGCCCGGGTTCTGAGGCTCCATGGTTTTCCACCATGCCCCCATCTCTTGGAAGGGGTCAGGTAACAACAACAATTACACAGGCCAAAAAAAAATTTTTGCATACAAGGTGCAAGCGGTTTAAGGGTAAATTGGGGGCGCTGAGTTCGAAAATGGTTGTATTTTTCGCAGATTAGCTCTAGTTTTTGAGATATTTGGAATTATTTATTTTTTACCGTAATTAGGGCTACTTTAAATGGACAACGAATAAAATGCGTTTGCGATGTAACTAATTCATATTGGTCTGACATGAATGATTACTGAGCCAAAACAGGCAAAACTCTTAATTCACGAAATGAATAAAGTGTGCTATGTAGTAAACGCGCAGTGTTCAACATCATAAAAAACTACAAAGAATTGTATCGGTCCATCATTTACAAAACACAGCCTCTGTAACAAACAGTTACATAGGGATATTCATAAACTTAAAGAAACATTAACTAGCAGGTTACCTGGGATTTTATCTGTTCATTTGAAGAAAAGTTCGCTTATATGATTTCCGGGTATGGTTTTGTTCAGTACAATCACGATCAATGTCCAGCAATAATCTGCCATCATGGGAGAGTCCCAACGACTTTGGTATCTTCCTTCCATCGTCCTATTGTCTTGATGGAACCTCTTCCCTTGCTCCTCGCCAACATCACCAAGATTCTCTGGGAAATAGTCTAGATGGTTAAATAGATGGTAGTTTTATGCTCAACCTTGCACCAAGAGGTTGAAAGTTTGGAGCATCACATCCACAAGGTTCCGGTTGTTGCAGCTTTTGTGTTACCTAGAAACCCTCCTATCACTGAGACATATGAGCACCAGGCAGCCCTCTCAGCCACTGTCATACGAGCAGTGAAGGTTTGATCTTGCATCAATTTGCGAATTTTGGGACAATCAAAAATACCTGCTTTATGTTTTTCCATGCTGAGACCAGGAAAAGCTTTGGCGATATAGTTGAAACAATCACCATCTTTATCAAGAGTCCCAGACATTGTTTCATGAGATCCAACTTTATGTGAAGAGGAGGGAGGATAATGCGATCCCGATTAACCAGTGGCTCATTTATGATATTTTTATCGCCTACTGCAAGATCTTCTCGTGCCGGCGAATCCTTCTTTACCCACTGCTGATCAGTAGCGCGACTATCCCAGTAACAGAGAAAACAAGGATGTTTGGTGTACCCCTTTTGCTATTCTAACAAAAAAATTGACCATTTTAAAGTCTACGCATATGGCCCAGTTGTGCTCACTGTAGCGCAGTTTCTGCAAAACCATCTTCACATTCAGATAGTGTTCTTTAACAATCACGGAATGTCCGATTGGAACACTTACAAACTTGTTGCCATTATGAAGTAACACACATTTCAAACTTCGTTTGGAGCTGTCTATAAGCAATCTCCATTCATCTGGGTTGTACTCCGGAAGACTCATTTCTGAAAGGAGGCCTTGGATGTTGTTGCAATAAACAAAGGCATCTTCCATAGTGAAAAAACGAATTAACAAATCATCCCTATCACGGTAGAATGTAATTTTATTTCCCGAATCCAGTATACCATGATCACCAAGACGAGATGCCAAAATCTCAGACGATTTCTTGGATAGGCCAAGATCACGAACTAGGTTATTCAGTTGGCCTTGACTTAAGGGTTTTGGTTTTGCACTGAGCGAAGATGCTGCAGCAGCCATGCTGGAAGAGCTACTAATACTACTGTCGCTGCTATCAGTATCATCCATCGCTTCCAGTAGCATTTCATCTGCAGTAAGGCCAGGTAAGGAAGTGAAAACTGGAACTGGAACTTCAGCGCAATGTGGTATGGGTCCTCGAGAAGACTCAACATCAGGATAATATCAATCTTTCTTCTTTCGCTCATTCCATCCAGACATATCCTCCATGCAAAAATAACAATCATCATGATGATTTTTGGGCTCATGCCATACCATAGGAACCCCAAATCGCATCGAACTGACTTTGCCTTGGATCCAAAAGAGCAGCGTTTCTGTACAATGTTTGCACACCTTGTGGGGTGCCCAAGACTTGTCTTGTTTTCCTTACTTCATGCCAAAATAGGCTTCATAAGCTCTCTTGGTAAAATCTCTCACATTGAATCGGTACTTTTCCATTATATATTCACCACAAATGTTGCAAAATACCTCTGGATTGTTTCGGCATTGCCTTCGCTTAGTCCTCAGCTCTACTACTTTCTCATTTACAGCTTTATTCAAGACAATGTAACTAAATTTTCCTGCAAAAAGATATATAGTTCTCATTAAAATGTTCGCCAGAAAGCCGCTATTCATCGTTTATTATGTCCTTAAAATCCAAAAAATCTAGCACTTTAGTTAGCTGAATGATACATGCGTTCTTCCTTTAGGCCTTATCAGGGTTGTTTTAACGCTGAGGGGAGGACAAATAAACCAAAACTGATAACTCTTCTTAAAGAAGGAATGTAAACGTAATAAAGAGAAACTTTTGATAGGAGTAAGTCGTAAATTTTATGGTTATTAGCTGATAGTAATGCTCTAAACCGCATCAAACTTTCATGAATCATTAACATCATGACTTGTTTTTATACGAATCGATATACATATAGGTTGTATGGAGTAAATGGATACTAAACTTTGTATGGGAAATCAGCAATATTACATTAAAGAAGCTTCGCGTACTTGAGAATTCACCGTGCTCAAGCAAAATTATAAAAAAATACAGCAAAATATCTCCAAAACTAGAGCCAATTCGGCAAAACTAAGTGCATTTTCAGACTCAGCGCCCCCGATTTAATCTCAAAACGATTCAACATCCTTTGCCTTTTGACAAAAAATTTTTTTTGTTGGTCACCGCCTTATATGAGATGCTTCCAAAGCAGCCCTCCTTCAACCCATTAAACTGCTTTGAGTAATAAGAGAAAACACTGTTGATATATGTACAACGTATAGCTTTCTTTAAGCGACGTAAGACATACAATATTAACTTTTTCAACGTCAACAAATGCAAGGTTTTGTAAAAAGATATGCACTTTGATGCAATATCTACAGCATAATGCATTAAAAAATTCAGATCGGGTAGGTGATTATAAACTTACTAAACTTTTGAATGTAATACGGTGGTTCTCAAACTTTTTTCAATTAGACGCATTTGAAAGAACTTGTAAGAGTTTGAGATCCACCTGACAGAATTCTAAGGTTTGAGTTTGCCGTACCGCAAAACAAATGCGACCCGAATACTAAATTATTGTCGTTATGCTTCCGAGATTTTGTTTTAGGTCTATCGTCTTCAATCGTAAAACTGCAGGGATCTTGTAAGATTGTAACCCATCTTTTTTGTTTTCGTCTAACTTACAGCTGACTGCTTTAGTTTTTTTCATAATTTGAACCAATTAAGTTAAGTTTGTGCAACTTGATTCTTAAGTAACAAGTCAATAATTACCACAGTTTGTAAGCAACACTTTTGTAAAAATGCAATTGATCATGAATGTTAGAAGAAATATAAGGAATCTGCTTTTACATCTCATTTGACCGAATGAAAGCTAGAGTTAAATTTTTACAAAACCAAGATACTATTCGATCCCCTTGAAAAATTAAAACGACGTACTAGGTCGTCGCGACGCACAGTTTGGGAACCACTGCTGTAATATAACAAAGTTAGAGTAGTGTTGAGTAATTTTTCCTAATAACTGCCGACGTGACAATAAACACCAAAATTGTTGATGTGAGCTTGCTGGGAGTGTTTCGAACTGCTGTTTTCATGCGCTAACGGCAAGCAGCCATTTTTTTTTGGTTTTTGTTGCAAGAAAGCTGAGAGCTTGATTATTTGTTTGTCTCGACCAAGATTTGGACCAAAGGTTTCATTCCCATTTCTATATTTGTGCTGCACTAAGTTCTTGACACTTGTTAGGTGGCAGTACAGCAGAATCGACTTTAGATTCAGGCGCACCATTAATCAGTTTACGTGGTTCTGGGGATGGCCTTGCGTCAATAGAGGAGAAGAAAAAATCGGGAGTCCTTGCAGGAGTTCAAGCTCAACCGACTCAAAATGTAAGCCGTGCATTGTTATTTACTACACATAACATTGAACAAGGGTTTACGTAAATAGTAAATGTGCTTTTGTATTAAACTGATGATGTCTGTAGTAACACCAAGCCAACGCTAACTTTCTCACCTAAAAACTGTTTATTCTTAACAAGGCTGCTGATAATGCTTTGAGCACGCTGCAACGCATACTAAAGTTGAAAACAGCTAAGTGGGAAATATAGTTCCTGCTTACAAACCCAACCCAGCGTATTTAGGATAACGTGGGCGGCGGTTATTTTTTAAACTGAGGCAATGTGGTGTTACCAATGGCGTTTGTGGTTTCATGGTGTGATTATGTGCGATGTCCCAACTTATGGGCAAATGCTCATTTTGTAATGGCGCGTAGCATCCGCTATGCTATTGTCGTATTTTTGTACGATATTAACGTGAAAATAATGGCAGACCCAGCGACGGTCTTCATTGCCGGAAAAATCTTTCTCAGAAACTGCTGCTCCTGTTCTCCTTACTCCACAATCCTTCTTAGCATCGCAGAGCAAGGTACGAAACGCTAGATATTTTTTAAAGCACGTGGCCAATTGTTGGTCATCAACTGCTTTGATGGGACCCTTTAAAGTCGAAACAGCATGCACAATCCATAGTTTCATTCAAAGTGAGAGGGTGGCGTGTATCTATCAGCAAGAAGTTTTGTACGTAATAAACTTTTTTTCTGCGAAATGCTTCAGGTTCGATAGGTTTTTGTACATTGTGAAGTTCACTAATTTGGAGTGGGTTAAGATTAAGTTAAATTGCTTCGTATGCATTTGTCTTGTTTCAACTACACTTTAGGGCAGATTTTGTTTGCCTATGGGCTGTACACTCAACGGAAATCATCAAGCCATGAGTTCCGCTTGGTAAACAATATGTGGAATTTCAATCTTAAACTACATTTTATTTGTTAAGCTACTTTAAAGAAAACTGATTCATACTGACAATGCTTTTGCTTGATTGAAGTCCAAAATTTTACCCAAGACTAAACGAGGCTAAAATCTAGTTTTGACTTAACAGATACAAATTTGACATTATTCGTTCCCTATCCTTCTTTAGCAAAAACTGTGTCTAGCGTATGTTTGAACAATTTTAGTCATGCGAAAATGGGACATAGCATTTCATCATATTGCATTGCTTGTAGGCTGATTCATCAAAGCAGTCCGAAGACACCGACCAGACAAATGAGAATGTCTTTAATCAACATATTACAGGTAGTTTTTTACTTGTTGCTGTTTACCTCTTTGTCGAGGCAGTTGCTCTGCGAACCTGCGATGGAGAACATCCAGATTTGCATTGGTACCCTAGTCAATATCAGGATAGGTAGTAGCGGTTGAAGAATGCAAAAATCTTAATTGAGCTCGTATCGTGAGTGCGTCCCGACAAGCTTTTGGCGAAACAGCTTTTCTCGCTGTCATGTTAAGACAATATAAAATAGTTTTGATTTGTTGCAATGTAATTGCAGCTACTTCAAGCGCTGGCCCTAGTCTGAATCAAGCTGTTGATGAAACCAAACCATCTGCCGAAAACGAACCAACTACAGCACATATTTCTGGCGGAGATGAGTCGACGCAAGCGTTTTTGACAAAGTAATACACGACGCATGTTCTTGCTTTGCTGGTAGAATCTGGCTACTTAAACTAAGCATTAAGCTTGCAATAAAAAAGCCTGCTGCTGGGTCTCATGTAGCGTTGCAACGCTCGCTGTTGAACCTTCCGTTTGTCTTCAAGCTCACATTCTGATTCAGATAGTTGTCTCGCAATTTCTCATCTCACCTTCTCCTTAGCTGATCGCTAAGATGTTGACGACAGGCAGTAGGAAGATGATAACTTATGAAAATTAGCTTGTGAGTTGAATGAGTCTTCATCATTTTAAAATTTTTTGTTTTTTGCTTTTTCAATGATTTAATCTTCGTCAACGTAACTTTTGATAGAAAGCAGAGAGAAACTGCTGTTGGTGAGCATCCTTGTATTACTCCGTCGCAATTTCTAGTATTCATCTATCAATTGCAATGCATTACTTTTTGTTTTAATAACAAGGCAGTCGGCTAACGTTTGACTACTTGGATGTTTGGCTTATCATGGCAACTGTACTTCAAAGTGTCATCAATGCAATGTCGTGGTATTATCAATGTTCTTCAATAGGTAGATAGAAACAATTTTTTGTAAAAGTTGTGACAACTCATCCTCAACATCACTTTATTTATTATCCTATACGTGGCATTTTTCACTCAAAACTTTAATGGAGCGTTTAAAAACCATGCATTATCTGAAAGCTCTTGCCCAGTGACGCTATGGCGTCAAATGGAAAGAGCTAAAATGTTGCTGTATATCATCAAGCCTTTGTTCTGATGGTAGGTTAGCGGTGAAATCCCCTGATTTGATCTCATCAGCTTCCATCGTTGATGACGTCGGGCAGCCACGTCCACCTATCGCTCCTCCACCGGGGCTGCCAGCTCGAACAAGCGGAGGTGAGTGCTGCAAAATTGTTTGGAGACCGGATTGAGCAAGCTGCAAAGTGTAAAATAAGTTTTTTGCTCTTTTGCACATGCGTGGAAGGCTACATCAAAAATAAGGATGCTGCTCGTTTGACCGAAATATAAACTGCAGGTGCGAACGAGTTATCAGAACGTGGTTTGTGTAAAAATCATTATGTTGGTTTTTGGAGATGTTGGGACTACGCAGGATTTATTTTTCATTTTCTCTTTAAACCCGTTTCTGGCTTATGTGATTAAGGTTAGTTGTGTCAAAGCGCTACCCAACATACGCTGTAAAGTGGCTCATAACAGTCTGGTTTGGCTATGTTTTGTCTTAGGTTGTCATACTATGATATTTGCTAAACGTTATTTCAGCAGCACTGGTAACTCTGAACTGAACTCAACGTTCTATTCCTATCCGTAAAAAAGTGTTCTGTGAAGAAAGATCGGATCGTAGTTGAGATAGAACACAACGGCAACTACTCGTTATTCTTTCAGGAGATTCTGTTCCATTTATTGAACCCAATTTATTCCATCTGGAATCTATTTCCGCCAACCCTGAAGCCAGTTCGTCGTGGCCGCAGGTTCTGGACGTTGCCATTGAAAAATTTGATCAATCCAGGTACACTGATCTTCCAAGTTGTTTGTAACTTAGCCGGCAACTTAAATATCGGTAGGCTGCAGATAGATGCTCGGTCTGTCAAAGCAATTTAGAATGATAGTTTTTTCGCGACGTTGAACTGTGAGATAATCTAAAAGTTTTTCAACAAAACACTTGGATGTTTTTATGAAATACCGTTAAAGAACGTTTGCTTCGAGGGTTTGTGGCATAAATAAGTCGATAGTGCTACAGAACCTTTCTATTAGAGTGCTTCATCTTTTCACTTTTTTGAAATTAAAGATGCACTGGGTCTCATCAGATAGGATTTTAGTCCAAATTAAAAAAAACATTTTTTTATTCCGACGTCTTTTAGAGGCTACCTAGCCCAAAAAAAGTTTGACTTGGAAGATTTTTGAGAAAATTTGAATATTTCTGTAACGGAACGAGATAGATAATCGTGTTCAATGCCAAAATTTTCAAAATAGTCGATTTTCTATCTGTCCTGAATACATTATTAAGCGCTAATTACAACAAACCAAGTTATACTAAAACATCTCCTCCACGTGTTTTGATATCTCTTTTTAACTTTGGATTTGTATTGAATGCGGTATTGCAATGTCAGCTACAAGGTCTAATTTTTAGAAAGATCCTAGTAATGTATACAAGCCTTCCACGCAATGTATTACCGACCAACAGCCATGTTCCAAATCATTACCGTTATTTGCAAAAAAAGTGAGACACATTGTGAATTTTTCAAAATTTGACAAGTTTTTTGGATGTGAAACAGCAGTTTGTCACTGATACGGTTAGAATTTGGTTGAGAGCTGGTCTACCAGTTCCATATGAAGTTCGAGTTGTTGGTAAGTTTAAAGCAATTCTAAATAGATTCCAAGCGGCCAAAAAAAAGCGATTTAGTTGAGCGAGCAGGAAGTTAAAGAGAAATGGTTGGATTTGCTATTCGACATTTCCCACTGTATGTGGCCAATTTCTCTTCATCCTACTGTTTACAGCGGAAAACTGTCCTTAAAGAAGAGATTTCTTTTTTTGCAAGATTACTGATCTGGTTGAATACTATTCATACGCACATGTCATTGCACTTGCGGTGCGTCTCGAAATAAAGTTTTTGAAAAAAAGATTTTTAGCCGGCGCAAACATTAGGCCGCACCGCAAGTGCAATGATATGTGCTAACCTACTCCCCGTTCCTGTCTCACGCAAATTCTTTTAGTCTCGTGCTCGGAAGTAAACTGACCACGAAAAACACCGAAATCAAGTGTGTCACTGTTGAAAAAAATTATCTCGACCTCAGATTCTGACGAGTCAGATTTTGCTTTGAAGCCTGGCGGTAACATGTATCCCAAAAAAAGAAAATTATTTATAAGCACATACAGTTGCTCGTTGGCAGGTAAACGACATCATCTATCCGCTATTAATCTGACTAAATCGTAGTATTTCCTGGTAACGAAATTGCAGCATTTCTGAGCACCGTTTTTAGAGGCAGAGAAATATTCAGTTTGTGGTTGGAACCTTGCGAATCCGAAAGCAGTGGATCAGATTTTTTGCAGCTGCAATAGGCTGGCAGGATAATTAATGGATTGGATAGATACGCGTTAGTTGTGCAGTTTTGAAGAAAAGAGTTAAGAGAAAAGTGGGAAGAGTGATTGGGGTGAATGTGTCTTTTCATGTAGTAACCAACGAAGCTTGTGGCGGGAATATGAGAAGGTGGACTCTTAACCCTTTAACGCCCCTGGGGACCATACGGTCCTCTTTCGAGAAAAAGCCTATTTCTACTACACGAGCTATAGACAGCATTGAATGCGTCGAGCACGTGTTTTTTAGTTGCGTTGATGCCGGCTGCTGAAGTCACGCTGGTCACGTGTGCTTCAGCCAGCTTTGAGGCAGTAGCGAGTAAGTACAGTACGTGTTGTTTACGCATGTGAGAGAGTGTCATCATTTACTCCATCATGGCTATTAACGAAGGTGAGATAACTCTTCCAATAAATTATATATTGTAGAAATGTCATTCTAGTTCGTAGGTGCGCCTATATTTTCAATGTGCTTCTCACAAAAAAATATTTATGATTAGATTTCTAACCGAGACTGTAGAGTCCAGCCAGGCACTACGCTGGTTAAATGAAGTAAGACTGTATGGTCCTTTTTGTCATGCGGGTATTTTAACTTTTTATTTTTCTTTAGCGCCCCTGGGGACCATACGGTCCTCTTTCGAGAAAAAGCCTATTTCTACTACACGAGCTATAGACAGCATTGAATGCGTCGAGCACGTGTTTTTTAGTTGCATTGATGCCGGCTGCTGAAGTCACGCTGGTCACGTGTGCTTCAGCCAGCTGTGAGGCAGTAGCGAGTGAGTACCGTACGTGTTGTTTACGCATGTGAGAGAGTGCCATCATTTACTCCATCATGGCTATTCACGAAGGTGAGATAACTCTTCCAATAAATTATATATTGTAGAAATGTCATTCTAGTTCGTAGGTGCGCCTATATTTTCAATGTGCTTCTCACAAAAAAATATTTATGATTAGATTTCTAACCGAGACTGTAGAGTCCAGCCAGGCACTATGCTGGTGAAATGAAGTAAGACTGTATGGTCCTTTTTGTCATGCGGGTATTTTAACTTTTTATTTTTATAATAGCTTTTTAGGCCTACTTTGTGAAAAAATAGCCTGAATGGACATAATTTAGGTAGACATATTGCATGAACTATTCAAAAGTGGTATGATATACATTTTTCCACTGTGGATAAACAGTTACACTTTCTATGTCGCATTACTAAATCTATGGTGCTCAATAAGAGACTGGATATACTTTCATTCTCTAACGAACGTATATTATGCTTTCAGATGATTCCAGTTCATTCTCAGCAAGGACTTTTTATCGAAAAAGAAAATATCCCACTCGCATTGAGAGCCTAATTGCACATGCCTGTGGAAGTGATTCTGAATCAGATGAATTAGATGATGATATTGAAGACCCTAACTATCTCCTTCGTATCAGTGATGTTTCTGATGAGTCTGAACCTGTACTCATGCTTTCTGAAATAACTGAAGACCCTCCTGAAGTGCAAGGAAAGGCAAAGCGAAATAAAAAGCCTGCAATAAATCGTCCTTATTGGGATAAAGTATCTGCAAGGGATACAGCACCATCAATTTCTCCATTTCTAATGCAGTATGAAGAAGATTTTGAACAAAGGTTGCCGATGGAATATTTCAAGAGTTTTATTTCTGATGAATTACTAGACAAAATTTGTGAGCTATCAAATATATACTCAGTTTAAAAAGATGTGAGCAAGCCTCTCACATTGTGTCGAGAAGAACTGGAACAGTGGATTGGAATTGCAATGCAGATGTCTATCACAAAGTTATCAGACACAAGGATGCACTGGTCGCAATATTCCGTCAGCGATAGAATTTCTTCAACAATGACACGTCAACGATGGGAGGATATTGAGTCCAATTTGCATTTTGTTGACAACTCAACAATAGATGATAATGATAAATTAGCAAAAATCAGGCTCCTTGTGGATCATCTGCGTCAAGAATTCAAGAAAATACCCATGTCAGAGTTTCTTTCTGTAGACGAGCAAATGGTTCCTTTCAAAGGAACATCATCAATGAAACAATATGTGCCCAAAAAGCCTCACAAATGGGGATATAAGATTTTCATTTTGGCAGACAGCACTGGCGTTGTGTACGACTTTTTTCCTTATACAGGAAAGATTCCTCAGGTTGATAATCCACAAGTTCCAGACCTAGGACCCAGCTCAAATTCTGTGCTACACTTAGCAGAATGCATTCCGAATGGCAAAAATTTCAAGTTGCATTGTGATAATTGGTTTACATCATTAAAATTAATTGATCATCTTGCATCGAGAAAGATCTGGGTATGTGGCACCATACAAGAAAAAAGACTGCAGGGATTGTCATTCAAAAGTGAAAAACAACTTTCTGCATTAGGCCAAGGATCTTTCGAAGAGTTTGAGACTCAAAGTGAAAATGCTACCATAACTGCTGTGAAATGGTACGACAATAGATCAGTATGCCTTGCATCATCCTATGCAACTTCTTATCCAGTACAGAAATGTAAAAGATTCAACAAAAAATCAAAGAACTATGACGATGTAGATATTCCCCATACAGTGCACATGTATAATAAACATATGGGCGCAGTAGATCTGCATGATCAAATGATGGCCTATTATAGGATGGCTTTCCGCTCAAGGAAGTACTATCTTCGTTTAGTGTTTCACATGATAGATATGTGTGTAATAAACAGCTGGCTCCTCTACAGACGTTCACAGGATCAACTGAACATCAAGAGGCATCAACAGAATTCTCTAAGTGAATTCAAATTGAGACTATCAACTTCTTTGATGCTAAGTGGGAAGAACCCAATGAAAAAAAGAGGGCGGCCATCCTCTTCAAGTGTGGAACGAGAATATTCTCGAAAGAAATACAGTGGGCATGCGACCAGACCCCTCCCAGAGCAGAATGTGAGGACAGATTGCATTGGACATCTACCAGAAATAGCTGAAAGTAGGGGTACTTGCAAGTATCCAAATTGTAAAGGCAAAATTCTCATGTTCTGCACAAAATGCAAAGTCCACTTATGCTGTGAAAGAAACCGAAATTGTTTTGCTAAATTTCACACAGAATAAATCTGTTGTTGTAGCATATTACAAGTAATGGGAATTTTTTATGCTCAATGAAAGTTGAATATATTCAATGATTTTGTGTTCAAATAAAAGTTGATTATGTTGAATAAAGGAAATTGAATAAGTCTTGTTCTATGGAAATTAAATAAATTCCTGTTTTAAACAGAAAAGTCATTGATAATTGTGCCAAATGCCCAAGTGGACTATTTAGTCTTGTTTCATTTTTTAGGTGATATGACGGCTAGGACCATATAGTCATCTTTCATTAATTATTATTTGAATAAAATTTTTTCTAAAAATTATATCCAGGGTGTTTTCTTATACCTTCTTGGTTGAGAAAATAAAGGAATAAAATTTTTTGAACTGCAAAAAATAATTCGGGCGTTAAAGGGTTAAGCGATATAACCAGTATGAATTCTGGAAAGAAGACTGGCATCAATAAACGCCTCCGCGATTGCCTTACTAAAAACTCCGCCCATTATTCACACGCTCTTAAGTGTATGTTTTAATATAGCAAGTATTTTTCGTTTGTCGAGCATACTGATTTCATAAACAAGTATAATCGTTCGTTCGACAATTTTATTGATAAATTGATGTTTTGCTTTCCTTAGTAACCGGAGAGCTTCTTCAGAATACAGTAGATTTTATTACTATTGTTACATATAAACTGTTGAACGTAAAAAGTCCTCATGCTTTTGTAATTGGTGTTTTTACTAATAAAATCAGGTCTATCACTAACTGTAACCCGCAAATATAAAAGCTATCAATGTGTCAATCATCCCTACTGCTCAACTTCATCTTCATAGCTAAATTGATTGGTTTTCGAAACAGAAGCGTTTGAATAATGCAGTTGAATATGTGTTTATTGGTTTTATCATGTCAGCTTTTGATGAATGTTTCAAAGAGCATTAAACATTTGCCCTTGAATAGGAGAAGGTAGGGCACAGTGGGACGCTTGGCACAGAAGGACAAACCGTTTTATAGAAAAAGTTGGAAACTGTGAAAGGTCACCGTTTTCTAATCGTTTAGTCTCCGAACAGCCGTTACATTTTTATGTTTATTTTGCTTTTCGAAGTACATGGCTAGTAGTTGTGGGAGTAAAGAAGCTTTTTGAAGCAAAAAAGCTTATTTTTTGTGATACATTTGGGGTACATTTTTGTAAAGATGAAAGTAGCGTTTGTAGCTGAAAGTTATACCATAGTTAGTCAAAACTTTCGAATATATTTTGCCGCAATGCGGTTGGATGCTAGGCTTGACGCTGCCGCAGAACCAGAAAGAATGCTGGCAAATACAGGCAGGGGAATAGTGGGACAAAAACTTGGGGCACTGTGGGCCGTGATTGTATAGGCTTGTTATTATCATTTCATAGAATTATCTACGGTGGTTGTTATCACGCTAGCATTTTAACGGTCAGTTAGGCAAACGAAATACTAATGCGCTGTGCTTTCAAGTGGTATTTAGACCAACTGTTAGTTGAAGATGTTGCTTCAAGTAAAAAATTGTGATATAAAGGTCGTCTTACCTGTACCCAATTAATGCGGATCAATTACAAGACAAAGACAATCACTTACTTTTCTTACGACTTTTCGTTGCTTATTGTAGGCTAAACTAAAAGAATATCAGAAGTTTGTCCTATTTTGCGACAATGATTATCCCATAGTACCCTCATCTGGGGTGCAGTAGGACAAAATGTTTAAACTTTTTCAGATCGTTTTCTTATGCTGCATGTATACACTACGTGTTCTTCAACCTAGTCATGTTCTTCACAATAGAGTGTGGTTTTGTGTATCAAGTGTTCATTGTTCGTTGACTTCAAATAAAAACGCAATCTCCAAAAATAACTTTTTGTCCCAACGTGCCCCAACTTTTCCTCAGGAAGAACAGATATGCTATTGCTGTTAGCTAAAAACAATTTGTTTGCTTGCGATTGCTTATTTTTGGCTCAAGTGCTCTTAACGCAGAGCAAAATAGCAAATTATCACGGCATGTCTGGCATATAGTGTCGGTATACTTACCATCAATTCTCATGATGGCAAACTAAAACCAAAAGCTTCTCACATTGTTTCAGCGATACCTTTTGGTTGCTTATGGACAAGTTGATTCAGTTTAAGTAGTGAACCGCTACTTTATTCAACATCCATCAAGCTGGCTTTCATCACATATCGTGCTCTAAGTATGTATTCTGAAAATCTACCATTCACTAAACAAGCTTAGTCATCTCTCTTCATTGCTTGAAGAAGTAGCTATTGAATGTTTGCTTTTAACTACGGGAACCAAGCTGAAACACTTACAGTTGCCAGTAAAAGTGCTCCATGCATATTGTTTTGATCAACTGAATTTTGGCATTCCAATGAAAGTCATTACCGTTGCAATGAAAGGAGTCGGCAGGCTAAAAGATTTATCACACAGAAAAAAGATGCGGGACAACCCATCACAAGGACGATGGACAGACCTTCGCTTTCGTTCATATTTGTGCAACAACTGCCAGCAAGTGTTGATCTTCTGAATATTTTTTGACTCAAAATTGTATGGTTCGTGTATGTGAACACATTCGTTAGTTTTTGGCGAATGGTTTTTTAAGTTCTGAAAATAAATAGGTGGGCATTTCGATGTGCAAAGATGGCCAAAAATGTTATTTTTTTTGTACAACTTGGCTTCTGCTGTAGTTGGCGCTAGCAGTGTATTAAGTGCAGATAAGAAATCGACTCTGAAAATTTGGCACCGAACACGACTTCACATCTAAAATTTTCTCAAAGACTTCCCACGTCAAACTTTGGGAGCTGGGCACCCTCTAAACGACGTCGGATTCAAAAAATATTTTTGT
This sequence comes from Trididemnum clinides, assembly GCA_963675345.1. Classification (NCBI taxonomy): domain Eukaryota; kingdom Metazoa; phylum Chordata; class Ascidiacea; order Aplousobranchia; family Didemnidae; genus Trididemnum; species Trididemnum clinides. Next base: position 33,524,292 of record OY776289.1, on the reverse strand, counting down.
TTTTTGTAGTTATGACTAAAATTGTTTTTTTAGTTATGACTAAGATGAGGCCTATTGCATTTTTAATTTCATAAAAACGTCATGTTTTACTTCATTTTAAAAAAGCTGTTTTGCCACAAGCTTTACCCGACGTGCTAATCAATCGCGGTATCGCGTCGAATGAGAAGGGACAGAATTAGCTAAGCACGTTCTTAATAGCTCAAAAATTGGGACGAAAGCGCCTGTAGTTGCATCCAGTCAGTAGTGGAGTTCATGATTAATAATAGTGTAGGTTCTTACCGCAATATTGCAGCAAAAGAATGCAGTACCAGACGATGTCATTAAAGCGTTTTTCTTCCAATGCCAATTCAATTTTTTGTGAAGTCAATGATTTGCATTGCAGTAAGTGCAGTGTGCTCGTACAACAAATCTATACAATAAAATGAAATTATGCCTGTCTGTGTTAACTTTTCCGATACTACTAAACATACTAACATGAAACTTAACACGATTGATCACCACCCCGACGTAAGTGTCACGAGAGGGTTTTGAACTGAAGAAACCGTTTTTTTTTGCCTAAACAAAAGCCAGTAGCCAACTTCAAGAAATTATTCTTTTTTATGAATTTGGATGACATCACGATAAACGATTAATTGTAGAATTTCTCAAAAAGTAGTGATCGCAGAAACGCAGTTTATAACTTTTTTGGGACATAATAACAAGGAGCTTACGATAAAAGTAATTCTTCCACAATTAAAATAGAAACATCTGCGCAATAAGCATTAAGTATTTAGGCATTTTTTTTTCTTGAACGCTTTAAAAAGGCTGTTTTGTTATAATGTTAAGAGACATCAAAATGCTGTGTGATATCACTTCACTGAAAACGGCAGCAGAGTGAAGCTTTACTTATTATTCACAGTCATTTTAAAAACATGCGTAAATAGCAAAGCAAATTATCGATATGCTGCATGTGAAAGTGGAATAATGTGTACAACTACTAACATAACGGTTTGAATCTGCTTTTTTGATAATGCAGTGCTTGTACGAAAATTATTACTAAAGAACAGGTGTACTCCACGTTTGATATTGTTTGCAGTACGGTCCTGTTACCCACCCAACCCCTGAGGCCATTTTATCACGTGTAACTAAGTGGAATACTATGGCGAGTCCTGATGTAAAATATTGCAGAATTAAAAAAACACATTCTCCGTGGGTTATCCATTGAGCCATAACTTAACTTATTGTGAGAACTAAACTGAAGTATACATGCTGGATTCTGGTTCCCGATCGCTTTGCCGTCCTCTGCCTGCGTTTATGTCGCGAGTGAGGGCTTACGTGAAACAAGATGCTTTTATATTTTTATTTGTTTTATAAATGGGCCTATAATTACGAAAAAGTTGAAAGTAGTTGGCCTGTGACTTTATTTCTGTGAATGCATCAATTACTTCAGCGTATATCATAACTTTGAAGTTACACTCCTCTGCGCTTTGTCCAATGAACGCACGAAAGTTTGTAAAATTTTATTTGCTGTTTGAAAGCAAGCACTGTTTGAAGTTATTACTTGGAAGCTCGGCATTAGGTTAGTAGATCTATGCCACTGAGTGAAATGACAGTCGCTAAATGCATAATTGTATCTCTGGGGGAAAGATTTTTCTTGAAAATAGTTTTTTTAAGTATAGATGATTGAATGCAAGACGTTGGGTGGGAGGTAAAGCACCTTTTGCTCTATTTAGCGATCAAAGCACATTGGTGGAGCCAAGAAACTCGGCATCGCGAGCATTATTACGAGAGGGATTGCGCCAAGTCGTGAAACAAACCTACCTCCAAATAACTTACTTGTGTAATCGGAAAACAATAATCATTACGATGCCCACCCCCAATTTTGGTTTTATGTCCCGCTACTTTTTAAATAGAATTCGTGAAATTATAGAGAAATTGTGATTGAGGCCAATCTTAATTCTAAGCACAGTGATCGGGATTTGGTTCATAAAGCGATGCCCCCATTTATACCCACTTGGTTACTGCTGTCAGAAATGTTGTTTGTGCGAAGCCGGCTGAATCCGTACTTTTAATCAGACCTAACTGACTGGTAGCCCTGCCGACTACTTGGGTATGAAATGACAGCAGTGGTAGGCGCCTGTTCTTGATTAATAAATCTGAATTAAAAGCTCCGCTGCATAGCAGCATAACAATAAGCTAAAGGTACTGCTAAAGAAGACTTGAGTTAACAACAGTGTGACATATATATTTTTGCAGCTCCATACTTTCCTCCATCAATCCCCCAACTTCTACTCCACATCGAACAATCCACGAATCTTCTTCCACTCAACGTTCACTCCTGTCTAAGTCGCCGGTAATTTTATAAAAATGTTATCTCAACACATTTGCTAATTAGGAACCAGTATCTGCAGTTACAAGTCAACCCTTATTTTTCTTCCGATTAAAGTGGTGAAGCTGCTCACCCGGCATATCGTGAGGAACGAGGATTAATATTTACTAACGCCACTCGGCATTGCAAGAGGAGGTAGTTTCTGAAAGTCTACATTTGTGACTTGTCGCTTTCCAGGTCGACAAAATTTGTCGATTTGTCAAATTTTCGTCAATTTGTCGATTTGTCAAAATTTGTCAATTTGTCGATTTGTCGACAAAAGTCTACATTTGTCGCTTTCCAGGTCCCCGACCAGCATGTTTCCACTCGCTTATTAGGTATGTTGTGTAATGCGGGATGTTTTATTTCTCTCCTTTATCCCCAGGGAGAGGAGAGGTAATCTCTCTAGTAATCATTTATTACCATTGCACTGAAGAGTCGGTTATCTGCTTTTTGTAGTAATGAATGCACTCGGCAAAACTTGCTCACAGATCGGGGCTCGCAAACTTAAATCAGAATGAAGAGATCTGATTACAGCAAAGTTAGGACAACTGTGTGCGGCCGTGGATTTGTGTGGTTGGATCACTCAACCGTAGTGGCGCCAGCATGAAATCGACCAATCACGTCGTAGCAACATTGGTTAATTGCGGTGGGATAGCACTGAGTAGAACATATAGACCTGGCTATGTAAAGTTTTGTAGATCACAGAGCAATTAGTGTATGTAGCTCGCCGTAGGTGACACACATGTGTAATTATGAAAGCTTCTAAGATGATAAAGATATGCGGTTGGCGTTGCACATGCATAAGAATGTAAACGCCCTGGTGTTTGAAAAATGATCAAATTACTAGAAAATATCTTGCTGGTGATACGGAAATTAAATCTAACTTCGGAAAAAGCTAGTTTGAAAAAAGCATTGTTTTTGTCAGGGTCGGCCTTGCGTCACAAGTGGCCGCCGTGGTGTAGTGGTATTGTTTCGAGCTTCGGATCGAAAGGTCTCGAGTTTGAAGTTTTATGAGAGCACCATTGGTATTTGTGAAAAGGGCATCCATAATTTAAAGTTCTAGGTTGCTCCAGCGAGAAGTGCAGTGTGAAAGCGAGTGTGTAGTGGTAGACATGAACTGAATCAGTGCGTCTGAGCCTGTGAAACGCGGAAAAAAGGGCGTAAAATAGACTTATTAACGTCATTGTTTCATAAAGGAAGAGGCGATGGCCAACTATACCAGCGTCTCGAAAAACTCCTAAAAAGATTGTTTTTTTAGAACCGTATTAAATTTTCTTTAATTTTGTATTGTTTTGTGTAGGATCTATCCCGTCCCAGCTTATTCGGTTACATATCACAACAAAAGACGCTTCACGAAGAGCAGTTGGCAGAACAAGCCAAAAAATTAGATGAAGTAGCAAAAACACAAAACAAGCTACAAAAACAGATCGAATCATCCTTCAAGCGATCTGAACAACAAGGTAATGAAACGTTTTGGCCGGAAACATAGCGCATATCTCTTTAGTTTTTGTTCTTGACACATGTCAGTTTTCGCAGAATAGCTTGAATAAAACATGGGCTTCTAATCTGCAACGTTTTTAGCGTCATTTCTTTTTAACATAATTGAGTAAATTTCATAACATTTTGATCTCGACAGCATCCTTATTGCTAATCTATGAGAAGGAAAGCTGTGAGTACCTTTTTACAGGCTTTGATATGACTACTTTGGAAGTGAATCTAAGGCTGCGTTTGCACATATCGGTTTTCGTAACCAGGAATAATACATCTTACCGATACTTGGAGCATGTTTTGAGACCAGGTTTCGCTACTTGCTAAGCGAATACGAAGAGAGCGTTGCTTTGTTTGTACTCAGTATCAAGCAGCGAAACCGTGTCTCAAAATCTGCTCTAAATATCGGTATTAAGCCTACCGACTCCGCTGGATTGTTGACTGGATAACTGAAGATTAATTATTACCAGTTGCACCGAGAGAGATGAAAAGATTAGTTTAATTACATTTATTATGATGTAGATGTAAATAAACCAACTGGCCATCGCTGGATGCAGTTCGGTTCTTAAAAATTGAGTTTTTTATTGCAAAGCAGTTTTTGTGATTATAAAACTTTGTGTTCAAGCCTATTTCGAAGTAGCTGAATTTGCGCTCACAGTGTATTAATATCACAAGCACTGCACGAAACCAATAAGAAAAAATTTTCCCAAACGAATTTGAAAGCGCACAAAAAACACATAACCCATGCGGAAATTTGAATCCACCATCACACAATTGGTTGAATCGTGCGCCAACTGAAATACTAACTTCAGTGAAGTGGGTGTAAATACGCTTTGCAGCAAACTTTCAATTCTGACAACCATTTTTAAAAGGCACTCGAATTGAAAAAGCAATAGCGTCGGTTGATGAGAAGCAACTCCAATTAAGCAATGACGCAAGGGCAAGCAGATCGGCGACAGCTGAATCAGTGGCTGCTAAAGTGGAGAAACTTGTGAAATCAGAAATTAAAAAGTCAGTGTTACCAGGTTGGTATACGCCATGCTTTGTTTAAGTGAAAAGATCAACTAACCTCCAATCACCAGTCACTCTTCGTTATACCATGGCACGACTTTAGTTTAGACCTGATTTGAAATTGCCGGTGCTGTTGATCGAAATATCCGTCACAAGCGCAATAGCTAAGTTCGGAAGTAACCGTGATTTGACCAAAGACACACCAGCGCAAATCACTCCGCCTCTATTTGTTTTGTGTCGAATTGACTATCATCATCAACTTGAGACGTTTGATTTGTTTTATTGATTCTGCATTTCGCTCGTGCTGCTGTCGTCAGCAGGAAAAATGAGATTCCTCTTGTAAAGTACTACTGCAGATAGATTGATAGTGAATGTGAAGATTGTATTGAATAGCGTTTCCAATTTTTTTAGTTGACATTTTTTTTGAAGAATTGTTGGATAATGACGTTTTGAAACAACGCTTTGGAGGACCGCAGAGCATTTTTGTGGCGGTTTTACGGTGTTTAGTTATAACGCTTCTTGCAAACCATGGCATTTCAAAAAGAGTTGGTTATTTGTCAGTCAGTTTTCGTTGGTGATCTCTTTGTTTATTTATTTTTTTTTTGAGATCTATTTATTGTTGGAGACCTTTTAGTTCTATTTTTAAAGAGAATGATCTTTTTTGTTTGGAAAAGATTGTAATGTGTGGTGTCAATGTGTCACAAGATCTCCTAGTGGTTTTTCAAAAGTAAAGTCAGTATAAGTGGGTCGTGCGATGAAAAGGTTAAGAAGCAGTGCTTTGCAGCCTGGTTTCTCGAGTGATTTGTAAATTTTTGACGCGCTTACTATCGTAGCGTGATGATGCCATAGTGATTTATTTGTTACTAGATGTGACAGCAAGCGTCGAAAGCTTCAAAGAACGATTGAACACTGCCGTAGCTCAGCAGCTAGCGGCAGCCGATACAGTGATGAAGGAAACAATCAAAGAGTCAATCAGTTCCAAGGTGGGCCATCTTTTGCTTCAAGAAACACTTAATTGCAGTATAAAGGAAATCTCATTTCGATCAGCTCGCTTTCCGGAGGGTTAAATGCTGTTACCCCACAAATTGATGTGAAATGCTAAAATCCGTTCCATGATAGCTTAATATGTCACAAAGGCTACCTGCTAATCATGGTGATAAGGCGTAGGTAATTCATATAGTAGAATTAGTTACATCAGCCGCCGAGCTGGGATGGCCAGATCGGTCATGCTGGACGTGTAAAAGCTGCGACTATCGTTCGACGATTGGTGTAGATGTGGGTTCAAATCCCTCTCGCCGCATTGCTTCATGCTGAGGGTTAGAAAACTTAAAGGTAGATTTCATTACATTACCCCACAAATATTTAAGCAACGAAACAGATTATAACTGATCAGGAACTAAATTCTGCAGATGCACAGTAAAGACCTTTTTTGCAGAAAAACATTTTTGAGACCTAGCCACTTTTTAAGTAAAATTTTGGAGTTTGCGAGTTTAGATTGATGCTTTTTACTTTTTCTCAAGGGAAAGGCTTTTCTTTGGTTATTATCACTTATCAAACCGAGTTTTGTGCTTTTAGCCCCGACTATTATAATTGTACCCCATTTGAAGTAATTTACTCCAAGTCTCTTACCCTGGCGCTGAAACGTCAACCTCGGTAAAGGCATTACTAAAGCTGTTGGTGACGCTTTCGCAAAGCGAGTAGAAGCAGGTTTTTAATGCTTGATAACAACTTCAATACAAACTCGTTAAAATTTCTCTTTGAGTATTTTTCAACGTACATTGCAAGACCCGCCCCTTTTTACTGCTCTCTTTATGACTGGTTTGAAATTCACTTTGACGTAGCTTGTTGTGTTTTGTAGGATATAGTTGATAGGGTATCAGGTGATCTTGCCAAACTTCTGCACGATCGAATAAAAGTAACTTTACCGGATTTGTTGATGAGAAACGTGGTGCCTGCGTTTGAAATTCTATGCCAGTCCATGTTCCAACAATTGTCTTCAACTTACACTCGTGGAATGAACGAAAGTAAGTCAGTGATGCTAGGACGTTGATTTTGTTTTTGGCTGAAATAACGTGGTTAAGCTGCCAGATGATTGTAAAGTCTTTGTTGGTTTGTATGCCGGTAATCAAAAGGCCATTTTATAAAATCTTTCTAAAGCAATTTTTCTCTTATAAATTTTGTGTCTTTTGAAGTGATCTGAGTACAGAGACCAAGATTGTCAACTTTTGAGCAAGGCGGTGTTTTGTTAGTTATGCTTTGGCTAATGTCTTTTCTGCTTATGCTAGTTTGCAATTTAGTAGCATTGTTTTTGATGATCAACCAGCTACTTTTTTCTTTTTTTTCAGCTGTGAAACATTTTGATAAGCAAGTTCCTTTCCGACTTCGGAACGAGTGCGACAGATTGCAGCACACTGTTAGAGAAGCGAATGAAGGAATTAAGATGATGCAAAATGCGACGAAGGCGGCTCGCAATGAAGTGAATGCATCCATTCGACAGCATCTCTCTTCTAACATGGAAGCAATATTAAAAAAGTGATATTTGTATTTACATCATACTGATAACGCTAGCTTAGCGCGATAACTTCAATCTAGAGGCCTGGGTTTATTTCTCCCGTTGACCATGCTATGCTTTGCTTTTGGAAAAGACGTGTTGCCACAATTTTCTTGTTTTGATGGCAGCGGTTGTGGTAAAAATGCATTGTACGAGCTGTACCGGTAACTCTGGGGCTGGTTAGAACGAAAATATTTTAGTGAGAGTTTTCCTATGATCGGACGATAAAAGCATTGTACCTCGTATCATCATGGTCGTAACCATTAAAGGAAGTTGAATATTTGGTATTGTTTTTAGATCTGAAGAAAGAGTCACGAATCGCATCCTGCAATCAATAAATAAAGAAAATGAATCAAATATTCGCCGACATAAGGAATTGATAGCTGAAACAGTTGCAGAAATACTTGCAAAAACAGTCGATAAAAAAATACCGAACTCTGGCAGCTTGACCCGGCCATCTTTGCCTGGCCTCCGTCCACCGTCTAGGTCACTGCTACGTCGTGCAAGCATAGCCAATCAACAAGAGCAAATCCTGAAGCTATTTCAGCAGGGCGACGTCAATTTGGCTTTCGAGACTGTGAGTACAGTTACTATGTCGTACACTAGTATTACCCATCTTTTTTCACATACTATACATGTGGAAACTGGGATTGCTATGTTCCTAAGGGTTTAAGAACCAAAAATTTTAAATTATAGTTAAGGCCAAAATTTTATAGTTGGAATTTACAATACAGTTACAATGATACATCATCGTGTTGAGGTGGTATTCCTTTATTATTCGATGGTAACTTAGAAAAGATGCCTAGGCGAGGCAGAAAAAATAGAAACTGCCCCCCCCCCCCCCCCCCGATGGGTTTTAGTAACTAAGGTCTGTGGTATCTCGCGATGACTTTGGCTAATAATTGACTTTGATAGACCACTCTACATGCGCAGTAAGCTAGGTCAAAGGTTAGTTGCCGTCAAGTTGAACGAGACAATTGAAAGCATAAATTAAGTTATTTAACTTGTGCATATGGTAGAGTATTTTATACCATTTTAAGTCGTGTTTCGACGTTTATTTTGACCCGATTAATGTAGAGATGCGAAAAAACTAATTTGCGTTTTATGATATGTGCCGCCACGCAAGTGCGAAATGTAGAAATCTTTGTTCTGCTACCTTGATCAAATTAAAAGAGCCAAAACCTGTTGTAACTGTCTGGCTGACACAAAGATATTTTACTTTATTAATCGTCATTGTTTCAGGCGTTAAATGCTTCTGATCTTGACGTTGTTATGTATGCTTGTGAAATGGCGAACCCTGGAACGCTATTCAAAGTTGTCCCGTGTCCACTGACGCAACCTATTCTCTTGTCATTGATTCAACAACTTTCCAGTGACTTGTCGCAGAAAAGTGAATTAAAGATACAGTAAGTGTGTAGGAAACGTACTTTTACATCAGTGGAGCACCGTTATGTTCTGTAAGGTAGACGCCCGGTTCCATGGCTAGCCTATTTTTGTGGTTTTGATTGTAATTGTAGTTCGTCACCCAGTTTGTCTTAATTCACGACTATCTTGTGTTTGGTTCCCATCAAAGGAAGTTTGGCTGTTGGTTTTAGGACTTCCAGACTATGCTCATGGTTGGTTTGATTTTTTCAAACTTAGCTGTCTCGCGTGCATGTGTTGGTATGAATAGGTTTGTGGCGATCAAGTTTATTATTCATCCTATGTTTATTCCAAGAAAAGGAAAACAATAACTATCATTCACGACAGCTAGTATTGCCGTGTTTTCATAGACCAGGGCGAATTTTTTTATTTAATTAGTTTGCAAATCTTCCGTACACTGGAAAGCGGATACACACATATGCAGAAAAACTTGTACTCAGTCCCTGTTGTTGGTTACCCGACCCCTTCCGAGGGATGGGGGGCATGGCGGGAGACCATGGATCCCCAGAAGCCGGGCAACTCCTCAAGGTCCCTGGTCGCAGTTGCCAATAGTGCTGGATAGCGCAATTTTGTCTCGGCAACATTTAGATTATGCGCAGATCAATCTGTTGGCTGTCACTATCTCGTCATGATGAGCCTTGTTGCTAACCATCTTAATCTAACATTTGTTTTCCAGATACCTCCAGGAATGTATCATGAATTTAGACACTAGTCATTCTGTTACTAAACAACACGTGGAAGTTGTTGCCAACAATCTCATACAAAGTATAGACAAAGTTAATCGAAACCTCAATGAACCGTTAAGCAAAGAATTTAGAATGTTATCAATGGCTGCAAAGTCCCTCATGATTTAATATCGCTTACTACAGATGGTTCACGCCTCAGGCTGCGTTTGCACATATCGGTTTTCGCAACCAGTAATAAAACTTCTCATCGATATTTAGAGCCTGTTTTGAGACCAGGTTTCGCTGCTTGATAAGCGAATGCGAAGAGAGCGTCGCTTTGTTTGCACTCAGTATCAAGCAGCGAAACCGTGTCTCAGAATCTGCTCTAAATATCGATGAGAAGTTTTATTACTGGTTGCGAAAATTCCTATGTGCGAAAGCAGCCTTAGTTTTAACGATGGCATTTTTTGGTTGGCACTGTAAAAGTACTAATTTTTATATTTTTTTTATTTGAATTGCTTGCAGTCCAATCATTATTTATTTCTAACACTTTTTTGCTTCTGACCAACCTTGAGATTTTTTACAAAACGACATCCTATTTGGCACTTTGAATGTGCAACTGTGCAATGAAAACAAAGTGCACCTACATAACTGCAATGTAGATTGCAAAATTCATTGTCAACCTATTGTGAAAGTTTAATGATTATTTTGTTTGATTCTTTAACCCTGTTGCAATGGTTCACGAGGGTCAATTAACAATGATTATTTTCAAATATATTTAATCTGCTTTTTACACTTACTGTCAGTTTAAGCTTGGCCTCCTGCCAGGCTAGGCTGGAGGACTTGAAGATGCCCAACGTTTGGATATTTTCAATAATAGCATTTATGGTAAGTATTGTGGCCAACAAAAGGCGCTGTTAGCGTTGGTATCAATGAACACGTTAAAAAAACTGATCTAAAATGGTGTGTTGCACTCCAAGATTTAACTCTTTGGTTTAATGTTGTAAATGCTTTCTGGTTCTCAATGCAGTTTTCGTCTGGTATATATTTCAAAACAACCCCTGTTTCAATTAGTATAAATTTAGCCTTGATTTGATCATCACTCAATATTGGCTTTTCTGTTTTAATTGAAAATATTGTTGATATGCTTATGTTCCCAGGAATTCAATGGTTTGCTCGTGTTTTTATTTTCACCCTAAAACAATTTCAATCTTCCCTACTTCTTCAAACTTTACATAACGTAATCGTGTTTATTGCGTAATGAAGTTTGATTAGTTTTTATTTTCGTTTTCAAGTAGAAGCCCTAATTATTGTGTGGAGTTTTTTATGCAGAGTGTTTTTTGAGTTCTTAACAATAAATTACTATGTTTTTATGAGTATTTACTGCAGTAAAAGAGTCTTTGTTTTCAGTAGAAATATGATAGCCAGTAAACTAGTGAACATTTTATTTCAATACGTTTTACTTTATACTTAAAGCATCATCGTTTGAAACGTTTTGAAATAAAATGTTCACTAAACTGTTTTGTTTAGTATAACGTCCTCTCAACACTGCTCTTCAAAAGTAAAGCGCGGTAACTCCAAATTTTGGATTTTCGCGAATTTTGTGTATGAAGACTTTAAAAGGTCGCATTTTTCTTTCTGCCAAATTCTCGAAGGCGTAACTACATGCGTTGGCGAGGTTTCCAGTGTTGAAAACGCCCTCAAGTGTACAAAATTGATCTATTGTCCAAAGGCATTTACGCCGTTAATTTCAAATTTGTCATTGTGTACGTTTAACTTTAAAGCACTTTTTTTCCGTTTTAACTTTTCGACCGATATGTCGCTTTACCTTTGGAGGGCAGTATAGGTAAGTCTATCTCCTTTTTACAAGATATACACAAATTTCGAATGCCGAAAGAACCCAAAACTGGTAAATACTTTATAGCAATGTCTTCAGTTCTGCAAAAGCAGCTGGCACACTGCCACTAGTGGAGGTATTGGTCTCATAAGAGGAAGTGCTCAAGGGTTGGAGCTCCAACTCCCGTATATTTTTAGCTTTTTAAGATCGGTCAAAATGTCTAAATTAATCTTTGAATGAGGGAGGGTTAGCGAAAAGTCTGATTCTTTATTTCGAAGCTTCTATCGTTTGAATCCTTGACTAAAACATGCAATACGGTCGCTTTCGAATAGTTTATCTTAAAAAGGTTTTTTTTTTATTCGCCATATTTATCTTCCATTCACGAAAAAGCTGATTGTATCCTGTTTTGGATGGTATGTCCGCACTCGCGTGGGAATTGCTATTTTCGAGGTGTCTGAGCCACCTGTCTTCCACGTAAAGAAGAGGGTATCCCGTTAAGTGCCTTGCCCAAGAACACAAGCAAACTTGCCGGCTTGTTCTCCACAAAATCCCTTAAATGCTAAGAGCCAAGCAGGGAAGCTATTGATACCATTATTTAGGTATGACTCGACAAGGGAAATGAACCCCAGGTCTACCGACTGCGAAGCGAACGCTCTAACCACTACGCCATTGCTTTACGCTGAGAATTTTGAAAAAAGGCGTGGGTATCCAAAATACTCTGAGCAATTGTTTTCAAATTGCTGGATCTCTAAAAAAATTGCAAAATGCAATATCCGCCCCTCAAATATAGCCTAAAATTTAACCTCCACCACATTTGCTAAATTTCCTCAATTTTTGTATTTTTCTTTTTGACAACTTGTAAAGCAACTAAATTTACGAGTTTAAAATCAATAACCTCCTACTCAGCTTCCGTTTCAACCCAACTCCAATCTTTCTTGGGGTCACCTTCGACTGCACTGTTTCATTTTCTAAGCATATTTCTTCGGTGAAGGCCAAGTTTTTCCCATGTCTCAAGGCCTTACGCTGTATCTCTGCTTCTTCATGGGGGCCCTCTAAGGAGTCCCTCTCTGTTCTTTATAAATCTTTTCTTCAGTTCCTTCTCACTTACGCTTCACCCGGATGGTTTCCTTTCCTAAGCGCTACCAATATCACCAAATTGGAACGCCTCCACCGAGCGGCCAGTCGCGCCATCACCGGCTGCCTCTCGTCCTCCCCGATCCCGCTTCTTCTCTCCGAGGCTTCCTTACCTCCCCTACGAGTCACCCTGACTCATTTCACTGTTTTTTCTCATGAGCGGGCTCTTCGTCTCCCAACCTCCTTTCCTATTTCAGGTTTGACCACACTTGGTGTGAAACCAAGACTCTGCAGATCGTCCTGGAGAGCTTTTGCGTTCACTCACCCGCTCATGCTTCCTTCTACTTCTCCTAGGGAGACTGTTCTTGCTTGCCCTCCCTGTCCTCCTTGGAATCTGCCTTCGTTCACGGTGGAGTCCACCCTTTCCTCTTCATGCTTCAGCTTCAATCCCCCCTTTCTCGCCGAGGTGCAGTTCTCGCCCACCTTGACTCTCTCCCCCTCGTGATCTGACGGCTCTGTTCCTTTTCCTTTTGGCAAGGGCGGCTCCGACGTACTTGCCAACGAGGCCACTCTTTCCTTTTCAGTAGGCCCAGTATGCTCAAGTTTTTCGGCTGAAACCTGCGCCATTCTGCAAGCTCTTTACTGGTCTCGGCAGCACCAACAAATCTGCCATTTTTCTTCTCTTCTCCTCCTATCTGACTCTCGTTCTGTCCTCGCCACTTTATCCTCTCCTCCATCTTTCTTTTTGCCTGAAACTCTGTGGCAGATCTGGCAGGAACTGTCTTCTCGTTTCTCCCGGGGGACGACGCGGCTGATGAGCTGGCCAGACGGGTTGCGCTACTTGCGCCCTCTGCAATCTCTTGTGGTTTGTCTTCTCTGATCTCTCGTATCCACTCTCGTTTTATCTCGGACTGGAGGCGTACTGTATCATCGAAATTCTTCGCACGCATGTTCCCTCGATTTACACCGAGGAACTTGTGCTCCCTCGTCATGCTCGCTGTGTTCTCTCTAGACTACGCTGCAACGGACACAGCCTTCTGTTAAGTTCTTATCTCTCTAGGATTGGCAGAATCGAGAATCCTTCCTGTAGCGCCTATGGACACTCGTCCCAGGACACCTCTGATTTCATTCTGCACTGCACTGCACTCTCATCTCATTCTGCACTGTACGGACTCTTTGGCGATTCTCTGTCTCTTTACGAACTCTGGTCCAGACCCTGTGGAGCTTCTTGGCTTCTGGAGCTCCATGTTCGATTAACAACAACAACAACTAGAGTTTAAAATCAAGTCTTGGTTTCTTACATTCTTTTATACTATTGATTTATTTAAAGCTGTTGTCAACATGGCAAAATCTTGTCGCAAAAAGTTAGTGCAATTTTCTCACAGATTTCATTTGGATTTGATTTCTTCTCCTTGATTCGCTACACTTATAAACCTAATTTACATGTCAAAGCCACTTCACTCTGTACAGTATTCACGATTCGTGAATTAACAGAAGTTGAAAGACTTAAAGCAAAATGGTTTAAACGAATTTTTTCTCTCAATGCAAAAAAATTTTGTCGTTACACATGTTTTTCTGGATAAGACCATGTGATCACTGGCGTAAGCATGGGGGGGAGGGGGGGCTAGATTAGGGTTCAACTCTTCCATGACAATTGATGGTAGGTGATTTCGGTGAGATGCGGATGTTTTTGTTGATCTCCCATTTCTACTACGTTGAGTGAACGTACTGGGCGGTTTGACACCACAAAGCACCAAACTTTCTTCGACGCATCTTACCAGTTTAAATTTGAATTGTTTAACAGAAATATTGGTTATTTCTAAAATGAAGTCATTGGCCATCGCTCCTGAGAGCTGTAGGTAAGGTGGCCAACAAAATTGCATCAAAACAAAGAATAACTTTTGTTCAAAACTATGAAGACACCTTTCACAGTGATAAAAATTTTACTTATAAAACACGATTAGTTAGCATTAAGGCTCTATCAGTCTTTGCAACTATCACAAAGGTTTTCGTAAGGCTTATTTTATTTAATCACAAAATTGCTCTGCAATAAATGTATTAAAAACGAAATTAAAGAACAGAAAAGGTACTGGAATAATAGGAAACAAAAACAACTCTTTTCTGCATAGCCATTTTAAGTCATCTGTATTGTTTATTGTTTGGTACCAGAAGACTACAACTAATCATTGTTTTTGGTAATAGTTTTGCCACAACTTTGGCAAACGTCAACATATGATGTGCAGGTTTCATGCAACCACTTTGAGCATCGTACACATATTATCCAATAACTTTTCTGATTTGTGAAAAAGTGGTCTTTTCCACATCCACCACATACGTCTGTGACAGCAAAGTTTTTGTCACTGGAATTATCCAGCAATGAAAGAGGACAGAAAAAGAAGTTTTGTTAGAGCTGATTGGTCCAGCAACAGCTTTTTCTTTAGAATTTTTTTCATCAGTCTTCTGTTTTTCTTGGCATTATGGTTGCTTGCAAGAGTAGGATGGCACTTGGGCTCTTAATGATGTTGCCAGAAGATGTGAGCAATGCTGCATGCTATTTCCGTCTTTTTGATGAGGTTTTCTGATATCTTGGAATGGGCGAAATCGCTTTGAGCACTTTCGTAGGAGTCTCCGCAGACATGCGTGGCGATGCTCCATCAGCTTCAATTTCTTGTGGTAGAGTTAAAGCTTAATTGCAGGATGAAACTTCCTGTCTTGATGGCTCAGGATTGTTTGTCATTCCTACATTAATCCAGGGGTTAGGACAACTCTCTACTTCCAATGCTTCGCTCTGCTGTAAAGTGGTGTGTAAATCGAAGGCACAGTCAGGTACGGCAGGTGGATTAAATGTTCAAACACCCGAACCCTTGAATCCAGATACTGCGTTTTGCGATGTTGCTGCATGACATCAAGCTTCAGAAAGCAATTCACCAAACTGAAGTCTAGTGATACGTCTGCCAAGGTGATGTTTGATCCAGGTCGAAGAAGCTTTGTTGTAAAAGTACTTCATTGATTTGAAAACACTTCTATCTAGAGTTTGAAAATAATGAGAAGTATGACTTGGGGGACAAAGCAGCAGTATACCATTTGCCGCAGTGAATTCAAGTATTTCAAGCCGCAGCAAATTTAGTTTGCCATTCAGTGTTAACAGCACTTACAGTAGTCTTTCTCGGCAGAAAATGTTGGTACAGCCAGTCATAAATAAGTGAGGAGGTAATGTAAGCGCCAAACAAACTTTGCATAAATTTTTGATACACTCGGGATTCGAACCATCGTCACTTAATCTTACCTCAAATAACTCTAGGCCACCTGTAAAGTTTACATATCTAACGCCTTTTTCACAATCATTCAAATTACCCTGCCTGCAAATAAAACGCGTCTCTTCTTCGTGTATTGTGTAATCAGCACTGCCGTTACAATTCGCTTTGATGTCCTTTAGTTCAAATCAGCTTTTAGTTTCTAAAGTTCAGCAGTGTTTAGTTTCAAAGTGTCACATTAGTTGTAGCCTTGAATTCAATGATGATCTGTTTTACCGTGGTTTTGCCTGTTTATTTAGGTCAAAGGGTTAACTGTAATACAAAATTTGTTAAATTAAATCAATCAAAGTGACTGCCGGAATTGCCGGTAAGTGAATATTGCGTTCATCCCAGATTGTTTTATAATGCTGTCAATTTTCATGCGTAAATGTCTATTGCTAAGTAAAATGTTCCCCGCTTAAATCCTCACTTCAGTTTCGATTCTCCATATCAATAGTAATTATCATTTATAATATTGTATCATATCTAATGCGCTGAAATTTGTATTTTGTTTTAGAAAACGGTACAAGTTCTGCCAACAATAAACAGAACACCAATCTAATCCGTGTGAGGCTCCACAGGTCACTCAAAATCCTATAGCCGCTACAATAACTAAACGGCGGCTATAGGTAACATAAGTCGTCTTTGCAGACTAATAGATCACTGACCCTGGTGGCATCCGATTTTCATACTGTTGTTTTTATATTCTTTTTCGTTTTTACTACTGGTTGAAGAAACGTACCTTTGGCACTACAGCAGGCTACAAGAGATATTGTCTCTCTCTTTTCTGAAGATGTCACTGTAGATACAACTTTGGAACCTCTATGTGCCGTTACAAAATTTGTTTCGTTATTGAGTTGAAGACCGGTTTAATCCAAGTTAAAAAATGGAAGCAGGCTTATCAAAAAGATAATTTTCCATGAGGATCCTTTCCAAATGCTCGAAATATAATTTTGACGCTCTTCTCTGTTCAAGCCATGCATACGCCCAATGATGCTCCTTTCGATTTACGAATGCAAACATCTAGATGCCTTGAAAGAAAAAGTTCCAACCAACCGTAACCTGCTTTTTTCTTAGATGTATTAAACTCGTCTTAAACACCAATAGTCTTTGCAAAATCGTGAGCAAGGTTTTAGAGATCATCTTTGAATAAAGGAAAAACACATTTTTTCAAGGCCTTAATAGAGTGTAGTGTTTTAAAGTTCTATTTACATTCATGCCTTTGTCAATCGCTTTAAATGCCTTGCTCATATTCTGTTCCGTCTACAAACCACGGTTTACAGATTTACGTTTGTATTTGGTAGGCATACTACAGTATAAAGGCATACATAGTATAGCTGCAATATAAAATATATTTAATAATTGCCATAATATATTACATTTTTGTGTTTGTAGGCTTGAACACGTGCATATAAATACGGCCACCTGTCCTGTAATAGTGGTTTGGCAGTCTGACCTAAATGTGGAGCAGAGACAACGATACCGATCACTAAGACTTAACTAACTATGAGAAGGTGGCCAGTACGTGTGTCAAACACTTGTCACTGTAAGGGCTGGTTTCCATTAGACGTAGATCGCAGGGGTTGCGTGAAAACTTTTTTGTTTCTCTATTTAGTTTTATGCGCGGATGACGTTCGCTCCGCTCATAAAACTAAATAGAGAAACAAAAAGTTTTCACGCTACGCCTGCGGTCTACGTCTAATGGAAACCAGCCTTAAACCATAAAACTTTAAGGCAGTCTTACGAAAAATCGAAAATAAATTGTCTTACCATCTATGAACTTAAAATATGCTGCAAAAGTTTACCGTTTGCAAAAACTACGCGTAGTTACATCTCAAACAATTCAATTAAGTTTAATTGCAATTTGTGACATGTTACTGTACTTGCTGCGAACTCAAAATTGACAAAACCAGCCACACAACTTGTAAAAAAATGGCTGTGATTGGTCATCTCTCCCGGAATTACCCTATATAAATTTTTAAGTTGATAAATACGGCTCGCCTATAGGCTCTGTGGAACTGCAACACCCCCTGTTTCTACTTGATATTATCGATAATATTCAATATAATGAGTTGCTTTTTCTTTAACTTTTTATGCTTGTACAAGCATAAAAAAATCCTTAAAGCTAAAGAAAGAATAATTTAAAAAGATAACAAGCTTAAAAAAAGAATTCAATATGACCTCTTATAGCCCAACTCCAGTTTATGAAAAAATACAAAAATCTTTCTATGGAACTGTGCGCTTCTCAGTCTCAGCCGCGGAGTGATTGGCTGTCGTGTGCATGTACACATAGGTAGCAGCACGCGAGGCTGCGAAGAAAAGAGTACACTGTCACTGCCGCATTGCCGACTCTAATGTGCTGGTGGTAGATACCGTGTGTTGTGTGCCTAAAAACCGTGTACCATTATCTTAAATGTGATCAAGTGTAGAATTAGGCTATTATCCTGATTCTAGCTAGTCTATTTGATTGACCTTTTTTACTTAACAGAAAACTTAAACCATGGACTTGTATCCCCAAGATATAGGTTTGGTGACTGTTAACGAACTTCAAGAGATTAAGTTTTCACACTTGTCTTTCAATGAAAAAGATACAGTTAAGAAAAGAGGTCGTTTTACACTTGATACGTCATACTTGATACTTAATACTTTTATACTTGATACGTTATACTTGATACTTGATACGTTGATACCTTCTATTGATACGTTTTAAATCGGCACGGGTGATAGTATGCCCTGCCGGAGTAAAATCGCACCATACTTAGGAGAAACATTTTTTTATATTTTGCTTGATCATACCTTTATAGCTACCGGATCAAACCTGAAAATTTGGGAAAAGCAAGGGATTCTTTTAACTTCTATGAGCATACCTAAGCGAGGAAAAACGAATATGAATCATAACGCGTAACCAGCAGGGACTTGAGAAAGTTTGAGGGGAAATCAAAATTAAGAACGTCACTGTGTCAAATCGTACCATATAGAAGATGTTGTTGGTATTTTGCTTTATAATAGCTTTATAGAGCTACCTGAAACAAACCAAACATTTGGGGAAAAGTAAGGACTCGTTTACTTCCCAAGGCACGTCAAGCAGGGAGAAAAGACTAGCAAAAACTTCAGAAAGTTTAAGAGGAAATCAAAAGAAAATGAAGTCACTCTGTCAAATCGCATTACACGAAAGACATTTCGCTATTTTGCCTAAAAATAGCTTAATATCAGAAATGTGTTTCCTACTTCCAAACTACGGGAAACGCAAGGCTCCCTTGGGTTCGCGTCAGCAATGACTACAACACATAGACCTGAGGCATAGCCACGATTTTGAAATGAGAAATTTTATTAGGAAAAGGAGTACAAAAAGTCATGAAAATCTTATGTGCAGAAAACGCATAAACTTTTGGCCACTCTTCTCACAAGAGCCTGTTAGGTTTAGCCGGCTGAACCGGCTGAACCGGCTGAACCGACACTCTCAATGCCGAGGTTACTGAAGGGGACTGCGGGTGACGCAGTCGTATATACTGTTAAGTAAGGACGTTTTTCTTTTGCTGATACGCTGTCTGTTGAGGTATTTATGCCTATACCAGCGTTTCCCAAACTTTGGGTCGCGACCCACTGGTGGGTCGTGAACGCAATTTCAGTGGGTCGCGAAAGTCCTTCAAAATGTAGATTAATGCACGCCTTGTCTCAAATAATTTAAATGAAAACTACCATCTTTATTATATGTTTTGTTTTCACTGTACTTTTTTCCAAGTACTTCGAAGTACATGTAGAATTATGTGGTATTCGAAAATTTATGTTTTGAAAAGTGGGTCGTGACTTGAAAAAGTTTGGGAACCACTGGCCTATACTATACAGCATTGTAATGAAATCCAAAGTTTGAGAAAAAATTAACATAATACCATAACCACAATAATTTGTAAAACTGAATTTAGAGAGAAGATTTGTTTGAAAATAACTCGGTTTCATGTGCGCCTACTAAAATATGGTGAATGATTGTGAGGAAGACATAACTTTTGTCGCTATTTCGGAAACAAGACAAATAGCACAGCAAAAAGAACTTTATACCACAAATATAAATATAAATAGCCGGCCAATATAAATAGGAAACGGGCAACACCACACCGCAAAATAGCCTTACCACTAAATAATTTATTTCTGTAATTGTGAAAGCAACCATCATTTAACCGCTACCATCAGTGTTGATTGTGTTTCAATCACTTTTTCTTCACAAGTGTTAACGATAATTTGTGGCAAGATTTTTTGTGAGCATTGCCAGTCTCGATTAAGAGAATATGATGATTACGATTTCCTGAGCAGGAAATGTGAAAGTGCCGAAAATTCATTACCTTTTCGCTACTGCTCGCACAAGAGCCGTCAACCGAAATGCTAAATCCCGTCATTACTGATGAAGGGCCCCTGCCGGGCGACGGTGGCAAAGCCGGCTAGTCAACAATATATTTTATATATCTGTGTGTGTGTGCGCGCGCACTCGCGGGCGTGCGTGTGTATTTATGCAGCCAACATTGAAGCAACTAAAAGTACCTTTAATCCAAAAATAACAGCCAAGCAACTTGTTATAAACATACTGCGAACGTTTCGGCCCTCAACTGGTGCCATTTTCAACGCAAATAATGTACCTCAAACAGGTTGGCTAGCAACTACGCCATACTGACATTTGAGGGCCGAAACGTTCGCAGTATGTTTATAACAAGTTGCTTGGCTGTTATTTTTGGATTAAAGTTATTAGTTTTTTCCCAACTATACCGTGTGCCGAACTAAAAGTACCTAGTAACAGCATTCTTGTAAATAATGTGCACGAGGCGACGCTACTTATTTCACGTTTTGCTTTCGGTAAAAATGAGCACTGTGGACGGAAGTGGTGTGTTTAAGCAATTACTGTTGGAAAAAAGCCACCAGTAGACCCAGCTGATGAACTGCAGGAGCATTCGACTTGAAATAAGCTTGATTGAAGTGGGTTTACTTAGAGTTGATCACATGCATAAAACTTGACGAGTTTTATTAAGGAAGACGGCTAATAATGAGCCTATCTTAGGCCAAACGTACTTTAGTCTTGTTTTTCAGTATAATAATGCATTTCTGTAATGTTTTTTAAGTTTCGTGTTTTAAGTAGAAGTTTTACAAAAAGAGGTTTTCAGAAGTTTCGGGTTTTAGCTGATGAAATAAAAACCTCAAAAAAATAAAAATTGTTTTTCACTTTTTGGCCAAGGCAGTAGAAGTGTGAATTACTTAGCCAACTTAGTAATAGCGCCGCAACTGGACAACAATCATAGGTGGGACGAATGATATTTTAAGGGGGCAAAGTTTTAACAGGCATTAGCTGATATTTTTAAGTCCATGGCAAGCCACTGATAAAGCGTTGCTCTCAATTCGTTGTAAAAGCAGGTGTTGAGAAAAGATTCTATTGTCAATCAAACCGTTAACTACTTTTTACGGATAAGCTTGTTTAAAAGTAGCAAAGAAGTGTAGTGGCAAGATCTGTGGTTCTTTTTACACCTACAGGAATACTATAATGATTACAAAGAACTTGTTAAATGTGTGTGAGGAGAGTCTTACTGGAAGTCGGAGGGCAATCACTAAATTTGCCAGTGAAATGTAATCGAGTATGCAGTAATGTTAAATTTTCATCCCACAAATGGTTGAGAATTTATCAAAAATATTTGAGTTTTTGATAGAAGAGCCATTGTTCCTCTGTCATTCAGTAGTTAGTTGTAGTAAAAACCTAATATGTTTAGCAGTTAAAAGATCAACAAAAGAATACCGGTAATTACTTCACGACAAACAAGATGAAAGGAACATGTAATGAAGAATTCAACAGATTACAAGCAGTGCCGCTGCTCCGTTGATAGAGCGTCAAGTCTGTAACCGAAAGGTTGATCTCAATGGTTCAGAGTCTCAGTGTTGGTGAAGGGCTTTTGGCTCATTAAAGTTGATGTGTTTTGTTTTAACATTTATGTGGGCAATTTCAAAATGAAAAACCAAAACGAGCGAAAAATAATTACAATCACAAATAACTTATATCCATTGACGAAAAAAAGCAATGCAACTGTAATTATGACCGAGTACGAACGCAAACAGCTTTTGACTAAAGTTTATCTGTTTTCATTCGGCTTGATAATTCTTAGTTCTTAACAAAGTTTGCATCCTCGGGAAAGACGCTTGAGCGCTAATCTTCTCATGGAGCAGAGCTGTTTGCCTGTCGTGGTGGCCCAGTCTGACTGAAGACTAGCAAAAATAATCAAAAAAATTATTCTGTGACTTGAGTTAGTTGTATAGATATGTTTAGCGTTCCTACTTTTCCAAAAACGAACAAAATGCATGCATAAATTAACCCAAGCTCATTTCTAAAAAAAGGTGTAGATATCTTTGTTGAGCTAAAGCAAACTTTCTCAGCAGTAAGTTCATATCCAACGTTTTTGTTTGTTTATGTTCAAAAGCCAAGAGGGATAGGTTTCCCTTTCGCTTTGAACTCATGCTTCTGCGCGACGGCTCGTCGACACGGGAAAATGTAGAAGATGTAGATTTACATAAAGCTGTGGAGAATGCCAAACGTGGCAACTGATGCTGCCATATAGTAGGTTTCAGAAAAAGTTTGTCTGAAACTGTAAAGAATTTCTAGTACTTTGCCGGGACATATCTTCTGCAAGGTTGATAACTCTCGCAACACGATTGATTTAGCTACAGTCAACTCTTCAACCGAAGGTAATGAAATACTCGTATTGTATAGATAAGTTAGTTTGTCTCTAGATAAAAAGTAGTCAGAGGTCGGGTTCAAAGCCGGAACTGTTTCATATAAAACTGTATTGAAAATCGTCGATCCAGCGCAAGAGCTGCATAGTAAATTGCTTCAAAATTAGATCGAAATTGGTTTCCTTTACTTCTACAACATCTTGTTGAATCTGTAACTATGCTATCATTCAAAAGCACACTTAGGCGGAAGATTTGTTTGTTGGATGCCTTCGGCGAATTGACTGCTGAGCTTGAAGGCGCGGAAAGTGACTCGTTTCTTGTAATACTTGCAATCATTTCTTCTGCATCTTTTAGGCAAGACTTGTATGCTTCATCAGAACAAAGATTCTGCAGTTCTGATCGTGTCACTTTAATCAGCTGGAGAGCAGCTGACAAATTCCGATCACGTGTTTGTAAGGCTTTGTCTGCGGGGGCAATTATTCCCAATATCAACTTGGCAAGCAAAGCACTGCAGCAAAATGATTTTTTTGGATGACGCAAAACAGGCTATTGGCATCAACAATTGTTTCTCCATCCCGAAGAACATTTTTGTGAGCAATAGACTGCAGCAAATGACAGATTTCACAATAGTTGTTGATAATTGAAAGAGTGGTTTTGAGATGCCCTGACCACCTATGCTCCATCAAACAATGAAGATCGGTTCCTGAGTAAAGAGCAATTACTTTTGTTCGTCTTAAACAATTGTAGTGTGTTTTGCAGTAATCAAAATATACCGTTAGGGCTGCCACAGACGAAATGCAGTCAATGACAACTAGATGCAAACGATGTTGAAGCAATGTAGATATGGAATTACTTGGCTAAGTTTTTGTTGAATGATTGCTTGCACTTCTCCCTTGCATCCATACATCACGCTTGCTTCGTCGCAACACTACGAGGTGATATGATCCGTCGAAAGGTCAAGGGCATTGAAAGTGTGAAGGGTAAAATCCACTATGGATGCTGCATCAAGCTTGCCGTTTTATAGTTGAGATATGTGAAGATTTTCAAAAGCTTTTCCTTGTTTTACAAAACGAAGGCCGATTGAAAGGAATTTATAATTGTGTTTATCTATTGTTCTACTCTATTGGAAAATCTGAATAATTAATAAATAATTTTAGTAAACTGGTTAAAAGTTGCTCTACAAAATTATTAATGTTTACCATTAAACATCCGCATTCTTCACATCATCTACGACGCTTGCAGCACCATCTGTTTCATAGTTTCCATTATTTCATTTTGTATTTTCCACGATGTGTATTTTGCATTATTAGGTATGGCATCATATACTTCTTTCAGTTTTGGATCTTTTTCCATTGTGTATTGAAACAAGTTTGTATCTTCATTGCAAAGTTTGTTCCAGGTGCCGCGCGAAGCTAAATCGTTTGCACCTAAAAATTGGATGATTTGTGCAGCGGAAGTAACGTAGTATCTATTGCGCTCCAGCTGACGGTCGCTGATAAGGGTTGAAATGCTACTGCCGGTTTTGGATCATTTTTTGTGTTCTTCCCACTTTTGCGTGGCAGAAATATTAATCAGCGATGAGTTGTGTTTGAGAAAGTCTTTATCTTTTTCGCCCGAAGCGTGTTTCCAATTTTTATAGCTTACTTTGGTGAAACTGTTTTCTTTAGTGTGGGAATGAAATCTCCTGCATGGAAAACGAAAGACTGCGTCTCTACAAACCGAGTATTCCAGCCACTTATGCAGATTGTACCAGCAAGAACGAAACCAACCATTATTTTTGTCTTTCGGAAAAGAGCTTAGCTTTGGTCGTGAAGGACTGGGAAGATTGAGATCATTTGGGGTAACATGGTCGGTTGCTGGTGAGAAAGAAGTATTGAGAATAAGAAAGCAGAAGTAACGAGAAAGAAGTTGCTTGCTGGGAAGTTGTTGCTATATTTTGATTCTTGGTGGTGCTGGTACCTCTGTCGATTCTTGTAAGAAACCGATCCATAAATACAGTGAGAAATGCAACATTCAATATCTTTTTTTTTATTATTGAACAATATATAAATGAAGCTGCTTCACTTAAAAGTTGGTCTTTATTTTCGAATGATGATCAAAGTAGACACTATACAGGAGATAAGTGAGTTTTTTACAAACGTTTTTTGCCGATCTCTTTCATATTTGGTTGACCTAATAAAAGAAGCTTATTATATTTTGCAGAAAATCATCCACTCTCAGAGTAGAAGTAGGCATAACTGTTCCAAATTACGTTTTTTTTTGGTGAACGCTTACATTTGGGGCAGAATGCCAAGGTAACTTAAATCAAAGCAAAAAAAGCTCGATGGCACTAATCCGGATTAGGGGTTATTGTTATAATTACGGACTTCATGGCAAGTAGGACTGCTAAGGTAAAATTTAAGTTATCAATCATTACAGCAGCAATTAGCAAATTGATCCCCTACTTCCGCACCAAGCTTTACCTATAACTCCCGAACAGAATGATGTAGTCCTCCAGGCTAGCCAATTTGCAAGAACTTTGGCCTTGAACATTTCCGGCCTCGGATTTTGTATTAATCTCGTCTCAAAGCTTGGTGTTAAGTTCACATGACTCGCTGTTTGTTTTCAATTTAAATGTCTGTTGTTAGCGCATGGCCTGTTCAAAATACCGTATATTATGTCACATTTTAGTGACTGATTAAACAAGAATAATAAGCTTCCTAGAAAACGTAGTCAATTTGTTTAACCTTGAGTATGCCACCGTTACAATTTTAGAACTATATTTTGCAGCTGTATATTCTTGCAGGAAAATGTACAATTTTGTTTTCTTAGCCGTTGCAGTAACATTTTTATTGGTGTTTCTGTTTACGTTTCCAACGTTTTATACTCGTTGAAGCCTTATCTTGGCCTCGAGGGTTGAGGCCTTGACTACATAACTACACCGAACATACCGTCGTCTCGAATTCCAAACGCTATTATTTTCTTTTCGTGAATATTCTTTACATCGATATTGCGATTTTACTTTCGTCTGGTCCTGAGCTATCAAACTGTTGGTTACCGTACATACGTTTAAAATCAAAATACGTGTTGCAGGTTGTCATGCCGCACATAAAAAATTGCTTGGGCCACCGACTTGCGTTAAACAGTAATAAAGTACGATTTACAACATGAAATTAAAAACATGTAACTGTCCAAACAATAACAATGAATATAAAGTTAACTTTGGTAGTGCGACTGTTGAATGAAGCGTTTCAAAAAATGCTTGGGGAGGCGAAATGGTTTTTGAGGCGTCACCCCTCATACTCCCCCTTAGTTGCGGGCCAGCTTAAGAAGTATTTTCGAAAATTTCGTTTTGTGATCTAAAAATTTTTTAAACGGTTATGATTTAAATGCGCAAAAATTTGGAAGAAAAAGTTTCCATCAAGCAGCACTGAAACAAACCAACAAAATTTTTTATTTCAATTTTAAATAACTACATACTTCCCGCTTTTTTTTCTCTATCTCCTTTTTCTCTTTCTTTATCTCTTACTTCCTCTATCTCATACACCTTGAGGCTTCTTATTTGTTAATAGTCTGTTCACAATATTCTTTTCCGCCTTCGCTTTTACCTGTAAGTAGCTTGCTTTTCAAGCAGAACCGTGCTTTTGTAGTCTTCTAGAGAATAAGAAAAAGAAAGTAAGTTATTATAAGAGTCGTTTTTTGAGAAAGCAGTATCGAGTGTAGCCGCAGTGTTGTTAGGATGTTGACATCAACACCTTAGGTTGGGTTTTTCTCAACACTATAGGTTTTTGCTTTCTCCCTGCCTTTACGAGTCGATTTGACGGTGAAGAAAACCTAAACGGTAAATTTGGGCATAGCAAGCTCTTCTCTATTGCAAGCGTAATAGATTTTTGCATAAACATGTTTAGAACAACGCAGGCAGGACCTACTTTGTTCCTTCCAATCCCAGCTCCAAATAGACTGACCCGCGGACCTAGTTTGCTTGAAAACTTTGCTTACTTCTGTATTTCACAAATTTTACCTTAAACACACACAGATTGACATTGATTTAGTTCTCCATTGTCCAAAAGTTGAGGGAGCATGTCACCTACGCCCCCGCCTAAAAATAGATTCTTGGATCCACAGGTAGTTAGACCTACAGGGTTTATAGATTTTTCGCGAGGTCAGATCACAAAAAGTATTTTACAGTTGTAGCACTACTTGTGTTCAGACTTGCTTCAGCATTACCAGCAACCTACAGCTAGTCTAGAGCATTTCCTCCGAAGCGCTGTTACCAAGCGAAAGAAAATAATTGTAAAATGCACCTTTCCTAAAGGTGCAATAACGCAGCATTTCTGTGGAATTAAACTCTCTGAGGATTTAAAGCGAACTTTCTTTCTATAGGCTTTGGTTGCTGAAATTATTTTAGATTTAACTTTTTAGGCTATAAATAATAAAACATGGCACCAAGAAAAACGACGAAGAGTGCAACCAAGAAAACAAACAAAACAACAATAAGAACCACAACAAAAACAACAATCAAAAGGACTACAAAAGTATCCAATAAAACAACTACCGGACCAGCAAAGAGACCAAGAGCACCAGCGAAGAAAGCAACCACAGCACCTATGAGAGCAATCATGCCGGCGAAAAAAACAGTTACAAAGAAAATCAACAAGCGCGGAAAAAATCCAAAACGTGTGGTCGCAGTTTATTAAAATAATCCGCCAAGCTACAGCTTAAAATTTTATAATACGTATTTAAGCGAGACATTTGTGTAAATAAATATGCTTTGCATTTTACATATTAGGCAAAAGAGGGCATGGCTCCCTAAACTTTTGAAAAATTTGAACTTTTAGAAGAAAAGGCCTTTTTTTGTGCTCCTTGTTTTAAGAATGGTGAGCACATTAATGTGCTCCTTGCTTTAAGAATGGTGAGCACAAATACATAGAATACTTGTATAGTGCTGGTATTAGCAAATACTTTTGCCTACGATGTTAGATCAGCGCCATAGAATCAGAAAGCAAGTATGGCCAGTTTGCGATTTCAAAACCCGAGAGAAATAAGCATATTAGTTTGTTTTGTTATTAACTCAGCTCACCCGTGTATTACGTAATATTGAATAAACCAAAATTCCACTTTTTTTTTGGAAGTGTTTAGCCGGCCATCACCTAAGTGTCAACAGTTGATCTGCTTAGAGCCATAAGCTCTAATGGCTTTAAACAAATGCTGTTTTTGTGAATTTTGAACCATTTTAAAAATCTTTGGTGCGATCAACAAGAGAATTAAACTTGAGTCTATCTAGTGCGCAGCCAACGTTCTATATCAGTCATGAAGAAGAATAAGAGACTCAACAGATTGGTGGTAAATAATCCCACTAAAACTGTAATAACGATATAAATATAGCTGAATCAAGGCAAGAGAACAACGACTAATCGGTGAGCATTATGTATTGTTTCTACTCATACCACAGCTCCAGATAAACAAAAATTGAGAAAAGTGCTAGAAATATTTAACTATAGCACTGTTTAGTGAAGCGCTGGATTGAGCATCTTTGCAAACAAAATTCCTTTGTTAGTCAACAAAGTTTATTGCAAGTCGTTTGTCAGACGAACAAAACTCACAATTGATTACACAATAAAGTTCAAGGTCACTTTTACACTAACCGAATCGTTGCTGACTAGTGGAGAGCTGCAGATTCCAAAATGCCATTCTCTGTTAGAGTCCTTACCCTCAAGAACTTCAGTTTTAAAAGGTTCTGACATACCATGTGGCTTGTTTTGGTCTGGAGGGCTTATGTAGCAAAATATCCAATTTGTGCTCAAAGCACAACTTTTGTACAAGATGACGATTTGTTTTTCTGAAGGGTTGGTTACGTTTGCGGCAGGACGTCAAACCGTTTGGAATGTTATTCGGGTCTGATTTGGGCAAATTTTAATCTTGTCAGTTCAGATTCAATGCTTGATAGCAATTGCGTTTTAGGTTTATTTGTGTCAAATTGTGGTTCAGGTTCAAATCTTGAAGACTCGGTTTGGGATCAACAATAACAAAAATTTTAAACCGAATTTTCGGTCGATTTTTTCGCCTGATTTTATTGCTTGTCTCAATAGGTTTCGTTGAATTCCTTTTTTCGGGCCTGGTTTCGACTAATATTACTATGAATTAAATTAGCCAGAAATATCAAAAAAAGAACTCAATTGAAGTTTGACCGGATTAATGACCGTCAAAAGTAGGATAATCTGTTGCCTAACTGCGCAATAGAATCAAAAGTATAGCAGGAGTCTACTTTTATACGATTTTATTTAAATTACCAAAATTTGTTACCGATATGAATTAGACCTAGAAACGAAAAATTTA
The DNA here is from genome assembly GCA_963675345.1 of Trididemnum clinides. NCBI lineage: Eukaryota > Metazoa > Chordata > Ascidiacea > Aplousobranchia > Didemnidae > Trididemnum > Trididemnum clinides. The sequence continues at coordinate 33,495,587 of OY776289.1, read as the reverse complement.
TTGTGTAGACTTGCACAAAAAAATCCTTTTTTCTACAAAGATCAATTCAATCTATGTTATAGGCAGAAACGCGAGTGGAATTAGAGAAGAGTGGGGGAATGAGAATGGACCCAGTCCGGTTTCTGTGGCGTTACTAGATTTAACTTAAGTGAAACAGATTATGTGGTAACAAAGCAACCCTTAAGGGTGGGCCTAAATAACAAAAACAAATCTTAACTGCAAATTTTCAGTTTTGTTTTGCTTTCTTGTATTAACCTGGAACAAATTTTGTTTACTTGTAATTTTCTAAATCATACTTTTCGGTATTAGGAAAAATTTGTAAAACTACTTTATGGGTTCGGGTTGCTAGTCTTCTGAATGGATCTTCGGAACTAGAGAAACCGTTGAAATTGTAGCGGTCTGGTTTAGATTCCGGTTCAGCACAATTCATTTTTATTAGTTCAGCGTCAACGCTTTATTAAATTTGGGTTTGAGCTTCGGTTTGGATCCACCAGGGCAAAATCTTAGACGGTTTCGATTTGGGTTCAGGACAACTAAACGGTTTCCGGTTCGGATTCTGATTGGGTTCGACTAGGTAAGTCATGTTGGATATAGGTAACAGTATGCATGTAGGGAAATTCATCATTGCGAGGTTATATTAAATATAGACAAGCTGGAAATAGTAAGGTTATGTTGCGTATAGGGAAGTTGATTACAATAAGGTTGTGTTGCACACTTACCTATACGTCATTGTAAAGTTATTTTGCATACTTGACTACGCGCAACCTCACTTCTGTATGTATTACAAACGTTATCAAAGCCTCTCATTATTTTGAGACTCACTTTTACCCCTTTATCGAGGTGAGATCTCAACTGAGATGAGAAGCCATCTACATTCAGTTCACCCTTACGAGCCTTCATAACTCATTTGTCAGGCCACGAAGCGGCGCAAGTTCGGCGTAAATTTGGAATATTTAATGACAAATGGCGCAACAGGAAATTAATTCTTGTCCAAATAATCAGAGTACGGTTAGAAACCATTCACTGTCTAATACGTAAGTTAAGTCAGTCTTCATCAACACAATCTGAACCTTCGGTAAAGTTTTTGACTTAATATCATGAAATTGCGCTCACCGGTTTTCTTACGCATTTTTGCAACAAAACAAACAAAAATATTCGCAAAGGGAGATTGCCGAGTCCGTAAACGTAAACTGGTTGCCGTAGGTTAATTTGAAGCTGATTTCATGTACAACAACGAGGTCGCGTAGGTGAGAAAAGTTCAACCTCTTTTCTTTCTTCTCTTCAAAAGCTAAACCTACCTGATTTTGTTGAAAGATATTTTTACTTCATTGCGCTTAATGTTTTTGTCAGAGAATTTTTTCCAACAGGTTTTCTCCTCCAAAGCGATTAAAGTACAAAACAACTGAAATTGTGGCAAGCCGTTGCGGCTTCATGGTGCACTTAAAATTTAAGACGCTTTTTTCGCGCTGTGACAATGCCGCGCAAAAGCTGGTCGATCGGTCTTCGCTTGCACGTCACAACTTAAAACGGAATTCGTGAAGACAAAACAGAGATTGCGACTGGCTGTGTTTATCCAAGCTGTGATAGCAGCTCAGAACTCGTAAGCATCTAGTTAGAATTTGGAACAGCAGACATTCATCGTTTTAGCAGTAATAGCTCCGATGCGAAGAATCAGGGACTGAGCGGTAAAACCAAAGAAAGAGGGAATTGTTCAAAAATAACTTTTGACTTTTGTTAGCTAACTTTTCTAGAAATTGTTGATAGGATTTTCCATTCAAGTACAGCCCCCAAAACTGTATTAAAATCATTGCATAGATATTGTTTTTCTGAAAAAACTTCTCATTTGCTGATTCAACATTTTTGTTTAGCACAGAATTTTGAACATAACCATGTGGTTATATGATTTAAAATTACTACTCAACACAAAGAGGTGACACTTTGAATCTAGGTGGTGACCTACCTGTAATGGAATTCTGGCGAAACATATCAGATAACCAGTATATATTGTTGCCTAGGCTGCAACTGCCGTGATATAACTCGTAAGTAGACTTCCCTTTCCCGCTACTACATCGCTAAGAAGATCCCTATCATTGAAGCATAATATGATGAGGCTCGTAGCTGTGCTTTATGGTCATTGCCGTCCTAGTGCAGAGCACCTGAATTTCGGAACCCCCAATCTATCGAGCAGGAAGAGACGTCTTTCACCGGTGGCGCGCAGTCATTCAGACGAGCTCAGTGTTAAGACCAGTTGTTGGGTGTGAGGTTGCCACGCAAAAAATATGGTCATGGAGAGTTTTTCAAGGGAGTGAAAGCCCAGCAACTAAATCCCTCCGGTTTTAAACAGAGTTCCTGAATTGCAGATTTGTTGTTTTGTTGTGTTATTACTGGGTAAATAGAGGTAGGCTACAGAAAACACTTTTGCTTGGCAAATATTGACACAGTTTGTTACTTGTCAGTGTAATGTCTGGCAAAGCTCAGGATTGTTTAACCACTTGACAGCAGATTTTTTAAAACATTTCTATGTCTTGCTAGCGGGTTTTTTTTTAGAAAAATTGCATAAAATTGAAAATTCTTAAAAAAGAATAGCTAAAAAATATGAATAAAACTATACAATATGATAAAAATAGATCATGTGTCGCGTATATAAGTTTGCTTATATATACGTCGTTCGTGGTCAAGGGGTTAATAGCAACTTGATATACAGGAAACCTCGCATATAACGGACTCGAATATAACGGTTAATAGTATATAACGGACGAAATTTTAAGTCCGGATGGTCTCCCTTTAATTTTAATGCATTTCAACTTCGTCCATAACTGATCCTTTATCGTATATAACGAACCAATTTTTCGGTCCCTCTGAGATAAAAACAACGCAAACAACCTCTCCTATAACGGATTCATCTTTCACCAAAGAAAATTACAACTTGTTGTAAACTGTGACAGAACAATAGCGACTGTTTATGAGACCGACGCGAGTTTAATGTCATAATGCCTTTCACTAATTTTTTACTCGAGGTAATAATCTCTGAAGAATTTAGTTAAACTTCCGTGTATTGAGAGTGAAAAGTTATTATGGCGAAAGAAATCAGAACTTACCAAGAAAAGTTGAAAATTTTGAAGTTTGATATGACAACCCTTGAATCAAATGGTGTGACATTGCAGAAAAATTTAGAACAAAGAAAGAATCACTTGGCGATCTGGTAAAAAACTTCGAAAAAATACAAGCCAACATGGAAACAAGAAAAAGACAATAACTCAGGAGCACAAAGCCTGATACATTTGAGCTGGAGCATAATGAGCTTGTTAATGAGCATGGGATCAATTTCGTATATAACGGATTTCGCATATGACGGGCAAATATCGCTGGTCCCGACTTGTCAGTTATATACGAGGTTTAGTATATTGCAAAACATTACTTTGCACTGATACAAAAATTGAGAAGAAAGATTTTCATTTATCTGATCGGTTTGTTGGTTGTGTCGTGTGATGTTTTTTTAACTTTTTATCGTATGCCGACTTTTGCTAAGAATAGGTTGCATTCTCCAATGCTGCAAACACTGGTTGTCTGAATAATCATTTGGTTAATTGCTGCATTAGGCATACATCAAGGTTGACTGAAACCATATTTGCATTCCACGACTCCCTCTCACAGTAGGGTTTATGCCTCATGTTACAAACAATAATGTAAGGATTGTAGTTTGTGCTGTATCGACGGTAAACCTGGACTCATTTGTATAATCAAGTCCTCATAACAAAGGCAAAAAAGATTCACATCGCCCTACTGTTTGGCGCACAGCAAAAAAAGGTTAACGTATGTAATGAACTAAATACAAACCTGGGCAAAATTTACCCAGTTATAACTAACCAACACAAACGTAGCTTCCGAAACAACCTAAACAAAGTGATTGATGCATTATAAATGCATCGGAGTCTAATTATGATTTAACTTGAGATGCAACTTTGGTTTACGGGGTTTAAGTAATATACAGAACTAAGTTTGAAAGTAGAATTTCGATGATTAATGACAAAGTATTGGCAAAAGTTTATTAATCAAAAATGAAGGAGAATCAAATATAGAGTGCTGATATCCACAACCTCTTTTATTGTAGGTGCTTATCTTGAAAATATATTAGTGAAAGTTGTATGTTCTGTTTTTCATAGAACGGCAAATTTTACGATGTATTTGGAGGGGATGAGAAATCCTTCCTAAATAATCACTTCCCATCAAATACATAGGTCACAGCAGCACTGATTACAGTACATGTAAATTCAGCTGATATTTTGGCCAAGAAAATCGTTTCATTTTAGACGAGCGATAAGTGCAGGACGATCGATTTTATTTGAGTTGCTGCATTTCTCTTGATGCTAATCCATGAAATTGCTTGTGCGAGTTCAAGCGAGTTTCTCGGTTTTAGGTGTAATGCGAGGTAACAAAGCGACCATTTGGTGACACAAAGAAGCTGCGTTGATAACGATTGTGAATAATTACATCTCTTGGGTGTTACGTAAAAATTATGCAAAGCCATAGCAATTATCACTCTAACCAAGGCCGTATTTAGATGGGAAAGAAAAAGGATTAGGCTCTGCGGTATCCTAACCTTTTTAGAGAAGTTTTTGGTCAGCTCTTCCTTTTCCAAAAAACAGTCTAATTTCCACCTAGGGATTCACCACATGCTTTAATTGGAACAGAAATAAAATATTACGCTGGAATTTTTGATATTAAGTTTGCTGACGTAATTTAAATTAAAGTTCTGAAGACAACTTTGTCACTAATGGTAGGTATTGTGGAGTAGTTTTTGTGACGGATGATGATGTTTGGTTTGTTCACTGAAGCACGACAATGTCATTGCTTCATAAAATCAGCTTTTTAGTCAACAACCATCGGGAAAACACAAGATCAAAAAGCATAACATAGAAGTAATGGGTTGTGGCGTGAAGGTTCCCATCACCGTTTTCATGGTGACTACTGATACTGTGTTCAAAACTCACAATGGCTCCTTTGTTTTGTAGCGTATTTACAGAAGGGGCATGGACCCAGGGTTCCTATACTTTAGAGCTCCTAACATTGTTTGATCTCAAAAAATCTGTACGGTTATTAACTTAAAAAGGGGGCGAAAGGGCGTCGACCACAAGTTGATACCCCCACCTGCTTAACATCATAACGTGCCTTTTGCAAAGGCACTTGCCTCCTTTTGATGATAAGTAGATTGTAACTCTAAAACAGCAATTTTACTGAAAGTGATTCTATTTAGCAATTTAAGCGTAATGTTAAGGCTTGGAAATTCCGAAGAAGGTTTGACAACTTAATGTGTCTTAGCGACACTGTCGCCCTACTGTGAGTCTAAAATATATTAATGCAATGCGATCAACAATTCTGATGCCAAATACTATGCTGTCTTTCGTTTAACAAATTGTTAATTTGTTTTAAGAAATACGTTCACCGGTATCTAGTTCGCTAATGTATAAATATATTGTTGTTTTTGGAATTGTAAGAAACAAAGTCGAAATATCTGTGGTTTCAAGATGTTCTAGGTGATTAAAAATGGCTTCAAACGAAGATGAAGTAGCCCTGGCGTCCGAAAATCCAAAATCGGTCCCCTTAATTATTCCTAAACCTGTGGTAGTTGCCAGCTCTTCTTTAAGCAGTTCCTACTTTCGAAAGTTACCCCCCCTGTCTCCACGGTGCACGAAACTTATCGAACCATCTTATAATCTTCCTGAAGAGTTTAAAAGAAAAAGTTCAGCTGAGTTTTCCGCCCGTGGTTCGTCATGCTCCGCAGGATCCACGATATCCTCCTTCGGATCTGATTCATTGGCAGCCAGTAACGGAGGAGAGAGTGTTTTCAACTTTCAAAGAAAACCATCGGAATACCTAGAGAGCAGCACGAATGATATAGTGAGTTGCCTAAAAATTGTTAGTTGGTGTCGCGTACGCAAAGGAATGGAGGTACGATAAAACAAAAGCGTCTTCCATAAAAGCTTTTTAGTACCATCGTTTTCATTGAACTTGTTTTTTATTGTTTTCAAAGAGGTGTGAATAAGGATGGAGTCAGATTTAGCATTTGAAAATCTGGGCGACACTTCCTGTTGTGGACACTTCTCATATCTTGAAATAAGTTAGTAAATGACGGACAGACAGAAAAATGTCATTTTGATCAAATCTAGAAAAATCGTGTTTAGAAACTCAAAAGGAAAGCCGGATTAAATGCCGCTTTGAGTATTCTTCCCATAAACTCTAAATACGGCGCTAGGTATAAAAGCAACGACAAATTATAGTAAATAGGCCGACGACTATCGCAATATGACCGCGATACTGTATTTATCGCGTGCTTTCAAAACCCAGCAACTGCAAGAAAGATACTGAGAACTGATAACGTCGTTAATGCTGTCGCTGTCAAGCTATCAAGCCGTTTGATAAGAGCATTTCTGCCAAACTCAATTGATATCAGGCCTGTCAAAATTACCCTTTTAAATTTTCAGGGTGTTTAAAGTGACACCTGTTTCTAGTAATAGTGTATGGGATAGGTATAAATTCTTCGCAGAGTTTGTTGGTTAGAGCCTTCGCACTCGGCATTTACGAACTGGTTTCACAGAATTCCATCTGGTGCTCAACAATACAAGTAATGAGGAGGGTAAAGAATGAAACTGAATTTTCTCAGTCTTGAATAAAAATTGTTGTAGTTAACGGGCTAAAAACAGCTTTTTGTAGGACTTATATTTTTGATATACAATAGGCTAATTAAGCTCACCTATTGATCAAATTTAAGAAAACCCCAAAAGACCTTTGACGTAACCAAGTGGTGCCCTTCACAAAGTCTATACTTGCAATTGCACCAAATATTGATGACGTCATTATGAAAAATGAAAAAGAAACGCTTCCCCTTCATTTTTCCTGGCTTTGCTTTTGTAAGTTTAACTTACCAAAGACTACTGCTTTCATTGGTAAACTTTCATTTTCATTGCTTTCATTCTTTTCAACAATCACTTGCAATAGCTTTTGATTGCAGAACGTACATCTCAGTTATGATTTAGAAAAACCAGCTCAAAGCACTTACACCAATAAGATAAAACGATATAAATCTGTTATTGTGATTGCTATGAAATATTAATGCTGTAATTACTAACCTGTTCTAGACAAAATCTTCCCAGGGGTTGTTGGACAAGGTTCCCGAATGACAAAAACAAATGAATATTGCGTATTGTCATTAAAAAGCAAAGATAGAAAGCATATCGATTTTACATTGCATTGCTTAATTGTAGGTTGATTGTGTTTCAGTAAAAAAATTCTATTTTGGCATTAAGAGTCAAGTTTATCGACAATATTTTGGAGCTTTCACTTACGCGGCAAATTTAGGGATTCTATGAATGTATGAAAAATAACGTAGGATTTCGTCGTATTTGTAACGGTCGTAAACGATTGCAATGCCGTAAAGGAGTTCGATAAATCTTCGCGTGCTCACAAGTCAGGTGAATAAATGAAGTTTCCATTATCTTGAAATGATGTTTACATGCACATGGAAAGAATTGGTTGTACCGAGCAATATTAGTCAAACTTGTAGGTGAATTTGGAACATATTTCTATTATTCGACTGCCTTACCTACTTTTGATAATATAGTGAATTCGACCGTTGACATGTCGTTTCACCTAACGAGAAAAAGTCAATTTGCAATTATCATTTTCAGGATTTCTTTCTTCAAGTCGTGAGCGCTTTCAAGGAATACGTTTCGGATCAAATCGTACTCTTGGAAGCGCAGTTTGCTGAAAACCAGAAGCAGCAATATGCAATACAACGGGAGAGAAAGAAAGTCGAGGCAAGTAGCGATTGTAGGTGCTGCTTTGTGAACTTACAACTCGAGGCCGGAGAGATTGTTTGTCCTGGTAACGAGAGTGAACGAAATATGTGTGGATTAAGTTATCGGTAGTTATGACGACAATAGGGGTGTAATTGGCCAGAGCCGAAGACCAAAGATGTTTAAGATCTGGTTTAGGGGAAGAAGTCCCAAATTTATGATAAATTAAAAAAAATCATCTCGTACTTGAGGAGAAAAATTTGGTTTTTAAAATCAATGCACATGATAAAAGACTTACACGTTTCAATATTTTACCCATAAATTACGATTCTACTACAAATGATTTTTAATGTAAAAATGCGGTAACCGTATGCCACCAACTACGGTGATTAAGGATTATGTAATAAACTTTCTTTATATCGTATGAAAGTGCAGTGCGGGGCAGAGCATTCGAACACATGCGGAAAAGCCAATAGGGCAAGGCGGACGTGCTGATCAAATTAAAGAAAATGCAACCATTTCCAAACGATTTTAAGTGCACACTTGTAAACTTACAACCATTACGTGGACTGCCATTGGTGATACTTTAGGCCATAAAAAGCTAAAGGTTTTATTCCTCAACCAGGTTTAGCATAGCAGCTTTCAAATTTGCTTATCACCTCCATTATCACGTTGCAGGAACAGACGGTGCAGGAGCAGAATCAACTAAGCCGCGACTTTGTTCATCTTGTAACTGTGCTGCATCAGAAGCAAGGCGAGCTGAAAGCGACCCTGCAGGTAAACCAAACTTCTATTTTAACCAGACATTTTTTCTGGTCGGGACGCTAGGTTCTATGGCAACCAAATGCTATAGTTGTCATTACAACAAACGATTCTCGGGAATACTTGTTCTGTCAACCAGCACATACACAACCCTCTCCTTCACTTGCATGAGTTTTACCTCTCAGAACAGGCGTTTTAAAAACCTAAAAAATAAAAAAGATTTTGCTCATTGTGGGGAGTTCCACGTCATTTTGAAGTTTGCAACTTCTTATTTAAGGGTGTGGCTAAAGAGATTTAATTTTTTATGCTCTCCTTGAAAAAAACATTTTTGTTATGAAGTTGCATCGACCAACATTAAAAATGTGATAGTGAAAGAGCAATTAACATCTTTACATGTAAGCTTTCAACTGCTTGATGGACAAAAAACTTGACCGGTTTTTACGTCCTATAAAACTTAAAAGAATACTTGGTCTTAGAGCTGTGATAAGTTTTTTTGGTTTGTTACAGCCACAATTCTCTTACTTTGAATTTCCTACTGGGATCCCTACCTTCACAAGAAAAACAATAATTTTCAGTGGCTTCGTAGTCGCTGAATCAAATTTCTACGGTTTTTTCTGCTTATCTACGGATCTTTAAATACATGTTCAAAATTTGTCGCGTTGTTAGTTTAAATTTCTTTATTTACAAGACTGAAGGCAAAGGGTTCAGCTTCTACATTATTGATAATGTTGAAAAATACAACGCCAAACGTTTACAATAAACCACTCAAATGATTGTTTCTTTTAAAGCTTAATATCACGTAGGAAGCATCACTTTTATGTTTTACGTTTGCGTTTTGCATTTACGTCAGATATCCCCTAAGACACATTGACAACTTAGTCATGTGACCAACTCTATGGCTGCAGTGGTCGTGAGTCGTGAGAACTGCGTTGTTTTGTCCTTGAGGAAGTCACTATACAGCGATTTGGCTTGCTTGGCTACACTACCCTTAGAAAAATGCAAGGGGGTAACAATTGGTAACTTCAAATCAGGTCTGCTAGGGTTACTGACAAAAAATTTTTTCGTGACCAGAGAATAAAAATATACAACTTCAAACTTAACAGCATTTGGTTTTTTAAACGGACATTTGGTTTATTATTTGACACGTAAGAACTTAAACACGGGTTTGAACTGGACACTTTTTAGGGTAGAGAGGGTCCTTTAGGCCAAAGCTATCACTTGACTCGTATCTCTATGATCTTGCGCCATACATTATAATCGCCCATTCTCAACCAATCTCTTTGTTTTTGATGAATTCAATTGCAAACAAACGCGTAAAAGCAACGGTTTTGAGACAATATTGTGTGAAGCACAGACGGATTATCGACATTTTATCACCCGACATTTAATCACTTGACAGTTAATCACGAACATTTAATCACTAAATATTTAATAGCTTAAACCTTATAACACAACGACATTGCAAGTGGAGTAGAATCGATCACCATAATCTTAACCCCAACGTAATTTAGTGTCTCGTCCCTAACCCTAAACTCTAACCCTATCGTAATTAAGTGCAGAGAGATTAAATGTCTTGTGATGAAATGTCTGTACACCGCACAGACACTAACTTATCCTAGAGCTTTGTGAAAACTTCACAAAAAAAGTTATTTTTGAGAGAGAAAGAACAGGATGTTTCCCACAAAAACAATACTCAAAAAATTTTTTTGTTGGAAAAATATATAAAGTAACATCTTTGGGGCAACAAGAAATGTCTAAGCCGTGCGCCCCTAAAAATATGGCCTTGATCATCCCGCGCCCTCAAATATCAAACTGATTTAGTGATAAATTATCTTGCTCTATCGAATAAATTTTTAAATACCCTTGTCTTTGTTAGATATAGTAGTACTTAGACTTCCAATTCAATGATTTGATTTAGATTCAGTGTGACATTTTTAATTTTGAACATACTGTCATCACTAATATCGTTGCTTCGTAAATTAATTAATTTTTTGATAATGGCAATCATGGAGTAATAAATGAACTGAACTTGATGTGGTAAACGTTATAAGGCTTTATCCGTATAGCTTTCTTGCTAAATTAATAATGCAAAACAGCATCGGGCATATCTATTTATAACTTTATCATAACACAAAGATCAATAACTTTTCAACACATGCTCGGTTTTTAAAACAAAAATATATTTTGGAAAAACATCTGCAATGACGAAAATGGAAAACAAAATTCATAATTACCTCTGTAATAAAATATTTATATTAACGTGGCTGATGAGTGATTTGTTGCGGAATGATACCAGTAGTTGCTGATTGAAATAGAGGAAATACTTTTACCTTTGCTGTACACGCGAAAGCTTTAACACACATCGATATATTTTCTAAAAAATTATTGTGTTTTTTAACTTTCAGAAACAAAATCAAAATCTGTTGAAGAATTATCGGGAAGAGGAAGAAAAATGCCTGCAGAATCTGAGAGTGATTGCTGAGCTCCTGTGTTTCGCAAAGCAGATGCGCAACGAATCCAAAGAATCCTTGAAAGGAAACTTGGTTAAGGAGTTTAAAGACAGGTGAAATAAGTGTAAAATTACACAAAAAATGTTATTCACCAACACTCTGATAATAATGGGACCATCCAGCATCATGACTGCTGTGATACCGTGAATGAGATTGCTATAGAGAAGTGGCGTGTTCTATATCTCTGTGGATTCTGAGTAGTTTTGACCTAGGAAAGTGACTTTAAAGGTATATTCCTGCTTGATTGTTAAGGTTACATATATGCTTTGCAGCAGTAGTGGTAACCCTGAAGTAGAACTGAATCGAAGTTATTCTTTCTGTAATCTTGAAAGCTGTTGGCTGACTGCGTGAACGGCGATCACCATTTCAGGGTGTTGTTGTTGTTTTTAACCCTCTTCTTAGAATGAAGGCATGATATTGAACAGATGTCCAGGTCCACTGGTAAACCTAATTGCTATCAAACCAAGGAAAGGCGACAGCACATTTCGAGTCATGAATACAAACTAAAGACTGGTAGCTTCATCACCAACAGAGCGGACTGCTGGTCGTCATTGGTCGGTTCTCACGACATGCAGAATGAATAACTCAATCGTTCTCACTCGGCGAAGCAAGACAAAATTCACTTTTGTAATTGCCATTAAGATATCAGACTGTAGGTCTCGAAATTTTTCAATCACTATTACGAAGGAGAACCACTGCAAAGTTAAATCTACTATCGACTCCTGGTTTTGATAGCTAGATGACGCTCGACTAACAAAGACCACCATGCGTTGGAAAATGTCGGATCGGACCGGATTAAACCGAGCGCAGTGATTCTCAAACTGTGCGACTTGACGCCCTGGTGCGTCGTATAAACTTCCAAGGGCGTCGCACGATAATTTGGTTTTCTGCCTGTAATCCTCAATTTTGTTCCGTTGAAAAAGTTCTGAAAGTAGATTGTCTATTTATTTGTTTCTAACACGCTTAATCAATTGTAGCATTTTTACAAAAGTGTTGTTAATAGACTGTTGTGATTATTGACTCGTTGTTACGAATCAATTTGCACAATTTTTGCTTAGATTGGCGCGAAAAAAATAAGACTAAGGCTGTCAAAAGTAAAATGGAGGAAGACAGGAGAGATGAGCTACAACCTGAGAAGAGTCAAATTTTACGATTGAAGATGACAAACCTAAAACAAAATCTCGCGAGTACAACGACGGTTATTTAGATTCGGGTCTCTTTTGTCCTGCAGCTTAGCGAAAGTAAACCTCAGGATACATACTGTTGCGTCGCAAGTCTGGCAAGTTTTTCAAATAAGTCACAGCAAAAAAGCTTTGAGAATCACTGATCTTGTGGCACAAGCAACAATGATTTTTGTTAAGGAAGAAAGAAGACAAAATAAAAGGAATTACGGTGTTTTTTTGTAACAAAATTGTTGGGTTTCTCTAAATAATGTCTTCGCTATTTTTTTGAAGTAAAGCGACATTTCTAAGGGGATCTTTGTCACCCCTGATAGCAAGAATAAAAATTGCTGCATCTATCTCACATTTTGGGGGCCTTCGCTTGAAACTTTGTTTTTAGAAAACCAAAGATGCTTTAAATTAAAAAAAACCTTCTAACAATTTTCAGAGTCCCAATTTAAATTTAGCAAAAAAATTTTTGCACGCCGATTTAATTTAGATATAAATTTAAATTTTAAAAAGCCTGTATTTCATCAAGCCGTAGGTTCCGTAGCCACCATAAATCATGCAGATTCAACCGAAGATTAAATCTGGTTTTTAAGTTGTTTTCTTTAATTCTTTACTCAATTATTATCATTATTGATTGCGAGATTGCTGGGATTTATCTTGATTATTTCATCGATTTTTAGTCTATTGAAGATCGCACAGAAAATATCGATCACTCACATTGTGACGGCACGTTTCCCGATTCGAAAGTCAAAAGTTCAAATCTAGAAACAATTGGCATCGATATTAGAGAAGACTGTTTTAACTCGGCTATTGCTGATGGTATGTTTTATCGGCGGATCAGGGAATAAAATAAAGGGAGGTATTCTGAGCAAACAGCAAACAAGATATTTTAAAACTAACTTTCTCTGTTTTGTGCCTTAGAAAGTTTTAAAAGCACCAAGCTCAACACATTCCATTGTTAATGACTATATAACAAAAAATCTATAAATTTATACTTGAAGTTTTCTAGGTTATTTTGCGTTAGCGAATTGGACCCCCCAGGAACCCCAATTAATTCCAACTCTCCTACCCGAATAGATGTGGATACAATCTCAAGTTTATTAAATACTATTAAATTCTTTGAAGCGGAAAGTGAGTGACGTGTGTTTATGAGTTTGTTGTGCCGGTGTCATTATTAATTAAAGAACCGTTCTCTTAAATTTACCTTCGTAACCTCTCCCTTCGGTAAAACATGTATGAGATAAGGTAACTTCATTTTGAGCTAAATATAAAAACTCAGAAGTATTTGTATCGGGAAATTTTTACTTTTGTTGGGCCAAACATTCTCAAAAACCAAATGCAAACTTTGTTGCTATCACAGTCTTAAAAGTTTTTCTCGACTAATTTTATTGATTTTCAAGCTTTTGTTTGTTTACGCTCTCTTTTCTATGAGAAAGAGATTCAATGCAAAATGGTTTAGGTGCAGAACGCAAACCCAAATAAACTTTAGTTTAACGCCTTCCTTGTGTCTTTCAGCGTTTAGATTATTTCTGCTCTTCGGTCTTGTTAAGCTGCTCCTAGATTACTTTATTTATTTACAGAAAGTGCAGATGGTCAAAGCGAAGATTTTACAGGTGAGTTTGTAACAACGGTGGGTGCTACTATAGCGTGAGGTCTACCACACTATAGCGTGAGATCTACCTCCGGTTACTACTATAGCGTGAGGTCTAACACTGAATTTATTTATAAATAAATCATTGGTTAGAGTTAGGGTTAGGGCAGTGGTTCTAACCCTAACCCAAACCTCACGCGATTTGCACCTCGGTAGGTGCGAGTCAAGCGGTATACCTCACCCAGCATCTCGGTAGGTGACCTATGTCGGTAGACCTCACGCTGTAGTAGCACCCAATAGTGAGTATGATGTACATAAAAAAACAATCAAAATCGCCTAGTAAGATGTTCCGGCATATTTTCCATTTTGTCTAATTCTATTGAATGAGTTGAATAACTCGATTTTATTTAGTTTTTTGGCTCAAAACAGCGCGTATATCACACATTTTTTCTTTGTTACCTGTCGTTCTAGGCAAAAGTTTCCGATGATTATCCTAATTGTGAAGGCTGCTGTGTATTTTTTAACAATTTAATGGCAAGGAACAGTAGAAACAATCGTGAAAGGCGTTGTATTTTACTGTACCTGCATTACTAGCAGTTTTGAAATAGGTCTGATAACAAGTTGCTCAGTGGAAACCGTTAAACTTTCTGTTCGCGACGGTAAACTAGTCACCAGAGTGATTAGTGAATTAACTTTCACGGTTAAAAAACTGACTATCATTTCTTGTTAGTTCCCCTGAAAAGTTTTGAATCAGGTTTAAACAAAATCGATATCACATTGCAGATGAAACATCTTCTGTATTGATAACTGCTCCGCGCTTTAGTGGCGATGTATCTAAATCTCACATCACCGTTAGATGGCACAATTTCAAAGACAAATGTACGTGTGAAGTGAGATGGAAGTATAAAAGGAATGGAGTGGTCGTAGAAGAGTGAGTGACGGGGTTCAGTTTTAAGGGATTATAACACGGAAAGTGTGGGGAGGCAAGATACCTCCCAGTGGTTGCAGATGCAGTTAAGAGAGTATCTGCTTGACATTGTGGAGTTGCGCTATAATGTACAACAAGCCACAATTTTCAAAACCTTCGCTTCTTTTATTGGCGGATTATGCTGTGACTTTGTGTTTTGTCATAATTGCATTATTGTCTTTAGATCGGCAAACAAGGTTATCACCCCGTTTTACGTCATTGAGAAGCTTCCCTCAAACTGTGACGTTATAGCAAGAGTACGTAATTGCGAAGAAGAAGTTTGGAGCGAACCAGCCAAGTATCGAACCAACGAAGGTAGGATTGACAAGGTTACAAAAAGAATTTATTACACTTAGTCAACAGTGGGCAAATGGAGATTACTTTCAAACAAGTTGAGATTCGTTTGCACTAGCCCAGCATGCAATCTTTTTGGTGAAATTTGTAACTAGTTATTCTGCCAGTAGAAAGCTCTGGATTCGAATTCCAATAAAGCCGTTTTATTTTTCTTACTACTCCACAGTAAGCACACCTGCCTCCCGATATTAAACATGAATGCAAATTACGATGAACTTGATGATAATTTTTATTTACGGGTCACGGGATACTTTTAGTTGGTTAAATGCTTGACCATCTTTAGGGTTACCGTTGCAGATGTGACACCACCTTTATATTCCAAGTCTTTAACAAAGCAAGGAAAGTTGTGTAAAGTTCCTCTCCAAAGATACAACAAGGAAGCCATCACAAGGTTTGAACGCACAATGATTGCTGTCATGAATGGTGTCCCAACCCATGCAACCGCACTTCTGACTGTTTGTATTTCAACATTGTCACTACATATTCGTTGCTTTCGCATTCGCTTTTAACCAACTTTTGTTTGAACTTTTGGAATAACGAGACAACAGGAAACAGAAACTTTTCGATTGTGTGCTTTACAAGACATGTCAGCGCCGACAAGGTTGGCAATTTATAAATAATGAAGTGGCGCTCAGATGTTGTTGCCTATTTTGTGAGAGTGACTCGATGATGATTGTAATTCCTTTTGATCTTCTTTGAGATAGAGACACTGGGTAAACTAGTTTCCAGATCCGGATCAAAAGTCCAACCAAGCTAGCAGAAACATGTTGACAAGTTCAAGAAGAGGCAGTCATTTCGAATCTGTTATCAATACAAACTGGTAACCGCACCAATATCGAGTTGGGTCGCCGTAGGTATATAATCAGCAGGTGCTTTTTATGCTCCTTCACGCGTAGTGAATGCTCCTGATTTGACTCATTCAGCAAAACATGGGAAAGCACACAAACTTGAAGTAATGCAAAAGGCCAGCAATGCATTTAGCAAACTGCTAACAGTGCATTGCTTCGACCTATCAGGTCGGTCACCAACTGCGCTGAAGAGACCTGATAGGTCGAAGCAGTGTCACTGTCTGCAAGCAAACTTATTTATCAATGTTGTAGCACCTCATGAATTCATATTTGATGCAAGCTCAGCGAATGTGAAATTGAAGTTGTCAGATGATAAAAAATCGGTTTATTATGGTGGGGCCCAGGCTTCCAGCCCCAAATCTCCAACGAGATTTTCATTTGCCATAAATATATTAGGCAACAGAGCGTTTTATTCCGGGAGGTAAGATATCATAATTTAGAAATAGTGCATTCAAATTTAACAAAGGTTGGATTATTTTATCAGACTTAAAAAACTTGAGTTTTGATTAAATGAAACTTTTGTCAAAAATGAATGTAGAACTGCTTGATAAGCTATAATGGTTCCTAAAATGTCAGCTCTTTAGGTTAACGATTTCGATAAAACTTTAAAAAATGCTGCTTTAGCCAATTCGACGGAATACCATCACTGACGAGAGCGTTACAAAAAGCTTCTGACAAAACAGCTTTTTCTAAGACTATTAATGTTTTGCCACCAGCCAATCATATTTAGCACAGGTTTTTTAAAATTGCGTTTTCAAAGCTTTTGTGATTTGGCTTAAACTCATTTTGCCACTTTGCTCAATTTCGACAAGAAATTGCTAGATGTACTAATTGTTAGCGTTATGCGTTTTTGCACTGTGACGATAATGCCAATAGTTATTTGCTTCCAGGCATTACTGGGAGATCGAGGTGAACCAGTACGGTTGGTCTTGCGGAGTGGCTTACCAGGAAGTTCCCCGAAACAGTTACCTAGGCAGCAACCCTGAATCTTGGGTTTTACAATTTCACCCCACCAAGTTTCATTACAAGGTAGTAATACTTAATTTATTTGTAAGACAGTCTTTTGCGGTTTCTGGATAATACTTGACAGTTACGCATCAAAGCACGTTGTGCTCTCTGATGTGTGCTCATAATTGCTGGCGCTATGTGTTTTTACCGCAAGTAATGCAAAAGTTGCTGAAAGTGATAAAAGATTGGTTGAAAACTATTGAAATTATGTATTGTATGTTCATTCTGAGGTACGTCTTAAGCACCGCTTGTAGGCTATATTTTGATCGTTCTATTACAAAAAGGCTTTTAAAGACTAAGCTATGCAGACTAGGCTCATGTAGTTGTATTTTCATATCACAGCTTATGTTTAACTTGTATTTTGCTCTTAATGTGATCACTTATTCAGACTTTATTAAAGTTTTGTTCAGGTTCGCCACGCTGGCATTGCTCAGGATGTTAAGACCGGATTTTCAAAGTTAGATGAATTTTTGAAAAGAATCGGAATTTATTTGGATTTTGAAGGAGGTTTGACAAATTGATAGTTTTTTGGTAATTTAAGAAAACTTGTTTCATTATTGTTTGAGTAGGGTTTTTTTTATATTTGACGCTGGTTGGCAGCTGTTAGCCAGCTGTTGTTGCATTTATTATCCGGAGGTTCTTTGTGAGTCTAGAATATACAATGCTCGATTAAGGAGAGTCACCGAATTGGGTTGCAAGTGTACCATAGTCCAGTACCGCTAGTAATAAACGAGCTCATGACGACGAGATGAAGATTTTATTTTTTCGTGAACACGTCCGAATTGGGAAAGTTTGGGCAACGCCCATATAATATTAAAGCTCCATTTCTTTAGATGCTTTGACCCCAGCTGAGTTTCTTGCAGCTCTGCTAGCATGTATTATCTAAAATCTGTAGTTTCGCTTGGGAAGTGAGCAAACGTTTCAAATTCTAGTTGAATTTTTGTAATGGTTTAGTGTTTAATTAGGTTGGTATAGCGATGTTTGGGGTGGGAGTACCCGGGGTAGCTGGGACCCTCGGGAAAGCCAACAGCCATTTGGACCCAACCCAAATGGGGTCGGGGACCGCACGACCACGCTGAGGCGGCTGTTGATTGGTGCAGCTTGGTGTTGATTTGGTGCTGGTCCAGACCTTGCGGAATTTCCCGGCCTCTGGGACTCCATGGTCTCCCGCCATGCCCCCATCTCTCGGAAGGGGTTGGGTAACCAACAACACCAACATGTTTGGGAAGGCGTTGCTCCAAGATGAATCCATAAAGCTTACCTTCATCATTGGAAACACTTGGGTAATCCTAAAACGGCTAAAACAAGTTTACATTTTTAGGAGTCATCTCTTTTGTCGATCCGTCCAGAGAAAAAATCCTATTTTCCTACACGGAGAAGCGTTTCGCGGAGCCGATATGCGCCGCTGTTAATCCTTGTTATGAAGGGGGGTGCCTCAACTTGATAACCGGGCTTGATGTACCGCATTACCTCACTGAGTTTTGAACTCTTTATTTACAACATTTATTTTCCAGCAATTGTACCTATATTAGGGAAATATGTTGGCGATGTGAGGTAGGCCTACAGGTGCGGTAAACCACGTGGCCCTTTCTTCGCTGTAAATTGATAACGATGTCAACATTTTTCTTACGAAAAGGCCGCCAAACCTTTGATGTTGACCTGCTTAGGCCGATTGCTTTTTGGCTGTAATGAACTGTGTTATCAAATTCAAGTGTCCGCCTCAAGGTTGAGTATTTTTTGTTGTTTTCATGAATTTATTGATATGAAGCTTGGTGATTTCTTCAACGTTGGTTATCATGAGCGTACGATACATTCATTCATTGTGTGGTTGTGATTTAATTTTTGTCTTGTTTCAATGCTTTACTTGCCTTGTAAAGTTATAATACTTTGCTAATATTGGTCAAACTATGGTATTCCATTTGTAAAATTTCGAAATTACGGTAAATAGATCTTTCACTTTGGCGTTGCTTGGGCCTCAAAACTAAGAGCTGGGACCACTGAGAATTAAGGCTACTTTTATATAGCAACGCTTTGTCTTTGACAGAGGTTACTGGTTGATAGCGATAAGATGTGCATGTTCGCAACAAGTTGCTTGGCTCAAAATGCCGCAGAATTGTTTCTTTAGTCTACTGTGGTTTTTGTTGTAGTTCGGTGTTCTTAATTAATGGAAGTTAATAAAATACAAAAGATATTGGCTATATGCAGATACTACTATTATATTACAGCTGTGACCTTGGACTGGTGGGGATCTCCAAAAACGTTTCACTGTCTGCTCTAACCGAAGCTATTATTTTTTTGGAATACCAATGTCAACCGCAAGTTCCTTTGCTAACGGTAGAAACGTATTGTGTCACAAAAAGCCTGTGCTAACACCACAGCAGCTTAAACAACGTTTAAGATGAAACATGTACTCGTAATTGCTTGGAAGTTGCTGGTAATGCAGGCGCAGTGTATTTCTACTGCAAGCAGAGGATGCTGCCACAATGCCATGCTCTTAATACTCAACCTCATTGCCATCTGCATCAACTAACATCACCTAGGATTAAAGTTTTATTTTTATTTGTGATCGATTAAATGATTTGTAAAATAACTGCATAATGATACAGCGGAAATCGAAGTCAACACACACAAGCCTTCCAAAAAGCAAGTTATTTGGAAAAAAAACGCTGGTTCAAAATCGGCAGAAATGTAGGCGTAAACTCGAATGGACCGTCATTAATTTTTTACCCATATTACTTTTAGTTCAAACCAAGCGGTGGTAAAGATCAAATTGAAATGATGGTTGTATTTTCAGTTCCCGTAGTGATTTGGACAAGCAAAACATGCAGTTGAAACTTTTTGAATAAAAAATACCATCTAATTCCACATTACACAGCGAACATGAAATAAACATTAATAATCATAAAAATCTGTATATAACGGTCCAAATATCTTGATTAAATTGTGACCTCGGTAACATGTAACTATGTCACTTTCCAGGCTGAGAGAGGCTTTTTTCCATGAACTTTCTCTTTGCAAAACACATCCACCATTTGCTCGGCCTTCCAGCTTCATCATCCCAAACTCGATCGAGAATACGCTCGCCAGTCTCATGGCGAAGCTGCTGGATGAAGGCTTTCATTTGGTCTAAAAACACATTTTCATCGTGTGCATATTATAGCTCCTCTTTTTTGCATGACACCTTTACACCCCAGACTCGCAGGACAGCGCAAATGAGGTCAATAAAAGTAAACTGTCCGGACCTTCTTCGGAGATTATAGTTTCAACATCCTTCTCGACCACTTGATATTTGTGTCAATAACTTTACTGCTTGTTCGAACTCAATAGGTAATTCATCAACTGGCACGAGCTCAACAAGGCAGTAGTGTGTGTGCTTCGCCCTCGGGATGAAGGTAGCGCACGAAACGGTGGTAATTGAAGTTTATACCACAATCCTACTAACATCAGAATAGAGGGAAGCATCTCCGAGAAACTAGTATCAACTGCATCATGCCATGTAGAGAAAACCAAAATTTCACAACGTTAAAAGCTGCGCTCAATCGCTGTACCTGTGTCTGCTCTTGATTGAGGCTTTGTGTACATGTTGTTAAGAGGAAATCCGGGATCGCCGGGGATGTCAAATGGAGAAACAGCCAATGTGTAGAGCTCCTTGCGAGCAGCTTCTCGACTGCTACACTGCATTGCAAAGAAAAAGTTACCTTCATGTTTACTTGTTGTATATCGCGTTTTTGTCTTTTCGACTCACAAAATATCTCACCATATATTTTCCACGAGCACAACAGCAACAAAGCCATTTCAGGCTTGAAGGCGCAACCATTCAGCTATCGCTGCAATAAATAGCACCTCAACCGCTTCATGTGCGTGGCCGAATAGTTTACCAAATGGAGAGACGTTTTAGTTACTCTAAAATCTAATTTACGGTATTTCAAAATTTGTTTAAAAATAATAATTGACGGCTAGAGAATAAACTGAACTGATTTTTTTTCCGACAATTTCAAAGCAACATTTTTCAAATGTCATACGTCTAGCATAGAAATATGTTTCGTTCAGCAGCTATTATGCAAGAAAGCCGTCAACTCTAAGGCACATGCACACAGCACTGTAGAGCATTTGTAGCTTCTGTTCTGGCAATGCAAATATTTAGGTCTTGATTTGGGCTTTTTAAATTTACTAAAATTCGGAACGAATGAAACAACGAATATCGTGCGCTCTGCACCAATCGACAGCCGTCTCAAAATGGTGGTGCGGTCCACGAACTCGTTTCGGTTGGGTCGAAATGGCTGCTGGCCTTTCTGAAGGTCCCAGTTACCTCAAGTACTCCCCTCATACAAACCATTTTTTCGGCGTGCTGCCCCCTGAACGACCGCAAAAGGGCAGCAAGCAGTCTCTCTGAAATCGATCGCCCTTTTTCTCTCTTCTTCTGCCTCTCTCTTGCCCGTCTTCTCTTTCTCCTGATGAGCGGCAACGTTCATTCTCACTCCGGACCCATCCACTACTACACTTTATCTCGTCTTATCCTGTAAATCTTATCTGAATGCAGGAATCCAAACGTAACTCATCTTCTTTCCGGATCCCTGAATTCTCTGTTCTACGATCTGATTGCACCCACTCCCAATCTGGCATTCTTTCTTCCAATGACCCGCATGCTAGCGATGGTGTCATCATTTTCGTCAGGAAAGGCCAAACATCTGAACTTTCTCTCTCCCCTCTTTCTTCGCCTGACCCCCACTCTGACTATATAGCGGTCAACATTTCTACAACTTCTTGCTCTCTTTCCTTAATGTTTATGCTCCTCCTATTCGCTCCTCTTCCATGGATAACAGAATTCTTTTCTCCCTCCATTCTTTCCTCCTCCAGAAATTTCTTTATTCCAGGGGACTTTAACTACAATCACCCTTCTGGAACTCAAAAAGGTACTTTTGAACCCCATGGAGAGGAAGTATTTAATTTGGTCGTCTCCTCTGACCTCCTTCCTGTCAGTGACCCTCACACGCCGACTCTACTCCATCACTCCTTAGGCAGTCACTCCTCTCTTGACATCTCCTGAGCTCCCTCCTCTCTTGCTCCAGGGAGGTGCTTCAGGACTTGGGCCCTGATCACCTACCAATTCTACCAGTTGTCCCTCTTTCTCTGCTCTTCCGCCCCAACGTATGCCCCTTTCCTTAATTTTTACTAAGCTCATTGGGATAACACTTCCTTTTACTTCGACTCTCTCCGTCCTTCTGCAGAGGAGTACTCGGTCTCTTTCTCTTCCCTCTGCTGCTGCTCTCATCACTTTTATGGCATTAAATGTGGCCAAATTTTTCATTCCTTTCGGTCGCATCAAAGGCAAACCTTAAGCCTGGTGTCTTCTGAAATGGAAGAAGCTATAAGCGGAAGACGTAAGGCTTATGATGCCGCTCTGAGAAGTGATAAAGATAGTCAAGCTTACATCTCTACTTCCCGACACGCCTCGTCTGTGATCGCTAAAGCCAAGGATGAGGCATGCAGGCAACATGCTCGTCTCTCTCACCTAAAGTTGTGTATTCTCTCCTTTGTTGACATTGGCTCTTCTCCTCATCTTCCTCCTCTCTTAACTACCCCAACTATCCTGCCAGGGAGTCGGCTTCGGTATTTGCCGACTGCCTGAGATCCCACTTTTTTGTTTACCAGCCAAAGGCCTTGCGTAGCAGAGCCAGAGATTACCTGTCTGGCCCTTGCCGAGTCGCGTGCCCTGAAGAGTCTCATTTCTCTTACTGCTCCCCCTTCTCACCTGCTGAATTTCTCGCGATTGCCACAAACTTTTCCTTGTCCACTGAACTGGCCCAGGCACAGTCTCCTAATCCATGTTAAAGCACCTTCCTCGCTCTGCATGGATTTTCTTTCAATCTTTTCCTTCCATCTGGAAGACATCTTCTATTATTTTCATCCATAACATCTCCTGCTTATTTCAGGTTCATCTCTCTCTCATCTCCTGCGTCTCAAAGCTTTTTGAACACATCATTTTATAGCACCTACTCTTCCTTCTGGAATCTGACTCCATTCTCTCTCTCCCCGCCAGGCCGGTTTACTCTGAATGGTCTGGCTCTCGGATGATTCTTACTACGATCCACTTCTCTAAGGCTTTCGACTCTGTCTGGCATCCTGCCTTTTTCGGCTGACCTTTCTTCTTTCTTTGCTAGCTGGACTCAAGCTTTCTCTTCTGATAGGCGCATTTGCGTGGTTTTTCAAAATTACAAAAGTCGCTCCTTTCGAGGGGCTCTGCAAGGGTGCGTTGTTGGCCATGTACTTTTCTCTCTTTTCATCAATGACACTCCTGCTTTTCTGCCTTCTTCCGTCAGCTGCTCTCTTTATACTGACCTGGCCATTTGGTCCTCCTCCCCCTCGGTCCCTGCAGTAGTGGGGGCCACAAAAGGAGCTCTGATTTGGCTGGAGTGCTAGTCTGAGTACTGGTGTCTTTCTCTCAATCCAAGCAAACGTGAGGCCTCTTTCTTCTCACTGGATTCCCTCCAAGCTAATCTCCAACCTCACCTCCTCTTATTCAACTCCCATCTCCCCTTCAATCCCACGCCAATACGACAGCACTCTTTCCTTTTTTAAACATGTATCTGCGCTGAAAACCACGTTTTTCCCTCATCTCAAGGCCTAACGCTGTATCTTTGTTTCCTCATGGGGGCCCTGTAAGGACTCCCCCTCTCTTCTGTATAAAGCTTTTCTTTGTTCCCTTATCACTTGTGCTTCACCCGGATGATTTCCTTTTCTTAGCGTTACCAACATTATCAAATTGGAACGCCTTAACCAAGCGACTAGTTGCACCATCTCTGGCTGCCGTTCGCCCTCCCACTTTTTCTCTGTGAGGCGTCTCTACCTCTCTTACGAGTTACCCTGACTTATTTCACCCAGTCATCTTATTAGTGGACACTTCGCTCTCAACCTCCTTTCCCATTTCAGGTTCGGCAAAACTTTGAGCAAAACCACGACTCTCCATGTCCTCCTGGAGAGCTTTTGCATCCACTTACCCACTACGCTTTCTCCTACTTCTCATTGGGACGTTTTCTTTGCTTGCCCTCCCTCTCCTCCTTGGAACCTGCTTCTTTCACTGTAGAGTACACCTTTTTCTCCTCATGCTCCCGCTCCTATCCCCCTCTCTCTCGCCAAGGTCCTGGCCTGGCACACCTCGACTCTATCCCACTTTACGATCTGGTAATCTGAATACATGGCTCTGCTGCTTTTCTTTTGGCAAAAGCGGCTCTGGCGTCCTTGCCAACTGCTAATTTTGGGGCACTGAGGCCACCCTTTCCTTTACGGCAAACTCAGCACGTTCAAGTTTTTCCACTGAAGCTTGCGCTATTCTGCAACCTCTTTGTTGGTCTCGGCAGCATTAACACTTATGCCATATCTCTTCTTTTTGCCTCCTCTCGCTCTGTCCTCTTCCGTGCTTCCTTTTACCTCAAACTCTGGCTCTACCTTTTCTCCTCTACCACCAGTTTACTATGGACCTCCGGACACTCATTTCTCCCGGGAAATGACGTGCTGATGAGTTGGCGAAACTGGGAGTGCTACTCTTGCTCTCTGCAATCTTTTGTAGTCTCTCATCTTTCGTATCCACTCATGTCTTTATCTAAATTCTTTGACACACAGGTTCCTTTGATTTCGACCGAGGAACTTGTGCTCCTGCATCACGCTCAGTGTTCTCTCTCGTCTACGCTGCAACGGACACAGCCTTCTGTAAAGCTCTTATCTCTCTACAATAGGCAGAATCGAAAATTCTTCATGCAGCGCCCGCAGACATCCGTCCCAGGACACCTCTCATCTCATTCTTCACTGTCCATCTACGGACTCTTTGGCGACTCTCTATCTCTACGACCACTTGTCTAAGCCCTGGGGAGTTTTCTGGCTTCTGGGGCTCCATGGTCTTTCGCCATGCCCTCATCCCTCGGAAGGGGTCGGGTAACAACAACAACAACAAAAATGTGCACTGCACCACTAATTTCTATGACATATGAAAGTGTGACATCAATTGCAAGCGTTGGCTAATCCTGTCTCATATTTAGCTAATCTACTTAGCTCTTGAGCAGCCAAGTGATATTACTCGAGATGGTATGAAAAAAAGAAGTTTACAAGCGAGTCTTTCCCGGGGCACTCTCCTAAATGTGTTTTTAAACTGTTTAAGACGAGCACCCTCGACAATGCTATCAATAACCCGTGCTTCCACTCAATACATGACCTTTTTTTGAGTGATCAACTTTTTCAAAGCGTCATTTCCCGCACTTGCTCCCTAGATCAACATAACTATTTTTTGAGATTAATTTTTGGAAACTAATTGGCAACGTGGGCCTGTGCCCCCCTTATGAACCTTACAAGCCACCCATGGGGGCGCACCTCCCCCAGTTTAAGAACTTCTGACGTTAGCATTTGTTGGCAGCGTGTGCATGGAGTGAGAGCGAGGCATGAAATTGAAAGAACGAAAGTTGAGCGTTCAGAGAGTTGTGTGAGATTGAAACATGATTGAGCCGAACCAGCGTTTGAATAAAACATGACGCCCCGAGTTCAAACTTCACTTCAGCTTGGGCCGACCGCAACGGCATGTATGGGTGACTGCCAAGTCGAAGAACGTACCGTCACTTTGCAGTCTCACTAATTCTACACCTTCTTGTAGTTGACAAATTGAGTGATTCCTCATTACATTATCAAGGCCATACAAACATGCACGTACGTTCGTCGTTATTCGCGTAATTTACAATATTAAATGTTATGCTGATGTCGCATTTACAATGAACTAATGCCACATTTTCATGAGTTTTTTCCTCCATATAACTAAGGTCGAAATTACAATTGTCACAGTTAACACTGTAGCAGCACCACCAACAAATCAAAATATATTCCGAGTTACATTGCCAGCGAACTTACTTTTTGTATTTTTTTGAAGCATTCCTGAAGGTACAATGTGATGTAGATTAGAGTTCGGTCAGCATCAGACTTGATTTCATAATTGCGAAAGAAGATGTTAGCTCTAAGATATCAAAAAATCGGTGAAAAAGCAAAATACAAGACAAAATAAAGAAATATTTGCTTGATCATATACTTAAAAGTTTAATCTGGGACGAAGGTAAGCAAATTCTCTTACACAGAACTGCGTTTAACTTTTAGTCGAAAAATTGTGAGTTGAACATTCAGAGCGCTACGTCACATACGGCACGGGCGAAAAAGACCGATCATTTGCTTTTATGGTTGGTTTCGGGCTTTAAATTCAGGTTTCAATGATCACATTGGCTGGAATAGCTGGTTGCTAACTTGAAGACCCGAAGTTTTCCAATTTTACTGTTCACCTTCGGTGCTACTAACTGAATAAAATTACAATTGTGTTATTTCACTAATCGGCGTCAGTCAGTATAGCAACTAGTAATTAAAAATCTTGTTTCTTGTTGCTTCCTATTGTAGTAAATACAGGAAAAGGGGTTGGAAATACAAGCAAAACCAATGTCAACCTCATCTTGCAAGCGCACCAAGTAAAAAATTATTCCTTTTGACAAAGAGCAAAATTTTTGTGCCTCAAATTAGTGGTACATCAAAAAGCATTAAATAAATTCAGATTTGCTGTTTAAAAATCATGTACTTCAACAGGAAAGTTGGCGTAACCACATAAATGGTGAATCTTCCACAAAAATGGATTGAAAGAAATAAGCACCTCATCATTGCCACGAATTACCAACTTCCTAAAAGGGCTTGGTTGAGAGAACGTAAATGCACCTCTGTGTTCCTACAAAAGGTCGATTTTATACCCTTTTCTCACTTTTTGCATGCTTGGGTGTGCAGCTTCGGGGAGCGTTTTCCACAATTCACTCACTTTTTGACCCCGCCTTTTATTGAAGCAACACGGACTTTATATCGGGGAAGAATTTTTCGACAAATTTGAGTTTGTCTATCGTTTTCAAGTCTTCTATACAGTAAAAAAGGCAAAAATTTTGACGCCAGTTCATTCTAAATACGCAACTAAAATGAGGTATGCAATGGGTCATGTGCTGTACTATGCTTGACAGATATAAAATCAGGATTGAGGTCACATATAAGTAACGATAAATATAAAACTTGCTGCAAGTGTTGAGCGTTTACATAAATGCAATATTTTCAAATACCGAAAAAAGCCTATCGTTTCATCAATTATATCAGTCGCATCGTTGGGTAATCGAGGAGCTGGTCCTTTATACTTGGACAGCTGCCGAAGTGGCATCAACGCCATATTACAAATGGAACGTTGAAATTCTTGGGAAGAATGATACGCCTGAAAAAGAAAAACGCACTTTAATCTTAAGCAACCAAGCTCAAAAATACCTCACTTTTCATCCGGTTTTCTGTCAGACTACAAAGCACTAACACCTGCTTTATCATAAAGAGCGCTGTCAATCTTAGAATGAGCGTGGTGTAGTGTATTACGAAAAAACATACTGTTCGATTCGCTTTCCAGTGTTTAGCCACATTGAGGTCAAAGCAGGCGTTGAATGAAATGGATAAAGATAAAACGGAAAAAACTTTTATGGAATTGTATGAATATAATAGTGTGCACTTTGGCAAATTTAGTAGTATATAGAAATAAAATCAAAATACAGGACCAGATTTGAATGGCTAATCCCAACCCTAGCCAAGCACTATTTGTATCTTCAAGCATTCTGGGAAAATGCCACCAGAATTTCATATTTTACTTTCTTTCAACGCACTTAGTACAATTTTTGGCAATTTGTAACAACATCATTAGAACACATCAAGTAGAGTAATTGCTGTATTCTTTATTTCCAAAACCCACAGCACAAACTACTGCGTCACAATCGAAGTCACATCAGCTAGAACTGAATTTGTAATATGCATCTCGCCAAAGTGCTTCAATAAACGAATACGCTAAATAGCTGTTGGATCGGATAGTAAGGAAAATTATTACATGCCACAAATCACAACGTGATGCAACTTACCGGCATATTGATGAAACTACTTGATCCAATTACTATTCAACGTTTCAATGAATTATATAGTTGGTAATCCTAAACGAACACAAAATGTATAGAGTAGTATTTAAGTTTTTAATACATGTACCTAATATTTATCAGCTCTCATTATTATAGTTCATTTTATTATCACTTAATAAGTTGTAAAAAGGCTCTTTTAGGAGAGTAGAGCAGGTAGTGTAATGGTCCTAAATCAGCAGTTTATTTCCCACACTGCATATTCTGCTGTAAGAAGACAGTTGCTTTTGAAAGTAAATATTTGGCACTTTGGTCTTTTCTGTGTCTTTGCCAATGGTAAATAGTAACTCTATACACAGTGGTTATGTAAGTCAGTGATCACGTTGCAACTGACAAAAATATAGATCTATCATTTAGGGAGTCTTCAGCATTTTTGGAGACCTAGTTGTACATGCACTAGAATTAAAGGTGAGAAGGTTGGAAAAAAGTTTCAATCACGATTCGATAACAAATATTAATATATATATGTTGTGGATCCACAGCAAAAGTTAATTACATTTTCCCACAAACAAATTGCGACAAAACCAACCGCAACAGGTAATATCTGTCAGCAACGTTGCAATGTGAAACTTATGTGTACGAAGCAATCACAGTTATGTTCAGAAAAACATGAAAATAAACAGTACTTCTCCTAAAATAGTTACTCAATAAAACAAATGTAAGCTGCAGAGCAGCAAGATATAAAAAACGTCCAAATAAGCTAAACAATTACAACACTGTCTGCTAATTATCACTCAGTGCATAATATTATGGGTTAAACAGACAAAAAGTAACAGTTATCACTCAGTGCATATAATATGGGTTAAACAGACAAAAAGTAACAGCTGTTAACACTCAACAAAGCAATGAGCATTCTGAAAAGTTGAGTCAGCACTACTAATTTTAAATCGCATTAAAATCCTCATTTTGTAAAAGTAGAAAATAGATCTTTAAAAAATGTCTAATTTAAGGCTAAAATTTGCAAGTGACCATCTGCTATTATGTACGAGGTACTAGTAAAAAAGCTTCTTTTTTAGTAAACAAGCACAGAAAATTGTCTTCTTTTTATTAATTGCCCAGCAATAGAGTCTCAGATTAATAATGCAACTGTTTAAATACAACTTAAACTTCACTCAGGCTATTTTGGCTTGAACCCGAGAAAATTAAGTTAAGCAAAAAGAATTGTCTGCACTGCAGATTTAGGCCATTTTTTTCGAGCCCAAGTAAGATACATAAGTTAAACACAGAGAATATCTGATTGTTGTTCATACTATGTGTAGTTTGAGGGAACGAATGCTTGACTGCCTTCAGACAAACACGATTTTTATGAAGACTGTTATGCGTATACAGTAATCACTACCAGGCTTCCCGTAATGTGGCAAAGTTAAACGTTAGTATTACTTGAAAAGTCAATCTTTGCAGAAAATAAACTAAAAAATGCCATCTGTTTGGTGACACTGGCTAACCGACAGCGTACAAATCCAAGTGGCCCCACTAGGTTCAAATCTCCCACTGGTTGCATGGCTGTGCCATAGGAAAAGCAAAGTGTGGTGATTTTTTTTCGCTAGACAACATCAAACAAGCAGCAAATTTAATGATAGAACATCATTAAGTCAAGCAGAAATCAAACCTGAGCTGACCTTGCAATTAGTCTACACATTTTGTCCTAGATTTAGCGCAGATACCACTGAAAGGTAATTGCAAGCAAAACATAAAAATAAATCATTTGCGATAAGTGTAATTATTATGGTAATTCTGTTTATCTGTTCCATTTTTTTCTACAACACTCTCTGTGCTCGACTGGAAATGCAAATTTACAACATGTTAAAGTAAATAAAACTAACAAAGAGCAACCAATAAGTGCAGCAATTAAGACCCTAGAAGTAATAACTTTTATCCAAGTAATAACTTTAACTTTTATCCATCAAAAAGATCCATGAGCTGGATCTTTTTGATGGATAAAAGTTAAAACCTCAATCGGTTTGCAATCAAAACCTGTTGTCACAATCAAAACGTTGGTGCAATCTTGTCGAGTTATCTGTCCAACCAAGGAAAATAAAGCAGGTGAAGTTTATAACTCTCGCAAATTGACCTTTTTGTTATTTGAGAAATAGTTTGTTGACTGTAAATTGTTAAGTTATCATTGTTGTTTATTGCAACTTTTAATGTAGTAAAAGCAAAATCGCTCACAACTTGATTACAGTGAACCCTCGTTTATCGCAGGGGATATGTTCCAAAAATAACCCGCGATAGGTGAAATCCGCGAAGTAGTCAGCTTTATTTTTTACTGTTATTTTACAATGCAATACTGTACTGCAGAATGAAACAAAAAACAAAACCTCTTTTAAGGCCCAAAATGTGTTTAAGAAATAAAAAAATTAACGTTTTCTTACAAATAACTATAATGGTTTAAAGAACGGTGTTGTAAAACAATGTTTTTTCACTTCTAGACAACAGTAAAGCCCCTGAGCCAATCAGGATTCACTGTAAAAAAAGCACAGTTAAAAAATTCCGCAAAGCAGCGAAGCCGCGATAGGTGAAGTGCGATATAGCGAGGGATCACTGTATGGCCATTTCCCTTGACTGTTGGTGTAGTTCCAGCTTGAAGGAAGACTCCCAAACCAGCAATTATTTCAGGTTTTGCGATGTTTCTGTTTAGGTCTCATGTCCATGTTCCACCACTCCAGAAGCAGCATTGTAAATGCATCGCTCTCTTAACTTACCCATTGGTAAATATCAGGGACACAAGACTTTGGAACACTCTATGCCATGTCAACAATAGCATCTTTGTCTTAGCCAGTCCTCATGTTACGTTCCGCCAATAGTGTAATAGATGCTAGGACTGGCTTTGCAGACCGATCTTGGGACCCACAGTGGATGAGAAACAGATCCATGTGCTCCTGAGAGGACAGCAAACCCTCATGGACGAAAGTGGGTCAGCCTCTTGCTAAGCAGCATGAGGTACTGCTTTTCTATAGCCTCTCCTCGGTATGTTAGCACATAACATATGCAATTAAACAAACTTGCGCAAGGTTCACATGGTGCAATAGCACCTGATCTGTCATAGGTGTTGCAGATGATTTTGATGGGTGGTGTTGAAGTGAGACCTCCTGGAGACACAGAAAGAAGGCTGTCAATGCACAAACGACCAGCTGGGGCTATCTTACAAAAGAGGCCCAAATGAGCCTACTCCCCTTGATCACCCTCAGCTACATGAGCCAGATCTTCCACTTAAACAGGCCCATGATCACAACTCGTCTCACCATGTTGCCAATGATTGGCACCTTATGCCCTAATCACTATTCCATCAAACTCAATGTTGGTGGAATTCAGATAGTCTCCGAGAGCTGAAGTATGTTGGGCATACTTTGCAGCCTTGGCCAGTCTGCAGGCCACGAGTTGACTCACAAACAGCTCACATGCTATGTGAGCGTCATGGACTGCACTACCATTTGCTCTCTTGATGCACAGGTCCAGCTGGAGATTCACATCTCCACTCTGGCTCTTGGCTCTGTCGTCACTGTGGCAGCCAAGTTTTTCCAGACTTGTTGCTTCACTATATCCTACCTGTGGCTATGAATGCACGATCAGTCATCATTGAGTAAGATTGTCTCTGCAGTTTGCAGCATGTCTAAGATTGTCTCTGCAGTTTCTCCAAATCATCTGTAAAGTGGAATTGTTCTACCCAGCCCTTGGACACAACTCTTGCCACATAATACGGTTTGAATCCAAAGCTGACACGTAAAAACAAACAGGCTTCCAGCCCTTGGTCCACTCAATCAGTCTTGATGCAACCATAAGTTGCTCTGCTCTTTGAAGGTTTCTGCACCTCCTCTACCCTGAACCATCTTACACCACACAGTGAACTGGGAAGAACTGAGCAAAGAGGGACTGAGGCCTCTGGTGCATGTCAGACGTTGTTTGAGAAGGGCAACCTCTGCACCCCAGTAATGTTCTTTGACAATGAATCGGACAGCTGCATCATCACTGTCTATCAGGCAGTCAAGCAGCCAAGCCTAATCACAGTACACCATCTCCACAAGGTCGTGTACACCAAGCCCACCTTGTCCGATACCCAGATGGATCCAACTAGCTGGGAGGCTGTTGGAAGCATGCAGGATGAACCTGACCACTCTTTGCACTCCCTCCCAAGTCAACTGAGCAATGAAATGGTTGTCCAACCCAAGGCTAGTTGATGTCTGCACTTTGGCAGTACAAAACTCCAGAGAATTTCCACTTTCTGCTGAGGTTTCCAAAATTTTGACACCACTAAACAGCCAAATCTTTTCAAATCTTGCCTGCAGCACACGAGTGTTAAGATACATGGTGATGGACTCTGGTCAGAGTACCTTGAGAGGAACCATTCCTATCCTCAGAAACTGCTTGGCTAAACCCATCACTTGCTTGTGGCCTTTCACCTCTTCCACGCCCAACACATATGACTTCTGAGGATTATTGAGAGGCCATGCTGTTCCATAAAACCACTAGTGGTCCTCAAGAAGCTTAAAATACTGGTTTGACTCCGCAAGCAAAACAAGATTATCCACAAAAGCCAAATTGAGATTTAGCTGCAATCTACCAGCCTGCACTGAAGCTGGGGGTCAAGCATTGACACCAACTCGAACATGACTATGCCAAACAAGATCAGGGACAAGGGGCATCCATGCTTCACCCCACTATGTATAATGCTTTTATCAGTAGTTGCAGTTCCACTGGATACCCAAGTCATGACCCCATTATATAGATCATGTATCGCCTACACAAAGTGGTTGCCAGCACTGTGCCATCATAACACTCAGAAGACCAGCCCAAGATTGACCACATCAAAAGCTTTGGCAAGATCTAATGTCATGACATAAATGTTGTGACTCCTTAACACTTTCGGTGCGTCATGTTTTCGAGACGCCATGTCTGCAGGGAAGACAGTTTTCGCTTATACATGTGCGCAGTGTGTTGTTGAGATAAAGCGTACAAAGCAATATTTTCTAATTTGCGTGCGTACTTCCTTTTTTCGGCCTCTTCTCTCTCAAGCTGTATTGCACAACGTTGTTTATCGGTCAAAAACAAAGAATCTGGATCTGTTTTACCGGCTTATTTTCACAAGGTTTCGACAAATACAAACACTGCAAACTATTTGTTAGTGCCAAACTTAGTCCACAAAAAGACAAAAGCACGAATATATAAACAGTCAAACAAGTGAGAAAATCAAAGATGTTTATTGTCTGTTACAATCATGTTGTAAATTATTTCTTCTTTGCATGATAGTCGCCTAAGCAGGGAGCTTTGCAGAGTGGAATGCCACACTCCTTACAATAAAATCTAGTGTCCTTACGAATACCATTTTTAGTGCACAACCTACACTTTCGCTGTGGATACTTCTTTCCATCTGTTGCTGGAAACGAATTTATGTGGTGGGCTTTGAATCCACCAAAAAGTCGACTTGGTGGGTCATGTCGAGGTGCTTTGGGTGGTGGAGCTTCATCATCAGAGGTGTCTGAAGAGCTAGCTCGGTCAAATGAGTGGCATAGTTTTTGTATCAATTTCATCTGGAAATCATATAGCTTCATGGTTTGATTTCCACTGTTTGCTTTATATATCATCTGACTATTGTGTGCACTCACTTCCATCATATAAAAAAAGACCTTTTTAGTCCACTTCAAGGTCTTCCTGGTGCATGGATAATACGAGATCATCTGATCCACGTGATCAACCCCTGACATGTGTTCATTGTAGTCACAAATACAAGCAGGCTTCTCAACATCCTCCATTGCACCGTGACCTCCTTTCTTTCTTCTTTGTATCATACGAAGAGTATCATCATGCTTCGTGCTTATGGCCTTTACAACTCTTTGGTCTTTCCAAGCGAGGACCATCACTTTCCCGTTGTCTCTAGCAATGACACCATGTCTTGCCATATTGCAAGGATTTCTGATTTCAGATGGCTCCCCCCTGTTGCTGCGCAGTGTTCCTACGGTGTAAATTTTTTTTTCCAATAAATTCTTGCTTAGTTCCACAGAGTTGTAAAAATTATCCATATACAAAGAATGCCACAATCCCATGCAATTTGGAGTCAACAAGCCTTGAACTGTTTCTTTTAGTGTTTTTTTTCTCTCGGTGGTAAATGTTCACATTCCAGCAGTATGCAGAGCTAGAGTCAGCCAGAATGTAAGCTTTTATTCCATATTTTGTAGGCTTGTCTTTGTTGTAAACGCGAAAGGAAAGCCTGCCTCTCCATTTCAACATGCCTTCATCTATGGCAATATGCTCCCCAAGCGAGTATAGCGCACGCCATTTATTTACGAGGTAATCAAACACTGGTCTTATTTTGTAAAGTTTATCATTGCAATTGCTTGGCATTGCTTCATTGTCGTTGAAATGTAAAAAGGTGGTAATCAGTTGGAAGCGATCTCTACTCATCGTCTGATTGAAGAAAGGTGTGGATATAAGCGGATTTTGCGACCAGTAAGATGAAATACGGCCTTTCTTTTGAATCAGTCCTGTCAGCAGCACTAAGCCAAGAAATACTTCTACTTCTTCTGCTGTTACTGGTTTCCAGCTTTTTGCTCTAGCTCTAGGTGAAAGTACTGCATCAGCCAAATACTGAGAGGCGTAGCGATTTGTTTCAGTTACTATACGGTCCATGAAAGTATCGTCAAAAATTAACTTGAAATATTCGTAAGGACAGTCCACATCACTTACGTTTACTTCATTGGTGGGTCCTTGCCTGCCACTAAATACGGCAACTTGTGGTTGCCTATTGGCAGTCTGCCACACGTAATTTCTTCACATAGCTCTCAACTGCGATGGGCCCGGCTGTTCAACTGGTGATTGCATTGGTACCTGAATTGTATCTGTGCCGCTGTCACTGTCGGAGCTATCACACAAGTCCAAATCATCATATTCTTCATCACTACTGTCACTGAAATTGCTAAATTCAGAATCATCATTCATAATAATCTCACTAACATTTTTAGCATCCATTTTATACGGTCTAAAAATAAAGTAAAGAATGTTCTTCTATATTGCAAATCACCACGTGCAAAACTTTACACTACAAAAGTTCATAGCGTCGATCATTCACAAAGCACAAAGACGTAGATTTTACGTCCCTGCAGAAGTAGGCTGCAGTGAAAAAAGAAAAATTTTGAATTTTAAAAAGTGGTGTTTATATATGTCCCCAAATATGGTGTAAATGACGTAGAAACCAATTTTAGGTCAGTGCACTCTCTAGTGGTTGTGCACATCCGTCGAACAGGAGAAAAATTGCTATTTTTACCATAACTTGAGAACCGCTTAAGCTAGAAAGCTGGTTTTTGGCTTAAAAGATGCAGAAACACCACTTTCCTATCTTCATTAAGAAAAACTTTTCTTCTAAAATGCTTTCTAAAAAAGTTACAGGCAAAAAACACATTTTTGAGAAAATTTATGCACTTTCGTATCTAAAATATG
The DNA here is from genome assembly GCA_963675345.1 of Trididemnum clinides. Taxonomy (NCBI): domain Eukaryota; kingdom Metazoa; phylum Chordata; class Ascidiacea; order Aplousobranchia; family Didemnidae; genus Trididemnum; species Trididemnum clinides. The sequence continues at coordinate 33,460,163 of OY776289.1, read as the reverse complement.
GTCTATTTTGGCATTTGCAAGACTTGTAAGATGATTGTTAGTGATTAATTCAGTTAACTTTGATCTAATTCATTACCTGGGGCTGTTTGGATGTTTCATAGAGCAAGTATCATATAAGCAATATGCAAAAAAATACTAAATGCAACACACGTTAGCATAAACATGGAGAGCTGAATGATAATAAAACACTGTTCACAAATAGCATATGCATGAAGGAAGATGTACATGCAGTAAACACATTGCAATGACCTTAGCAGCTAAATTTTCTCCTTCTAATATCTCAACAAATCTGTCATGGACTTAGTAGCACCAACTGACTCTTCAATGTTCTATGGTTTGAAGATATCATACCAGCAAGTTCATTATATTTACGGTGAAGGGTTCAGGTGGTTAAGAAACTTAATATTTTGTTAAGTTTTCATTGTGAGTGCAGACAATTTCTGATGCTAATGCCTCACTTTAGCGAGCATCATAAGCAATCAGTGTGTCACTTTGGCAGAGTGGTTAAAGTCTGTCCTATGATTAAGGGCTGACATGATCTCAGAAGCCGCAGGTTTAAGTCACTGGTTGGTGTGGGCATGGGTTCGAATCCCATAGGCATATGTCGCCATATTTTGCTGGCATACCCTGAAGCCAACCCATATTGACTTTCTGTCTTCTTATTTCAGAATGTTTGTGCAAATAATTGTTGAATACAACAAATAGTAATAGGACTATGATTGATAGGATTATTGGCAACAGCTTTATAACAGAACTTAGAAAGTATTTGTTTTGAAAGTTTTATTGTTTTCACAGGTAAAATACCAGTATTAAGCTGTAAGTGAATAAAGTTTAGTGTCTACATTTGCTGTTGCAAGGTTACTGATCACTAACAAGTTCTTCCTTTGGTTTCAATAATAATATTCACAAAAGTGGAAAATAATGCTGACAAGGAAAAGAGCCTATTCTGGTGCTGTCATAAAAAAGTTGCATTGTGGAGAAATTTTTGAAGCTGTCAAGTTGTTTCCTCCAGGAGACTTACCGACGAAAAGACACGTGATTAAACGAATGCTGGATTTACCTGATTTTAGAACATTGAGTGCTGCTAAAGAAGTTGCCAAAGAACTGCATGAAAGATGGATATGGTGCAATGTATATCCTCAGCATCACTATACGATTGCAACTAAAATACAACAAATGATGACAACTTTCAGCAATGTTACACGGTACCCAAGAAAGAACTCGGAGCCATATAAGAAAATGGAATCTTCATTCCTGCAAGACATGGATCAACTTTTCGACGTGTACTGTGTTGATGAACAGCAAAGAAGACAAATGGAAATCTGACATTGTTTGAGAATGGCAAGGGAAGATTTTACATTCTATGAAGATCAGAGGACTGAGCGTAAACGTAGGTGTGTAGATGAAGTTGTTCCTCTAACACAATCTGATTTGAGGTTCAGCCGTGATGCCCAGCGACCTTCTATTCCAATGTCTACGTATGCCTCAGCCTCACCAAGTTCAGAACAATGCTCTGCCTTTGCTTCAGATTCTAACAGTGATACAGCAGATGGTTCTGCATCACAGTCGTCAGAGACATCTGAGAAATCAATTATTACTCCACAAGATAGCCACAAAAGTCATGCACAAAATCGTTAAAGATGGACCAACTTAGCAAGAATGTGTGAGAGATATCAATTATCGGATAGAGCTGGAGCTGCTATTGCCACCAGCACATTACAACACATGGGAATCGTCACTAATGAAGACAAATCACTTGTAATTGATCCAAGTAAACTAAGAAGAGAAAGACAGAGATGCAGAAAAGAAATTTGTCAAGAAGTTTCTAATTTTAAATATGTATCTGGATTGTACTTTGATGGCAGAAAAGATGCAACCCAGGTTATGTTAAAAGGACCAAATGGAAAAATGTACAGATCTACTCAACTTGAAGAGCATTATGTGCTGATTGGTGAACCTGGGACATACTATCTCACACATTTATCCCCAACTGATGGCAAAGGTAGAACACTGGCTCAAAAATATTTGACTTCATATCAAACACAATGCTGTACCAAAAACTCAACATTGTCGGTACTGATGGAGCTGCATTGATGACTGGTAAGTTTAATGGCGTCATACGTTCTCTGGAAGAGTTGCTTAAAACTCCATTGCAATGGTCAATCTGCCTTCTGCACACCAACAAACTGCCACTTCGTCATGTGTTTATGGAACTTGATGGTACAACTAATAGTCGTGATAGCTTTACTGGACCAATAGGTAAACAACTAGATGGATGTGTTTTGGAATGGCCGGTTGTTAAATTCAAAAATATCCCCAATGTGCATTTCCCTGATATACCACAGTCAGTTGTTGATGAGCTGAGCAGTGACCAGCATTATGCCTACAGAATTTGTATGGCTGTCATGGTTGGCTCAGTGGATGAAGATCTTCAATTTTTGGAAGTAGGGCCAATTGTCCATTTACTATGGTTAACTCTTGCATGCCGGATTTTGCGTCTGTACGTTTCAAAAGAAACCCCTTCTGCAAATTTACAAGCAATTGCCCATTTTTGTATTAGTGTTTACTTTCCAACATGGTTTAAAACCAAAAAACAGAATCAAATAATTCATGGTGCAAAAAATTTCTTCAACTTGGTCCATCGTATACAGCAGTTTCCACACAGTGAAATTCGTTCCATTGCATCTAAGGTTGTGCAAAGAAACGCTTTTTTTGCTCATCCCGAAAATGTTCTCTTGGGCATGCTGGGAGATGATGATGAAGAAATTAGAAGATTGGCAGTTAACAAAATTTAAGGTTTGCGAGGAAAATCATTACAACACTCAATTCCAAACGACAATGTCAGAGGAGGCTATGTTGAAAACTGTCAAAACACCGAAGATGCTGTTAGTAAAAGCAACATCAGAATATTTCAAGTTCCCATCATCAATTTTAATGCATGGTCTTTTCATCAAATGGTCAATCTAAATGGAAGAGAAGTGAACCAACCACCAGCGATAAAGCACCACAGTGACTCAGAAATTGAAGTCATTCCAAAATATCCCTTAAAACTAAATCATCCATGCCATAACCAGCATGTAGAAAGGCATGTAAAACTGGTCACAGAGGCATCTTCTCAAGTGTGTGGCATTGATCGCCGTGATGGACTTATTCAGCAGAAATTAAAGTCTCAACAGATTATGAAAAATTTCACTCAAAGCATCATTTCACTGTTTGACTGGATCTATTCTACATGATGATTGACACAGATCTGACATTATTTCTTTTTGCAGTGTACCGGTACTACTGTGTGCACTGTGCAATACCGATATCAACATGTTGACAGGCTAAGAGTTTTCATTGTATGTTTACTATCTGCTCCAACTTTTCACTAAATGCTGTGTTTGCAAATAGTGTTTGGACATCATTCAGCTCTCCATGTTTATGCTAACGTGTGTTGCATTTAGTATTTTTTTGCATATTGCTTATATGATACTTGCTCTATGAAACATCCAAACAGCCCCAGGTAATGAATTAGATCAAAGTTAACTGAATTAATCACTAACAATCATCTTACAAGTCTTGCAAATGCCAAAATAGACCATATTTTAGATACGAAAGTGCATAAATTTTCTCAAAAATGTGTTTTTTGCCTGTAACTTTTTTAGAAAGCATTTTAGAAGAAAAGTTTTTCTTAATGAAGATAGGAAAGTGGTGTTTCTGCATCTTTTAAGCCAAAAACCAGCTTTCTAGCTTAAGCGGTTCTCAAGTTATGGTAAAAATAGCAATTTTTCTCCTGTTCGACGGATGTGCACAACCACTAGAGGGTGCACTAACCTAAAATTGTTTTCTACGTCATTTACACCATATTTGGGGACATATATAAACACCACTTTTTAAAATTCAAAATTTTTCTTTTTTCACTGCAGCCTACTGCAGAAGCATTTGAATTGATACCCGCACTCAACCAATGAAATTTTTTCTCGGACGTAAATCTACGTCCTTTCGCACCCAACGTATTGTTGCTAAAGACGTAGATTTACGTCCTTTCGCAACGAAAGTGTTAAAAGAGCATCCCAGTACATTTGATGAAGCATTGCAATGTGCTTGGCACAACTATCTACTACTTAAAAGGCCTTCTGCAGCAAATATGTCTTCACACAGCTTTGGAGCCTTTGTGTCAGAATCTTTGCATAGCCTCTAACCAGATGTGAGCCAATGGTGATTGGCTGCCAGTTGCCAACCTCATAGTGAAAGTGTGGAAGGATTGTAGAATTAAACCACATCTTTCTTTTCAAAAAAGTTTCATTACTTCGTCTTTCATTAATAAAATGCTAATGGCTAGTTATGTTGACAATAAGGCTTGTGGATTGAGCTCTAAATCAGCTTTTGATCAAACAACTTGTCTAAAAGTGCAATTTGGACAATATATGCTGCTTACAGAAAAAAAGTATGATATTTCTCTTCACCAAGTCTTCAAGTGTGACAAGAAGATACATAAGTTGTCTGCTTTGAAACTCAAGCAAAGTGGGAATGCTGTGACCTTAACTGATTATCTATTGATTGGAATCAACTTTAAGGTTTATGCACTCATTCTGATATACCAATACCCACAACAGAAAGGATTTACATGCAGTTCATGACTACCTTCCACTTATTACATGCGTTGCTGGATACTGCAGTTATTCAATTAACAAGAAGGTAAAGTGTGATGAGTGTAGAAAACAAATTGTTTCTACAATAAGCGATGAAAGCAATTTTGGAAACTTCTCAATAAAAAGCATGAGCTGGGGCAGTTAATTGTATTCATTATCTGATATTGTGCACATTGTGCCAATTAGCTACAAGGTAATAGGAAGAATCACAGCTTATTATTAATTTTGAGAGCTTACTCGCAACGAGCTCTAGCAGTAAATTCCATTTTGGCTGCTTTAGACAATGAGACTATGCTATTAGATATACCAAACTGCAGCAATAGTCATTAACCATTTAACATCATTAAAATGGCAGCATACAGTTGTTCAAATATACTACTGAACAACTACTGCTTTATGGAAAAAAAATGCAATTTCTGCATCAAAATCGGCTGAGCGTAGAATGTTGTAGACACTACACTGAAGTATCCAAGGCATGTGTAAGTACTGATGTAGTGGGAAATTGCCTGTTTCTTTTGAAAACTACAGTGCATATGACTAATATTCAATAATAGGACTGCATTTTTGTTGTTGACTCATAATAACAGTAACATTTCATTTTCATTTTACTTGAAAATGAGATAAACAACTTGACTGTGTATAACCTAGGCTGTAAATCTATGCGCATGCAAGGCATTCACAACCATGCATTTTGCTTTCAATGCCTTTCACGTGATGATGCTTTCAGATAATGTTATACAAGTTATGCAATGGCCTTGGGTTTTTAGGTGGCCTTTGTTAGATTTAGCTATGGTTAGCTAAGATTAGGGTTAGTTAAAGCTAATGCTAACAATGGGAAGCGTTTATCGACAATGTTCAGTGATATTTTGATATTTGCTATGCAAAATATCCACAGTGTTCATTCAGTGACGTTCATATAACACAACTAACAAACTGAATGCTGCAGTTAAAAATGTGGCAATGATCATAACATCACCTACTTCAACTTCTTCTTTGGGCTATTTTATTTTTTTACACATCTTAAAGATATCTCTGTTTACAGATGGTTTTCTTTTTTAACTGTCCCTCCAATTAGACTTCCTTTGCAACCATTTAATTGCACTTTCTTTAGTGAATATTACTAAATGTTTTTTGCAGTATTAATCTTTTTCGGTTTTGCAGTGCCAAAGCTTTTTCATGGAAGATAATTCCTGTAGGCAAACTGCTCCAATCAGTACTGGCTTCAAAGCTTTTGTGAAAGTCATTACCACTGTGATTAGGGAGGGGGGGAAATAAGCAGCCTTGTTTTTTGACAGAAAACTATCCTCCTCTTGTGACAAATTGAATTATCCGCAGTAACTGATAAATAATTTTCTTTGTTTGGATTGCAGTTTTATCCAAGGGATAAAAATAAGATTTCCTCAGCTCATTGATGACATATACTAATATATGCTGGCTTGCCTTTCATTAAAACTATTTTATACAATAAAGAGGTAAATGTCTCCATAGAGATGTCTCTTTTCTGTTTGCTGAGTAATAGTGTTTTCTAAGTTTACATTATTCTTTTTTTGGACGAGTGAAAACCACAACATCTAAGGGCTGGAAGGCATCTGAGGTACAAGGAGGCAAACAAGCAATGTGCACTCCCTCTCTGAGTCTGCCAAATGCTACAATAAATTATAAGTCAAATCAAAGGCTCAGCCATTAAAGAATAAAATTATTGGCTTTGGCTAAGTTTGAAAAAAATCTCTTCACATTAGGTGTGCTTAACAATAATCATCTTTCATTCATCCAGATGGTGTATCATCAAGCACTGTTTTGTTTCAAGCACTTGAAACCTATGACTCTGAAAACACTAGCCCTTCTCTTTGAATACAATATAAGAAGGTAAATGTTCTCCACAAGCATTTTTGCAAGTATTTACATGACATAATTTTTCCTTCACTGGGGTGACACACTACATTGAATCCACTCTTATAAATGCAGTTTTTTATTTTTGGATTTACTAGGAAAAAGATTATGAGCCATTGCTTTCAATTGCTATTTTTTGTATGCACGAATTAAATTGTTTGATTTTATTGTCTGCTGTTATAACAGCATCATAGCATCCTGGTTGAGTGAACTCATAACTTGAATAGGCTTTAGACAGGAAGTGGGAACTTGCCAATTATGGTTTTGCAAATATAGTAGCTATGAATTAGGCATATGATTGCATATTGTACATCATAACTTGTGGACAACACCAAATTACAAAAATTAACGAAATTAAGAAAATATGTAAAAAACACCAACTAAATCACAGAAATTGTAGAACTCATGGACTACACTAAAATCCAAAAATGTATGCATAATAAAAATATTGAAAAACCACCAACTTATGGAAATCATAGAAATATGAAAATCACCAAATTGCTTAGTTTAAGTGGTACTTATGGGTTATCTGTCACCACTTTTTTTTTAATTTAATAAACCTAACCTAACCTAATAAACCTAAAGTAAACAAGGTCTCTATCCCCCACCCTGTGCACTCCCTTCCAGTGTACACTGCCCCGTACATTTACATACCTGGCCTGCCCCTTCAGTGTACACTGCCTTTCTTTTAAATTAAGTTAAATAATAGTAATTTAATACCTGGTGAAAAAAAGTGGTGACAGATAACCCACAAGTACCGTTTAAGTCAATCAAATCATTTAATTTTGCTCATTTGCTCAACCGCTTTTAATGCACAAAAATGAATGGTTCCAGCTCATCCACACTACATGTTAAGTGTGAAGTTTCTCAAAGATCAATGCTTGGTCCACTTCTTTTTCTAATGTATGTAAAGGACTTGCCTCTTTTTATTGAATTTTTGATTACCTTGTATGCTGATGACACCTATTCAATGTTATCTGATTAACACTTAGATGGCCTTGAAAAAAGCTTAACAATGAACTTGCTAAAATCAATTACTGGACCGGAGATAATAAACTATCTTTAAATTACTATAAAACCAACTACAGTCAACTTCGGATATAAGAGATCCGCCGGGACCAGCTTAATCAGTCTCTTACAACCAAATTCTCTTGTAACCAACTTATTAGTTTATATTGAAAATCATTTGGGACCTTTTGCATAGTCCCTTATAAGCAAAAATCCCTTATATCTGAATCTCTTATATCCGAAGTTGACTGTATAAGCTAATTCATAAAAATAAGATGGCCGAATTCCCTGATTTAAAGTTTAATGCCTATATAAACCAAAATTTAATTTTGTGGGTCAGCTCTTGTGAAATACTTAGAGGTGTTTTTATTGAAGGTGAACTCTCATGGTGAAATCGTATAAAACTGTAAAGTTGTCCAAATGTAATAAAATAATACATAAATTAAGTAATAATGTTAATCATGAAACACTGCCTTTAAGTAATATTACAGCCTTGGATATTCTCACATTTAATATGGAATTACAGTTTGGGGTACAGCAGCAAAATTGCTTTCGCATAGAATTGAAGTTGGACAAAACAATATATATATAAAGAATGATCTCTGGGAGTAAAAAGTATTGTTGTGATATGAAACCCTATAAAAATTATAAATCATTAAAGCTCCAAGGTATGTAAAAATTTGGACTTGGAAAACTCATGCTCAAAATAGTTAGGCAGTGGCTATTTCGCCGTCGACGGCAATTTGCCCTTGGAATCTATTTTGCCGTGATCATTCATGTGTGTTTATATAGCAATATTTGCTATTATCGCACCAGTGACTCTGTGGTGTAGTGGATAGAGCGCTGGTCTTGAGATACCAAGGTATCAGGTTCGAATCTCAGCTGGCCAGGGCTTTAAAAGAAAGGCAGTGTACACTGAAGGGGCAGGCCTGGTATGTAAATGTACGGGGCAGTGTACACTGCAAGGGAGTGTGCAGAATGGGGGATAGAGACCTGGGGGTGCAAAATTTTTTTTTTTGGTTTTTAAAATTGGCCAATCAGAGACGACCAAAAGTCACATGTTTAGTACGTCATTAAGATTGACCAATCACAAACAACTCACGGCAAAATAGTCTCTGAGGGTAAATTGCCGTCGACGGCAAAATAGCCACTGCCAAATAGTTAACAATGAAGCTTCATTAAATCTTGTTAAGAACTATACTGCTTTACAAGACGTGCATTTATATAATATAAAACAAACCATAAATTCAATTTTCTTTCTACCTTTGATTTCTTTTGGTGTTTTGCAGCACTAAAATCTGGTCCGAACTTGATTTTATAATTTTTTTTGTCTATATCAGTTAGTTAATTGTCATTACTGCCCTCAGGAAGCAGCTGAGACTAGATATCCTTTATGGTTCTTTCTCTGTTGCTTCTTGGTCCACATAACTTGCAATGTTTGTGTTGTTTTCTGCTGCTTTGTTTTGTGTTTTGTTATTGTGGACTAATAACATATTTCAGTCAATTGGGTGGTTGTAACTTTAGTTTTTGTCAACTTTAGTAAATTTCTGTTCTTCGGGAAATTCCTTACTTTTTTAGTTGGTACCAGTAATATTACTATGCCATATTTTCTATACTGGTAAGTCAGTAATTCCTTTTAAATAAAGTTTTGTCTTTTAGTAATTTCAGGGTTTGATATGAATCTCCGTGTTTTTGTAATTCAGCAAATCCACAATTCAATATAAATTTTCATTATTCTATAAATTTCTATATTTTGGAGTTGTCCCAGCTCATTCTGTAGCAAAACTGAAGGTGTTGATCAGTGAGTATTCAAAAATGATACATACGTCAGTATAACTTTTGCAGCAGTGCAGCCAAATGCAAAACATTTCTATGCAATAACAATATTTTGTTGCAGTTTGTGATTGCTGCTACAACAAAAATGTTAATACATTGTGTGTAAACTACTGTTACATTGAATGTGACCTGATATGAAAGATAAATAGTATCTGCTAACTATTCGTGCTTACAGCAAGCTCTGTATATTTTCTTTTAAGGCTTAACAGCAAATAATACTAAGTGCAAAAAAGAGTTGAATCCCCATTTTAAGACAAATTTTTTGGTAACTTTACCGGTATTGTAACTAACTTGGATGTTATTGAAGCTAATATTCCCACGCTGAAAAAGTACTGATTAACTGATTTTACTTAGGTTAACCACAATTCAAAAATGTTTTGTTTGGTAATTAACTGTTCATGCTGGGCTAGACCTATCCACATGGAAAAAGTGAAGGTAACTAAACTCAAAATAAAAGGAGTAGGACACTCCCATTTTAAATTCCAAACAGGTACTCTATTTGCAGTGTTTTAACTGTATCTAATCTTCTTGTGAAGCAACTTTTTCTTTCTTTTTACTGTAAAATTGTTTTTGCCTTAGTTTAGCCACAACAGCAACTAAATATTTGTCCCATTTTTTTGAACTGAGGGATGGCCTAGCCCTCGCTGCACTTTTTGTTTCCGCATCCAATCATAAATGATGTTGCCATAATATTTTTTATTTTATTTTTGTTTCCGAAAAGTAAGAGCATGTTCTTGTTTGGCAAAGTGTTCAAAATTTCAAGCTATCTGGTCAAGTTTTTGTCAAAAAAAACAAAATTAAATAGGAATACTGAGGGAGGCATAGCTTAAGTACGCAACAACCATTTTAAAGAATATTTTGTAGTTGAGGACACGGCTAGGGTTTAAAATTGGGCTGTGCCTGATATCCGGTTACCGGCACGATGATGTATTAGTTAGAGCGTAAATTTCGCGGTCAGTAGACCTGGGGTTCATTCCCCTGGTCGAGTCATACCAAAAGATTAAAAAAACGGTATCCACAGCTTTCCTGTTTGGCGTGGGCATTTATTGGAGGTTGTGGAGAAAACTGCAAGCTCACTTGTTGTGTTCTTAGGCAAAGAACTCAAAAAGACGTCCCCATCTTTATGTAGAAAACAGGTGGCCCAGACACCAAGAAAATTTAAAGCATATATTGTACAACGATTTTGTGGATACAATTAACCAAGGTCAAGTCATCAGCAATTGATTTTAACCAAAAGGAAAAATTTTATAAAAAAGATTTTCTGGTTCCAAAAAATTGCTTTTAACTTCTGGTGCGGCAACACAAGGTTTCAACTCTCTGATTTCCGCGCCAAGCGTACCGTCGTTGGTTGGCACTGAGCCAGCCGAGTTGCTTTGTAGAACTAACACTAAGGATCCTTTCTGCTCCGTCAAACAAAAACAGAGAACGGTTGAAGCTTTCTTACAATTTTATTTACAAATATGCGCAGCTCCGTCCAGCGTGCACAGAACGAAAATTCACGACGATAAAGGCTGCCACACAGCCTTGATAACAATCAAGCAGAGCAACCAATACGCAGTTCCAAACACAAATTCGAAGCTTAATTAGGCTGAAAGGAAAATTCAGTACTCGTGTCGCCACGTTCACGTTTTGACATGAATAGCGAAAATAGAGCTGGTCACTATAACTTATATACAGGGTGGCCCAAAAGTAGGTATACAGTTATTAAACTATTTTTTATGTGCTTTGAAGTTACCAGCAGTGCACTTTATGTGGCCCAAAAGTAGGCATACAGTTAATGGAGAGAACTATTTGGAAATTCTTTGTGAAGTGGTAGTGCCACAACTTCAAACTAAACCTAACTTTGATGAACTCTTCTTTCAGCAAGATGGAACTTCTCCACATTATGCGTTAAGAGTAAGAGATTACCTTAACAAAGTCTTTACACAGCGTTGGTTCGGAAGAACAAGTAGCATTGAATGGCCACCATGCTCACCTGACCTGACATCAATGGATTTCTTTTTTTGGGGTGTTGTAAAGAACAAAGAGTATGTAAAGAACAAGGAGAAGAATCCCAAAACAGTAAATGAATTAAAAGATTGCATTTATGACGCATTCAGAGAAATTGATGCAAATTGAAATTTGTGCTGCACGGTATGTCAGAGTGTTTTGAACAGATGTAAAGAAGGACATTTTGAGCACTAAAAAGATTAAACAGTTTCCACTTAAGATATAACTATCATTCTAGAGGTTTAAAAGTGCCTACATAAGAACTACAAATCTACTTTTGGATCCAAACCCTACTTTTAATAACTGTATACCTACTTTTGGGCCACCCTGTATAATACCTTCCACCTCTTGGCTTCTAAAAAAAACAATTTTTTTTTTCCAGTAGAAAATTCAAGGCTAGCCGTAGGCTAGAGTGTGCGCTTTTTGGCAAAATAAACTAAGCCTACTTCAGTGATGCAAACTTGCTGCCTTTTGGCAAATTTTGCGGATTTTGTGGCCAAATTGGTCATTTTTTGTAAATCGAAAATTTAGTTTTTAGGGCTTTCAAAAGGTCTGTGGACCTCTGGTTAAGAACCTGTGCCCCAAATTTATTTTTATTGCAGGCGTAAAATAATGATTGTTCGGGATTATGCTTAGTAAGTGCGTCGTTTTTGCTTGTGAACTGCACATTAACTCGTTGTACAGTTCACTGAGTACAGTATATACGTACATAGTCCTCCTTGGCGTCTTGTTTTGTTTTGTCCTGATTTGTTTATGTAAACGCTTCAATCATTATATATAGTGCGTTGCATATTAATATTTGAAAGATACGCTTGCGATTTAGAAAACTATTGAGCAAGGCTATTTAATGCAAATGGGGGGGGGGCGTGGGGGCACACCAGGCGTTGATAAAACAACATTTTAATGCTCGCCGATTTTATTAGCAGCTGTTTGCATCGCTGTAGAAAGCCTTGGTCTCGAGCCCCTTACCCTGGTAACTCCCACGACCCCTAATTTAAGAACCCTTGGTCTATTCGTTTCAACTTTTATCGTGACCATATTTGGTGTAGCAAAGGCTTATATAAAGGCTTGTATATAAATCAGACATTAAAAGTCTCACGTTGTTGGCGCAGTGCTCGATAATAACCAAGGTTAGACCTATACATATACATTTTTAATTATATATATATATGAGGAGATGCATCTATAATATATATGAGTCAAACATGTATCCACATTTAACCTCAAGGCAAAGACCAAAGAAAAACAATAAAACATAGGAGAGGGTTGAGAAGTATTCCACAGGAAGCCTAGATGTAATCGTCTACTGCTTCTAAGTAGGGACAAATTTTTCGGTTCGCTCTAGTAATCTAATTTAAAGCTATTTTTACTTAATTTATCCTTACAAAACAACAATACAGGGTGGGCCATAAGTTTCCATACACATTGTATTTTTTTGTTTTCCAGATATATAGTGTATTTGTTTTTGTTATAATACATACATAGTGTATTTTTTTTGTTTTCCACATACCCTAGAAGATGCGTTTGACGAAAGAGCAACGAATTGAAATTATACTGATGGCTGGGTCGGGAAGCAGTCGCATGGTTGCACTGAACTTCAACAGAAAACATGGAACGAACATCACACATGACACTGTGGCTAAACTTATTAGCAAGTTTAAGAAAACTGGAAATGTTGCAGATCAACCAAGAAGTGGCCCAAGACGTACGGCCACCGATGAAAACACAACAGCTACGATACTTACAGCGCTTGTACAGAGTCCCAGAAAAAGTTTGCAGAAAGTGGTGTTGTCTGCAGAAAGTGGTGTCAGCAGATCGAGTATCAGGCGCATTTTAAAAGCAAACAAATGGCATCCATACAAATTGCATATGGCACACTATTTGAGTGAAGATGACCCGGATAGACGCATGGAGTTCTGTGAATGGGCATTAAGTAATGTGAACGAGGATCCAAACTTTTCTACTAAGATTTTGTTTACTCATGAAGCAAATTTTTACGTCAATGGAGAGGTTAATCGGCAAAATCTACGTTATTGGAGTAATGAGAATCCTAAATGGCTGAGTCCGACGAAGATGCAAGGTGCCGGCAAATTGATGGTGTGGGCCGGGATATGGGGAGACAGAATTATTGGACCACTTTTTGTCAGTGAAAATCTTAATGCAGGAAAGTATCTTAATATGTTGCAAGAAGAAATTCTCCCTTCCCTGCTAAACGAGGAAGGTGACTACCCAGTTTACTTCCAGCAAGATGGAGCTCCACCTCATTATGGTATTCAAGTGCGTCGGTTTTTGGATCAGCAGTTTCCGAATGCTTGGATTGGTCGGCGTGGTCCTGTAGAGTGGCCTCCAAGATCTCCAGATCTCTCCCCTCTTGATTTCTATCTTTGGGGGCATTTGAAGTTTATGGTGTATCAGGTAAAGATACAAGACATAAATCACCTAAAAGAGCGAATCACCGACGCCATTAGAAGCATACCTTCAAATGTGCTGATGCGTGTTCATCAACAGTGGGAAACACGGGTTAATATGTGCTTTGAAAACAATGGGAATCATATAGAGCACATTATATAAATAAAAATGGTTTTTCAACATAAAATGTTTATTTTGCCTATGTATGGAAACTTATGGCCCACCCTGTAGATCACTTAACACTAGAATTATCGGAGCGGTCATTTTGACCTTTTTTGATTTTTAATCGTTTATATCTCTGATTAGGTACGTACAATAACATTGAAACTTTCTGACTTTTCCTAAATCTTGAATAACTTTTAGCATAACTTTTGGATAACTTTTGGATAACTGTCAATTTTTTTGCATCACAATGAGCACAGGGTGGGATGGGAATGGATTTGTCTTAAATTACTGCCAACGGTCATTTTGACCGTGCTCAGAAACCACTAATTTTTTCACCATTAAAATCATCTTTGCCATTAAAGTCTTTTGACGTGCTATTGTATCGAAACATTCTTACAACAATAACTGCACTAACAGATAAAAATTCCCTACCAGTGCGAAAGATAAATATATTTGTCAACATCGGGGTAAAAGTACGGGGACTGGTGACTGAAGCCTTCACACTGTTTTCAGCCCCGTAATAAAAATTTCAAAACTGGGCAAAATACTTACTTTAGAAAAACATATTTCCGAAAAAAAAGTCTTCACTTTTATTTGGAGCAGAAAATAGAAAAGCGTCACTCTGAAAACATTGATCTCCAAAAAAACATTGGTCCCCAACCTTTCAGTGAGACAGAAATGCTTTCAGCTCTCTACCCATGCAAAAGAAAGTGTAACGCTTATGTTTTTATGTTGCGCTTTGAACAGGGGTTGACACGTTCAGACCCGGTTCAACTTTAGGCCTATATGGCAAACGATTTTTTCAAATGAAGCAAATTCAGAGACTGCTATTGATAACGCGCAGCAAACTGATTCAGCATCAAGTAAATTTGTTTGCTTTGGCAGTGAGACAGTGACAATGATGATGCAAGTAGGCTGCTTCAACGCAAGCGCTAGATGATAGTTATTAGGCATTTTACATCTAACACAGCGGAATTTGATTTGTATTGGTTGCTAATGACAAAACAAGATTGAAATGTATCAAGTTTTCTTCAAAATTGAAAAGTGGATTACAAGCTCCAAACGTACTAAAAAATAGTTGATGGCCTACGATTCATTTCGTAGATTATGACCTATGCAGTGTATTCCAACACAAAATGGAGCTTACGACTCGTTGAAGTCCCACTTACAATATTTCAAGACATTACTAAGTCTAACACAACAGTTAAAAGTAACTCACGACACAAAATAATGCCTAATTATTAAGCATTTTTTAGTAATTAAGCAAACGGTCATTTTGACGGCTCGCGGTAATTGTAGGTAGGTTGAAAAAGCGATAATTCTAGAGTTAATTTGTCACAATATCAAGGAATTTTGTAGGTAATTGCTTTTGAAGTCTTTGCGTCACATTCTCAAGCGACTATGCTTATGAAGTCAAATCGCTGAGAAAAACTGCATGGCGATTGGCGGAACAACTCCTGAAAAATAAATTTTATACATTTCAAAGAAAAACAAAAATCTACAAACTAAATTCGGCCTTGTATTGGACAAGAGTAACGCACAAAGCGTTAAATATAAAACACTTATATAAATAAATAAATATAAAACTAAGTATAATTGTAAAATATAAATATAAAACCTTTTATAACTTGTATTGACAAAAAATAATAACCATAGAATGAATTTATTCGGCTTTGTGTTTCAGCCAACAAATAACATATTAGGCTTTAGTTGCCAATCTACTCTTATGTGGAGTCGGCAACGTTGCCGAGTAGGGTACAGCGGCGTTGTCGTGTTCATTATAACTATGATGTCAACGTTTGCAGTAGAATAAAGAGCCTCGGAGAAACGCCGAGACTTTCGCTTCCATCCTTCCGAAACTTGTAAAACATCCAATAAAGTTTAGTAGCTATGAAAAGTTATTTATTGCACAAACTTCGGAATCAATCTGCAATAAAAGCAAAAGGTAATCGAGGGTAATCTTCGCCTTTAAGATCCAAAACAATATGATAGCCTATAGGCTTCCAAAATACTTGTAACTGAAATAGTAGTACAACGAACTGGGTTTCTACTGTGCAATAGTTACATAAAGTGTGAAAATGTGCGAAGAAATAATAAAAAAAATCGAGCTCAATGATTGAGATAGAAGATAAGTTGGCAAGCTAATATGCAGCATATAACATGAGTTGGCCAGTCATAACATTTAGCAAATGGTTCCGAATCTCGGGTAAATAGAAAGGTGAAAAAATCACAAAGCTACAACATACTTTTGAAAAGCAACACAAAGAGAAATTTGAAAAACAAACAAATGCGGAGGCACTGAGACAGAATTTTGAATACCATATCAATGAAGTTAGGTCTAGGGCAATCAATTAAATCTTAAAACGGTTAACTACATGCAAATACCGACGCTATCTTAGATAAATCACGGGGAATATATTCAATTTTTCTCGTGCCATAACCTTTCAACATAGCAATCGTGCTCTGCTAACAATACCTTTTTCCTTTGCTGTTGTTCTTGTTGTTGTGGTTACTTCTCCTCTTCCTCGTGATGGAGGTATGGCATGAACGGCAATCCAGGTTTACGCCGTCAACCAAATTGAATTAGGATAGGGAAAAAGTGGCAAACTATTTTGAACCAGTCATGAATGACTTTTCCCTTTCGCTTTTATCAATTCATACAGTGAATGCATCCGGCAGTATACCCCTACGTTCAAAAATGTTTTGAGCATCCCCAATCAAGATCGACTGACGGAGAGAAAGATTTCCTTGAGTAATCTTCCATTTTGATGGGCCCTGCAAGGTAGGAAGATTTCCCTTGATCCAACTGAATTAAAACCTAAGGATCAGTATAGCATGGTACGTAAAATCTAGGAAAAGATCTCCTCGATTATGGAAGGTGCTAATAAAAATATTAGTATTGAGCTTTCGTCCCAGAACAAATAAGAAATAAGAAAGAGTTATATTGTTTGGTTTGTCGGTAAACGTGATGAGTGGTGGATTATTTACAATACGTGCAGCAACCGAAGAGAAAGTTTAAAGTTCTATAAGTGAGGGTTTCCGACGTGCATCACCCAATGCGAGTTAGATCCGTTTTGGAAAAGTTTATCCATACTTTCCCAACTTCCGCCTCAACTGGCAGCCTAAGGTGGGGTCCTGTACATTCAGTTTATATTGCATTTACTAAGCAAGCTATGAAATTCAGTAGCACCTGGCAGCGACAAAAGGTGATCAGCAGCGGCGCAAAAAGTAGATTTATTGTCTGAATACAAGCACCAACCGTCTAACAAAGATTAGTCGAGCGCGAAAAGGCAAGCAAGAAACTTTTTAAACCTTTATCTATTGCAACTTCGACATGTTTGCAGCGAGTGCATTAGCAGGTGAAGATCAATCCCAAAACTTCGCCTTTACTTTGATTTTGACAATACGCTGGTATCTACGGCTCAAAAAATTGCCGGGCAAAACTGAAAGGGCTCGCTAGTGGGAGTAATTTGACCCGCCCACTAGTCGGCCATCAATTAACCAAAACGAGGATCTTTTGAAATAAACAAATACCACATGCATCCAAACAACGCTTCACACTAGAACTAACCGAAGACAATCCAAAAATTCTGAGGTGCTTTCATTAGGTTATCGGAAGGGCAATCACCATCATGAATGAAGGTCCATCATGACATGTTCACGAATCACAATTCACTCTTGGTTGGTCGCCGGGGTCCTTCTGGCCTCCAGCAAGTTTTTAAAGATAGGTAAATTTTATAACTTTTATTTTAGAGATTTTATGTTTCTCCGCTTTCATTATAGATAATTTAAGTGTGTAGCGTACAAATATAAACTAAAAATATCCTGTCATATTGCCGTTGTAGCATGAAATGTTAATTAAACGACAAAAATATTTGTTTCACTCAAAAAAGCTTGTTGCTGCACCAACGCCTTTTTTATACAAGTGTTCTCTAACTGAGTTTGCCGGGAATCGAACTATCGCCCAGAGAACAACAGCCTTTTTGCGGGATATGTTTATCGCCCTTTACTGCGTTATCTATTTTCTGCTTGTCTGACCTAAAAAAAAAGCGTGGCTTCGGGTTTTAGTAATTATCTATACAAGAAAGAGAAATGACATTTCGATTTGTTATTATGAATTTGATTTTGCTGCTGTTCAATTGTTCGGAGGATAAAGTTCAGTCAATTTTTCAATGCTGGTCTGTTCAAAGTTTGTATCATCGTTTTGCTTTCAATTCCTATTCAAATTTTACTGTTTGATTTTAATCAGTTGGATAGACAACAGTGCGTGGAAGGTCCTGGCCGTCCGCCTGTAACACATACATCAAAAGATTCATCGCCGTCAAGAGGTAAATCCTTGCCAAAGCTTTTTCAGTAAATAGTTTTAATTTTGACCCCACTCCGTTCCAAAGATGATCATTGCAAGTACTGTATTTGCAAAAATTGTGTTGACTATTATGGTCTTGATCAATGATTCTTAATTTTTCCAACCCCTTGGGACCTTTATTCCTAAAGATATTGGCTTGGGAACTCCTTGTCTGTGCAATCTGCAAAGGAGATGTATGTTGAAAGAACATACTATTGTGATAAGGAGGATAAGTTGTTTCCTACTGGATCTATAATTAATTAAAAAACTTTCTTTGTAAAATCATAATACAAGTGGTTAGTGGTATATCACATTTTACTCGGCAAAACACAGCACAAATGATAGTCAATGTGACTTCTGTTCTTGTTTCTTCGAAACAAGCTCATCAATACGGGGGTTAATATTGCTTAGAGCAATTATTGTGTCATTTGCAACTCTAGAGCGATTACGGTATGTAGCTTTCATATCAACTAGAGCAGACATGGCAGCTTCACAGAGGTATGTCGTTGAAAATGAAATTAATGCTTCCAGAACTCTTTTTGCCAATTCAGGATATTCTTGCAACATACTGCACCAAAATTCTATCAGTGAGGAGGAGCTGAACTTGGTCTTTGCAGGAACTCTGCAATTCCAGATGTTGCTCATGAAAGTTGAGCTGCTCATTGTCGTTCATCTCAGCAACAACAGGCTGCTAAATCCATGCTGAAGAAGGTTCAGATGTTGGAAAGTACTCTTCCATTTTTTTCTCGAGGTTGCTTATGTGATTATCAATTAAAGCAGTCAGCCATTTGTTACTTTCTTAATCACCAATTTTACTGTCCAACAGTAAAAACATGGCAAAATTCTGGTCTCTTACTCTCTTTTTCCATAGGGATAACTTTTTTTTGAAGGCGGAGACCTTCTCTGCAGCCTCTATCTGAAATGTGTTTTTCCTAAATCATTCAAATTCACTTTCGTGGTAATCGCATCAAAAATTTAAAAATGATGTAGCAAATACTAAAAGGAAACAGGCATAGTGATTGTCTTAAATTCCCTCCGCTCCTTCATTGCTTAAATCGTAAAATTGCATCCAGGCCGGTAGCAACCAACTATCAGATACCAGAAAGCTGCTGGGAGAAAATTAGACACTATGGTATTCCGCGGTGCCTGAAGTTTTCTGTTTCTTCCTTTCACGCAGTGGGGTTGCGGGTGGAGCTAGAAGAGAAAGTGCCGCAACTGCAATCTTTATACTTCAACCCTGAAATGCTTTATAAAACCTTATCTCTTATGGCTAGGAATTTAATGTTTAACCCTCAATACAAAAACGATTAGTTGGATGATCATAGGCTTCTCCAGAGGCGTTAGTTGCATCATTCTCACCAGAATTATCTTAGCTACTGCCGTCAGTTTTCAACTATTTCTTCAATGCTTTTGTCTAAGCTTACATAACTGCATTCTTGATAAGAGTCACCACTACATAGCTTTATCCACCTAACCAATTTTTAAATCTGGAAGAGAAAAACGTGAGTCTTTCTATTACAAAACTTTGAAACAGGTGTAGCAGTGGGATTGTTTTTCTAACTCTGATCTATTGCATCATGATATAAAGTAAAAAACTAAAAATAACGACCTATTGCATCAGACTAAAACAAATAATTTGTTCACCACTAGAACGATGTGATACTGCGTACGTTTCACCATAGGTAGCATGTTACTGTAAAACCACTGTTATTATTAGTCAAAGTGGTGGTCGATGTTGTTTGTGCATTTGAGGGTTAAAAGAATACAGTTTGACACTCCTTCTGGGGACCCCCAGATTTTTCACTAGGGACCCCGTTAAGAACCGCTAGTCTAGATCCTGCATAACGTGCATGAGGTTTCACAAATATTATTTACTGCATAGTCCGGGAATCAGCAAAAACGTGTGTCTCTCGTGTAGCGTGTCGCGCCTCGCACTTCATCGAGCTGCCACGCCAAACATTTTTTTGTCATGTTTTTATTTTTTTGTTGGTTTGCTTTCGGCGGCTCAGTATCTTACTCCCGCCGTTGTGTGAGATTCCAGTTTTTGCTATGTGTATTCGTGTATTATTATTGTATATGTCTAAAATCACGCACACACATATTTTTTATTAGAGTTAGCTAATGTTTATTTTTTGTCTTCTCATGGTAGCTCGTTGATCGGCTTCCCTTTCCCGCCATCATTTTGTTGTTGTATTGTTTTTATTCATGTGACGTGCGCAGTGATCTAGTTTATACAGACGTGTGCAGCGACCTATGTTTTGGTGACGTGTGCAGTATTTTGTTGCCAACAATGCGGTCGGAGATTTTCTGCTCTCTTTCATTTTTGATCGTCGTGTTAGACGGACGTGCTGTAGTTATCTGCCACAACCTCTTTCATCGCTGGACGTCGTGGAGAACGGACGTGGTTTTAATTATCTGCCACAACTGCGTGAATTGATGCAATAAAATATTACTGTCGTCAGATGCAATAGTACATTCACTAATGCCATGTTCAGACATATAGCATTTAAAGTAGATTTGTAACACTGTTATTTTTGATCTTTGCCATCATATGATATTTAAAGGCGATAGGAAACCTGCCTTTTAGGGTGAAAAGATTAAGAGAAGAAGCAATTATAGTTGATACAGATTCGCATCACTTTTGCCATAAACAAACATTGGTTATATATTTAACCGTGGCAGGATAAGAGGGCATTGGTTCCAGGCTTCCATCTAGCAGAAAGCTAAGGCCGTTCAGGCAAAGAACATAACAATTCGGATTTTTGCGAATGTTTCACGAGTACCAGCGTTAATTGAGTAAACTGACGGATAGATGTAGTTCAACGCTTGGGTTGAAGTAACCAGGGATATTTTGTCCTCCTGACGCTTGGTGAAAGAGCATAGATAAAGGTCTAGGTTCACAATCCACTTCTAGGACACTTGTGAATTCGTCCAGAAGTGGTAGCTACTGAGTATTGACTCCACTTTGATTATTCAGGTATTGCAGAGAACAAGATACACTAAGCATCAAGTCCTTTTACAATCTTACAATCTCCAGTTCCTTACGAGAAATGACTTTATTTTGCTGATTGGTTTCATAGGGGGGGTCGAAATCCCATTTAATAACTCACAAATTGATCCTTTGAAGGATCAAGTTTTCCCTCAAATGGTAAGAAGCAAGCATACCCAAGGAATCAAATTGAAACGCAAGCCTGCGTAACATTTCACTTCTAGCAGAAACTTCCGATGATGAACTTTACATGTATCTGCCTACTCGCTGTCTATCATTTTCTATGTCCAGCACTAAATTTAAACCTCTGCAGTCACGCTTAGCAGGTGAGCCAAGATCGATTTCCTGAGTATCAGATCCGAGGTCACACTGCGGTATGATAGATAATTCACTTTGAAAGGCCTTGGCTATCCGTTTACGCGGTTTTAAATCTCCACTCTGAAAAAGCGACAATGATTTACGAGTAATCAGCTCAAGATTGGTTAATGAGTCAAAGGTGATCAACATATCACCCATGTAACATTGCTTTCATTCAGCTAAGATATCAGCTGATTAGCGGCAGTGGAATTTCGGAGAATTCAGCTCTCATTGGCTAAAAGAAAATAGGCTATACAAAGTGGTCATTATTGCCCAAAGGTACCTTGTAATTCAGTAACTGTGGTTTCCCCGTGGTCCTAATAATCATCTACTAACCAAATTAAGCAAAACAAATTCTATTAGCTTTCCGGTGTAGGTATTTGGAAATAGAATTTACTCAAATCAACCATGCACGGACGTTTTCGCAATTGAAAAGAAATAAGCCACCGAGCTGTTTAACATTGGCCTACTTGCACCAACAAGAACAGCATCATAGCAAGGGAGTGAAGATCTATGTAATAATAAGGTAGTCACATACGAACGATAAGGAAAAAAAGCAGCCAAAACATCAGCAACGGCCTCCAGCCAAGTGGTCGGGTGGTGCTTACCACAGATAGAAGGTCTAAATCTTGAAGGTTCGATTTTCTGCTGGTCGGATACGCGCCACTGAAGAGCCCCAATAATGGCGAAACCGGTCTGGTGCTTCCTTATTGTTCGAGTGTGACTATTTAATTATTATTTTTTAGTTTTTGCAAAAAGTCCTGATCCGAACAACGCTAGCATAGCAAATAGGCGGGAGAATCCCTCAAATGCGGGTAATAAAGACGCATTGTCATAACTAGGTCTCATACCAAGTGTGAGATACTTTACTTCACTCCTGGCTAGCCCAATATCCTGTATAGGACTGTATACAAAACAAACTCGAATAATCCAACACAAAGCACAAGACTTGCGTACCGTTTACTTTAAACCAGGTTCCTTTTGACTTTACTACAAACCGTGCAAGTATAAACCGAAACTGATCTCCTTACATGAAATCGATCACACAAAAGGCAATTAGGCAGAGAAAAATCTTCTAATATAGCTTTGACAAAAGCTGTTTGAGCCATAAGCTTTTCGTGACGCTCTCATCAGTGGCGGTATCGCGTCAAAAGGAAAGATCCAGAGTGAATAAGTGTGTTATATGTAAATAATTTGGACGTTAGGCAATCAAGACAAGCCAATGATAGCGCTAGTACAGTAGGCGCCGCTTATTATGACCACGGATAATATGACCAGCCGCTTATTATGACCAATTTGGTATGATCCGGAATTTTTCCATTTAAAATTCTCCGTTTAATATGACCAAATTTCGGATAATATGACCAACATTTTCTCCATCCCTCTTGTTACGGTACAGTATTTTTTTCCGCCACGCACTTATAACTTCGTTTTTCAACATATTGTACTTAGTTTTACTGTCACTTGTGCTGTTACAGTACTGTACTTTGTTTTATTGCCAACGTCACACTGTTACTTCGGTTAAACGATGCATTAGACGGTATTTGGACTTCTTGTGGCTTACGGCGTCGATTCAGGAGCTGTTATGGAGGCTTCGATTTTTATAACCATTCGGATATTATGACCAAAATGATCTGGTCCCAAGGTGGTCACATTAAGCGGCGTCTACTGTATTGCAAAGTGCGCCAAAAAAGATTTCGCAATTGCGAAAGTTAGAGAAGGCGCAGCAGCAGGCCAAATGCCACGATAAAAGTACGGGGACTGGTGACTGAAGCCTTCACACTGTTTTCAGCCCCGTAATAAAAATTTCAAAACCGGGCAAAATACTTACTTTAGAAAAACATATTTCCGAAAAAAAGTCTTCACTTTTATTTGGAGCAGAAAATAGAAAAGCGTCACTCTGAAAATATTGATCTCCAAAAAACATTGGTCCCCAACCTTTCAGTGAGACAGAAATGCTTTCAGCTCTCTACCCATGCAAAAGAAAGTGTAACGCTTATGTTTTTATGTTGCGCTTTGAACAGGGGTTGACACGTTCAGACCCGGTTCAACTTTAGGCCTATATGGCAAACGATTTTTTCAAATGAAGCGAATTCAGAGACTGCTATTGATAACGCGCAGCAAACTGATTCAGCATTTAGTAAATTTGTTTGCTTTGGCAGTGAGACAGTGACAATGATGATGCAAGTAGGCTGCTTCAACGCAAGCGCTAGATGATAGTTATTAGGTATTTTACATCTAACACAGCGGAATTCGATTTGTATTGGTTGCTAATGACAAAACAAGATTGAAATGTATCAAGTTTTCTTCAAAATTGAAAAGTGGATTACAAGCTCCAAACGTACTAAAAAATAGTTGATGGCCTACGATTCATTTCGTAGATTATGACCTATGCAGTGTATTCCAACACAAAATGGAGCTTACGACTCGTTGAAGCCCCCCTTACAATATTTCAAGACATTACTAAGTCTAACACAACAGTTAAAAGTAACTCACGACACAAAATAATGCCTAATTAATAAGCATTTTTTAGTGATTAAGCAAACGGTCATTTTGACGGCTCGCGGTAATTGTAGGTAGGTTGAAAAAGCGATAATTTTATTGTTGAGGCATACAAGGCAATACGTGATTATATGACAGCAAGCCGCGGCATGGGCGGAAGAAAAGCTCGAAGGACCCGGGTTCGAATCTCACAGGAACCTAAATAAATCCTCACTCTCTCGTTTTGATTCTTTGTCCCTCCCTTTAATGTAGCCTATTTGTATAGCGCAATGCTCACATCTTAATGTGGTGAATTCTTGGTCGTGAGGAGCCGCTGTGGAGTCGCAGCGTAGGGGATTCTATGCACTCAACAAGTAGCAAAACCAGGAAATCCGGTCACTCACTTACAAAAAAGCAGTTAAAACATCAGCAACTGCGTCCATCCATGTAGTCGAGTGGTACTTACCATAGAGAGAAGGTCTAGATCTTAAAGTTTAGGTTCCTTGCTGGTCGGGCACGTGTCACTGAAAAGCCACAATAATGGTGAAACCGGTCTGGTGCTTCCTTATTGTTCGTGTGTGATTACTTAATGAAACACTTTTGGCTTATTCTGTTTGTTTACAAACAAGGAAAGGAACCAACTATGATTATCACGAAGATTTTTATTTACGGGTATTTGCCAGCCTTCAATAATAAGCTCTTAAAACGCAACTGCAAGAGTGAGTTTTAGGTTAGGATATTTAAGTGGTTCGGACCGCAATGACTTTCCACGTTCCAAAGCTCCAATAACGTTATTAGGAAACCTGCCAACAACTTCGGTTTTTAAGAGAACTAGAATTTCATAGCGATCATGCACTACCTTTACATAAGGTTCCACCAATTGAGGAGTATGTTGATTGTTTTTGGAAGTCTGAATGGTCTCGTCATCCAATTCATAATTACGTAAGCTCTCTCTCAAACCGGTTATTTCCAGTTTTATTGGCTCACAATTGCGTGCATTACATCTTGCGATTCCATGCAACTCCACACAATTTCCATGCAACTCCATGCAATTTCCATGGAACTCCATACAATTTCCATGCAATTTCATACAATTTCCATGCAATTCCATGCACCTACTCAAGAACTTCCGGTTCCATACAAGTAAAATTTTACGCCTACATGCCCACCACTGGCTATGCGTCCAAGTTTAGTCAAGACGTCATCAGGATTGTCATGATTTAGCCTTCGGCTGTTTCAAACACACTAAGCAACCAGTTTGTCTGTTTGCTCAATAAGTATGTCAAGGCCGTTTCGCCAAATATTGATCGGGATTTCAACTCCATTTAAATTTTCCCGGCCTTTGATGTATCTATTGTATGTGCAAAGTGTTTGCATCTTTCGCAAAATCTAGTACTACCAACGCATCTCTAACCACAAACATCTCAACAGAGGTAAGAGACTTTGTGAAAAGCCGGCAAAACCATAACTGGGTGTGGTCTGTTGGGCCAGGGTACTCGTGGTGATCGGGGGATTTTTCAGAGATGATGGAAGCCGTAAAATTTTGTCCATACTCTAGCGTTGATTACACAGTCTGTGGATAAATAACCCTCATTGCCCTGATGTACAACATAACAATTTTACAATGAGGCTTCAACTTTCTTTGGACAGTTCGGACTCCATCAGTTGAGTCGTCAAGCGTTTTATGGTCTAGATCTGGTAAAACGTTGCAACGATTCAATTCAGCGGCCCTGGGACTGGCAGGATTTGACTGCTTCTACAAATCATGTAATACGCTTGAATATTTAAGGTCAAAATTTCGATCACACATTTTACACTTTGGCGGAAGCGAGCCGTTTCGAGCATGGTGCCCACAGATAGACAATTGAAACATCTTCCAGCATCAATAATTCTGTCGCTAGCTGTCCGTAGTAAGATCTGGAAGTTTTTCACAATCCGGAAGACAAAGTTAAGAGCTGGAGTCGACACATACAAAAAAATTAGACGTTGGTGTCGTAGGACATTACTTGTAGTCACTCTTTGTATTTTTACCAACTCCAGGTTCACACTCAGCAGAATATGTTATCGCCGTTAAACTGTTCGGTCTAGACTTGACTGTTACTTGCGGAACTTAAATGAATCACGCCCGCTTCTAAAATTGTATGATTTATCCTTCTCATCAGTTTTATAAAACGTTTGCCTATAACCTTACGTCATCACGTTTAACCGGTACACTATAAACTAGCTCAAAGAGCCGAATTCCTGGCGATTCAACTCAAATTCCATTTTAGCAAGATGATCAAGATGAAGTCGCTTTTAGCACAGTATGAAGAAGACTGGGAGTATCCTGCGGCCACTGACTCGAAAATTTTTCTACTTCATCATGGGCATAAACGAAGACCTCTAAAAGCTTAAGGTCCTCTTTGAAAGCCTGTAGCAAAGTTAAATTGGAGGTCACTTTAGGGTCAACGCGAATAGCAGTGATTTTAGATTTAGTAGTACAATCGTTAGAAACCCCATATCTATGACGCAAACCATCT
The DNA here is from genome assembly GCA_963675345.1 of Trididemnum clinides. Taxonomy (NCBI): domain Eukaryota; kingdom Metazoa; phylum Chordata; class Ascidiacea; order Aplousobranchia; family Didemnidae; genus Trididemnum; species Trididemnum clinides. The sequence goes on along the minus strand of OY776289.1, from coordinate 33,433,541 downwards.
AAGTTCCTATCAATTCGTTGTGAATTGACGTTTTTCATGGGTGACAAAAATAAGTTAACCATTTTAGGTGGCTGATCAACAGACGAAGCACTCGGTGCTTCGAGACGACGCTCGTTATAAGCACTTTCATTCATAAGCTTACGAATTTGAATTTTGCGAAACACAAAAATCATATTTTTGGCATCATATCGTATTTGAGAAGCGAGGATAATAAGTTTGCTTCTGCTCTAACGATCAAGATTGGTATTCAACGCTAGTTCTCGCAGTGAGTCGGAGACGGCTGGAAACTATCAAGACAAAACAACTGATAGCAGTTCAGGACAAATTCGAGAAAGACAAGTGCCTTTAGGTTTACTGTGACATTGTATATCATTCTCAACAGGCAAATCAGGCCGCACCTCATGTAGTCAAGAACCAACAGGCGCTAAGTCAACGATGACGCGTAGCTTGCGAGGCCAACTGTAATTGAGAGAACACCACAATGGAACTCGAGCCAGCGCAAGGCCTATCACTGCATGTCGACGAGAGTTAGCTGCTGAATATCCGCTGCTACAAAGCACAATTAGTAGTCTTATTTCCGGATCAAATCTAGCCTTTTCGACACGACGATGAGTCTCAGCCTCAGTTTTGTCTTCACAGCTTTTGCTTTAGTCGCCGTCGCGGCTGCACTGCTTCTGCCTCTGCATGTTTTTTTGATCTAGCCAAGGTCACAGTTAGCTTTCAGTTTAGCCCTCTTGTTATCTACCTCAGTTTGGCGTGCCATAGCCTTACAAAATATTGTACTTACTAAATATTACAGTGTATATATCTGCTATTACTCGGTAACTTGAGAGAACACGTAGCCCTTGATCGCCGCACACATCCTCATGGAAGACTGACCATGATAACGTTGTTAATTATGCTTATGTGACTTAATGCATTTTTCATACTGGTCAAAAATGCGTTTACGTTTACATTCCTCGTAAGCGGCAGTAGTACCAGTAGATGTCATGGGAACTGTTCTTTTATTGAAGGCAAATTTACAAGTCTGGCGTTCTGTAGGAACGTTCACGACGTGCATCGCCAACGCCACCTCAGCATTACCACGGTGGGTAACATCATCTGCCACTTTAGCACTAGAGACATTAGACGTGATTGCGTACAGTCTACAGTACGATCGCTAACATGAATTTAAATTTAAAGCCTTGAAACTGTAGTTGATTACTTCAAGGTTCGCGAACACTTTTCTGTAATGAAAACTCTACATCGTCGATTCCAAACAAATAGTAGCAGCAGATTTCGGAATCAAATCGGAAATAATAAATAAGAGAAAGGAGTTTATGGGTGAACTAACGGGAAAGCAGTACCAGTAGCAATAACCAAAGGCGTAAGGAGCCACGTCACAATAGATGCAGAAGCGTAGCAAGGGGTGCGCAGTCTGCAAAGGGCGTTATTTTTCCCTGAGATAGACAAAATTTTAGCTATTTTTGAACACATGACTCAAGCATCGATATTAATGACTTGAACTGAGTGGAAACGGGACGACATTTTTCCTTCCGCACAGCAGTCAAAACTCACGCTACGTCACTGTATAGATGATCGATGAATGGATGAAGTAGTTGAAGCGAACGATGGGAGCGCGGTTTGTCAGATAGAAATTACTGAGTGCATGACTTCAATTCCAAGAAAAACAAGATATAACAGTCGCTGCAAGGCTCGAAGATTTCCAGATAATTTACGCTTCTTCCGTTGTATCAAACTTTGATTATCGAAGTTAAATTTCATGATAAAGTCGTTGAGAGTAAATTGATAAAATAAGTATGGATTTATTAGTTTTCTACATGTTGTACAATAGAGAGTTTGGAAGAACGCTCAGAATCAATATACTTTTATACACAAACTACGGAACAAATAACCGATAAAAGTAACAAAAATTAATCGAGAGCAATGTTTTTCCATAAAATCTAAAACAGTAAATCTCTAACTTCCAAAACACCCGGTTTTCAAATCATTGTACAGTAAACAAAAAGATTTCTACAGTGTAGCAGTTACTAAACAAGTAAAAAAGTGCAAAAAAATGACAGAAAGCTGCTTAGTGATCAAGATAAAAGATTAGTTGCGAAGCTAGTTTGCTTACAAGATGAACTTAACAACTAGAGAGTTTAGCAAGTGGTTTCGAATCAATCCCGAGTAATCAGACACTTCAAAAATAGCGTTGCTGGAACAACGTTCTTCTGTCCTTGGAAAGGCACTTAAGATCAATTTTCCCTTCTTGGCCTCACTGCTTGTAATAAAATAGCGGTGTGCGACAAATATCTAACTCCAAGTTGTTATCGTTGGCTACAACGGACAAAAAGTTTTCCTGTGTGCGGAGGAAAGAATCTGTGACGACTCATTCATTTTGTTCTCGTTTAATAGCTGCTTTCACCCTTATCCATCCTTCAGATCGAATGTTGAAGAAAATTGCAAAACCGATTCCACTATCCTTTAACGTCAGAATTTGTTTTGAATTTAAGCCCAAATAAACAACTGCAATTGGCTTTGAAAAATTTATGGTTGCCATTTTTCAATTTTTAAATAAATTCAAAACAAACATCGAATGATTGCGGACAGCGTACAGTAACACAATAAATGATTTAGTGAAACATCACTCAGTGGTAATTGATCAAATAAGTTAATTAAGTCTATTGACGATAAAAGAGGAAGAATTATTTTGACAAGCAACAAGGCCTAATTCAGTGGTTCTCAAACTTTTTGTACTGTTGCCCACTTACAGCAATCTACATATCATGATCGCCCCCTCCTCCCAGCAATACAAAATGACTTAAAGTTACAAAAAAATTTATTATGAATAAATTAAACAAGCTGACTAATAATAGAAAATGGTGTTTCTTCAATAAGATAAATGAGCTTGGTGATCTTTAACGAACTTTTCAATATTCGCAGTCATTTTGGTCAGGTACAGTTATAAATCACCCCATTTGCTGATGGAAAGAAAATTTCTTTGTTTTGATAACAATAGCATCACGGTTCTACCAAACAAGAGGTCGGAAATGAGAGAACCCATGCTCTTACTTTGTTCCATATGAGCGGGTATTTGGCAGATGCCATGTACAAAAATATATCATAGCCATCTTATTTAAAGTTCATTTTGAATTCGTCGTCATTGTGCAAGTCGATGAACTGATCTTGAAGTTCAACTTTTAGGTCTGCAGGATCAACAGAAAATGGTTGAATTGCCCAGCGTGGGACATTGAGGTTTACGAGATCTGCGAAGCGAATATGCATATCTTCCACCAGGAGATGTAAATGCTAACAGTATTTCAGTCGTTCACCTTCTGCACCATCATTTCCGGAGAGATTTGGAAATTGAGACAGAATGTTTCGCCCCATATTTTCTTTGTACAAGAAAAGCTTTGATATAAATGACGTTATCACGTTTTTGCACCTGATAAACTAATCATTTCACCCTGAAGTTTTTTGTTCACTTCATTCATCAAAGTAAAAATGCCTGCCAAAAAAGCGATATCATTTTTGATGGTTTCACTGCTTCGGCTAATTGAAAATCAATGCCGGAGGGGAATTTGATCACTGAATCGTAAAGGCAGTAAAAGCGGTTCATACAAGCACCTTTTAAAGGCCATCGTACTGCGGTATGTAATAAAAGACGTTGATTATCTTCTTCGTTGTCATGACAAAATGCGCGAAAAAGTCAATCATTAAGAGAATAAGCTTTCATCTTATCGATACATTTTATTACAACATGCAATGAGTGATGCAGTTCAGCACTGAGAACACGGGCGGCCAAATGCTGCCGGTTGATAACGTATTGAGTTGCAAGAAGTCCAGGTATTTTCTCTTTGATTGGTTCGATGAATTCTTGATGCTTATTGTCGAAGACCGTTGTTGCCAGAGCATCGGCAGGAAATCGATTGCAAAAAATCCTTTCTTCTTGAGCCTGCATATTATGTATAAATTGCACATATCGCAACAGTAGTGATTCGTTATCACTCAAGATGGATTCGTCTATTTGCAGTGAATGTTTGGATACGGACAGGATTTCAACAAGTTGTTTTAATCCACCAGAGCTCATTTCATCAATGCGTCGCTGAACTGTATTATTGCTTTAGAGGCACAGCACGCAAAATTGAGGAAACATTTTGTTGCAATACTGTTTCAATTATTTCTTTTACGGCTGGAAACACAAGGGCTTCACCAACAGTGAGTGGCTTTGCCGTTTTTGCAATTACGTTAGATATTTTATATGAAGCAATTGGGCCATATTTCTGTCGCTTGTTAGTCTGTGTAAAAAGAGATCGAAATGTAGCTTGTTTCGCTTTTTCGTCTCGAAGCTTCTTGAATTCACTGCCAATTTTGTTCGGGTGCATTCTGTCGAGTTGGTCTTGGAGTCCACCCGGCTTCATTGCCTCATTAGAGAAAATTGAACCACGCACAAGGCACATTGGACGCGTAACGTCATGTGAAGCTGTTGTAAAACCAAATTTTAAACAAGTGCAGTTATATTGATGCACTTTCACTTTTTTGATCTTCTGGAGTTTTGCAACTTTCTTGATGGTGAGGACATATTTTCAGGAATTGTAAACTTTAAAACTTAAATGAAGACTAATAAAGTATATTTAAATTGATATCGACAAACCCCAAATTTTTTCTGGCTTACCCCAGCTTGGCAACCCCCAAAACCGTAAACTAAGATTTGACGGAGGAAAACTAGCGCCAACTCAGTGCTTACGAATTTTTTGTAATTGGGGTTCCATGACACTTGTAAATTAAGTACCAGAAAAGTTCTATGAAGCTGAAAAAGGTTGCAGATCGCTGGCTTGACCATCAACTAAATCCTAGTTGTAATGAAATATGAAAAAAAAAAGAAATGAAAATTTGTAGTTTGATACTTTTGCAACACGCAATTCATTCCGGTGACCAAACATCTAAAATTTGCAATGCGTTTTGTGATGCCTGAGCAGGTTTCGAGCTGACACACTTGTTTGTCTAAAGCCAATGTTTTTTCAACAGTGAGTGGCTCCTAGACATCTATGCTTTTAAATCTACGCTATAAAAACATTCAAGCCGTCATCAAATACCAGATGAAAAGGCCATTTCGAAGATGGCAAAATGATCTTTTGATATTTGGATTCTCAGCCATTAACAAATGACATTGCAGCAATTTGAATCCGAAGCAAAACATGAAAAATACAGCGGCGATTCCTTTTGGTCACGTGTCAAGCAAAGCTCTGAGTGTTCAACACGCAGGCTTCCTACTTCAAGTTTGGCACTCAGTTCATTACACGACGCTATCAAAATTGATTGACTTTCAAAAAAAAAAAACATGCTATTTTCTTATCGTGAAATCAATTTATAAAGATATTTGCTCGTCTCTGTTCAGTAAGCCTAAAGGCTTTCACTCTTTTGAGAATTTTTAGTCATATTTTGAACGATGAGCATCCAAGCAAAAAAAGTTAATTGGAGGTTAAAACATATAGACTTATTGTGCTTCATTCTACTCACTGGTTGATCCAAAAAGTTTAATGGAAATGCGGAAACAATAAATCATGTTTAAACCAAAGATCCCTACTCCATTTTTAGGGAGTCTATAAAAACAGCTCCTCACTTTGTTTTAAAAGCGTCTTCATAAAACAAATAGAAGCTTTCATTCCAGATGGAAAAAAACTTATTCCAAATATTTGGGAGCATTTTCAGAAATTAATGCCAGGGGTGTGGCCAGCCCCTTCACAACTCCTTTTATTTTCAATTTCTATACAGCGCGTTAAAAGTAATTAACGTTTTAACATGTTAGTAAAAACATTAATTACCCACTAAAGCAGTGTGGTTTTTGCTAACAAGCAATGCATTTCCATCATCCATTCTTATCCGTTAATTAAATTAGTGTACTCGTTTATACCTGCTCTGATTATCAGCATTCAGCATTTACTAGCTTTTGCGTTGTATTGAAAATTAGGTGTGTCGTGACCTTTTGCTTCAATCGGAAACAGCACTTTAACCACTCAGACATTAAAAAACTCCTTCTAGAAGTGCCAACATTATAAATAACGACACTTTGGCCATACACTTTGTTCGTCCTAACAACTCTCTCTCTCTCTCTCTCTTCCATTTCACCTCCTATCTTTTTTGTACTTTTTCAACCTGGGAGATAAACGAAATGTCAATGAAGTTTTTGATACTTTTCAATTGTAATACTCTTTAGCACTAGACTATGACAATCTTTTAAACAATTACTGAGTTAATTCTATTTCGCATATTAAGCTCCACATGACCTTTATCTACTGAGCGTCAAGCAGATCTCCGAAAGCACTTCTGAAGTTTTTAGTGCAACTCGTTATTAACAGTAATGCGAACCAGATCTCCCGACTGCGAAGCGGACGCTTCAAACGATTCAAATTTAGCTGCTGAATAGCTCATTGCTTTCACGTTAGTGATATACTATCTATTTTCATGTGCTAGCACAGGGGTAAGAAATCTGGACATGAAAATTCGCCTATGGATGAATGATGTGATCAAAAAATTCAGCCTTTTCGAAAGCGACTTTGATCTCAAGTTGATTTCCTTAACTAAAAAGGAAAGATCTTTAAGTTTGCTTTGTGACAAAATTGGAAGAAAAGTAACTGTCAAAATGCTGATCTTCAAGATAGGTCTTCTATCCGTCAGTCTCACATAAATTACATGATCTTGCGCCAGTATTCACTGTGAAAACCCTAACAGGCGCGCAGAATGTTCCACTATGACAAAAATGGCCGGTTTAAAAAAATATTGCACACCCCTTTGTTTGAGAATTAGATGTCTCGACAAAAACAGTGCTGGAAATAATGGGAGCCATCGCCTCTATTCAGCGGCTTTTTAGCCCACTCACGGGAAACGACCACCAAAGTCAAGTTAAATCGCTGCTTTCGAAGGTGTTTGAACAAAACACTGAAACCCTTACAAAAAAGTTACTCGCTTAGTAGCTGCAAATTGTAAAGCAAGCGAGGCATTTTATTTATTTTTGGAGAGTTTAAAGCTTTCCAGTTTCCATATCCCTATCTCTTTTAAGCATTCTCCTCTTTTGGCAGCGTTCAATCAGTTATCAAAAAACTGGGAGTTGACCGTTACGTTGCAACCTACTGTATGCGGCAGGACCGAGAGGAACCTTTGCTTGTATTAAGCTCAAGTTTTAAATTCAAACAATGGCATGCACCGACCGCAAAGGCATGCTTGGGTGACTGGAAGGCCACACGAGGATTTCGCAGTCCCCCCAGCTTTCTGGTTAAGTTTCATGATATACAGAAGTTCTCATTATTTATGACTTCCTGAATTATTCTCTTTCAATGTTAGTTTGGAGATAATGCTTTAACGCTCAGTCTTGAAATTATTTACTGGTTTGTACGGGTAGCCCATATTAAGACTAAACAATAGTGACAAGGAAGTCATCAATTTCACTTTTATTGAAATAATAGTAAAATTGATGACTTTCTTGTCACTATTGTTTAGTGACAAGAAAGTCATCAATTTAGGAAAGTGAAATTCCTAAATTGATGACTTGATAATCTTTTGCTTATTTTGAGACAATACGTCGTTTCGACCACGTAATGAAAATCACTCGTGTTTTAAGGGGGTTCAAAAATGGAGCTGTACCCACCCATCAACTATAGTTGACATGTTGACACTGGGAATGCCAGTCTATAATTGAGAATAGCTCGAAATGAACGCAACTTTTCTTTAGCCTCATCGCAGTGGCCCATTTGCCCTGCATATCAGATTCTTACCTTCCTTTCATTCTCAGGTAGAACCGTTACTGCTGTTGTTCGGTGGCAAAAGTGGTAAGAATGAAGAGTAAACAAGGGGCAGAAATCGTCATAATGTTGCATTTGTTGCCGGCAACGGCCTGGGCACAGTTATTGAGGGCGGGTGAAATTGGCCACAACATTCTGAAAATATTGTTTTTGATGACAACCACAGTCATAGGCGCAAGGACAGATGCCAAGCCGCGACCAATGCTTTTCGTGAACACATAACATTAAATATTTGAATGGCATAGATCAGGGTTGTCCAAGGTTTTCAGCATCGTGGACCATAAAAAATATTTGCGTTTCTTTCGCGTGCCAGACGCAGTAGGCCACATCAGTGCTAAGAAAATGTAAAAAGGTTGAACAAAAGTTCAATCTTACCAAGTTTTAACCATAGCCAAACAAAAACAACATATGCGGTTCGTCGAACACTCATCCTTGGTTAATCCTTCTACCTTAATGTCGATCTGAGCAGGAGACAGTTGCAAGTAGAAATCCAAATTTTACTTCCAAGCTTTTCCATGTATTAAATTTTAGTCCCTTCGCAATGAAAAAAGTGCTTTTTCAAAAGCAGATGCTCCTAGGCATTGAAAGCATTGTCAAAGAAAAGTTCCTTTATTTTGGAAACTCCTCACTGCTCACAAGCTTTCAAAAAGCTTTGTTTCTCTTATCTTTTTGTGATTGGACAAGAGGATCTGATGGCAAATCATGCAATTCTTACTGAAATGCAAAGGCCATGGCTTCAATATCTATTTCCATATCGTTATTGAGGAATTCAATTTGTCTTTTTTATCGAATTGAATTCAGCAAATCTATCATTAAACTCACTGCTCACTTTACCGAGCACCTCTGCAAAATCAGAAAATTCCACAGTTACTTCCTCTGCGAGTAATGCTGGCATGATGGAAAATAAACAGCAAAATTTGTTGTAAGTCAGCCGTAAGTTATTTTAGTTTTCCGCAAAGGTTTAATATGTTCAAAAGTTGACATAGGTTTCTATCCTTTTGCTGCAGTTTTTTCGTCGAAATGTTCCATTGACCTGTAAAATCACTGTTAACGCCTGTGATGCAAGAAGCTTTTCATCGCTTAGAAAAATCTCATACTTCTCCATTCCTTCTACTTCATCTCAAACAACAAATAAATTTCTTTTGGCGATGAAAACAAATGGTGTAAAGTGTTTCCTGCACTCAATTATCACATTTTTGAGTACAGTGACACATCGTTGTATTTCGCATCCGAATCATGCAGAATCTGAACAAATTTTCTTTGCCTTGTAGATTTGCTTCCGCCTCCTGATGATGTTCACCATGGTCGCAACGCTGCTCATGACGTCACTCATTTGCAGGGCTTCCCAACCGATAACGCAGCTGAATGTTGAGCAGTTTTCATGCCATTACTTTAAAAAGACCTACGATTTCGATCTTGAGTCCTACGATTGCCCGAACGCCATCTGTCACAACGCTGGAACACTTTTCAAAGCTACCATACGCATTGGCGGGAGATACAAGACTAGTAAATGTCGAAACCTTTTGCTAGCGCATGATGTGGAACTGTTCTTCTAAGAATTGCAAAGTTTTCATGTTGTTGCTGCCCGATTCCTTCTGAGGGTAAGGAGGCATGGCGGAAGACCATGGATTGATAGCGCGGATGAAAAGTAGAAGCTGATTAATATCACGTGCATTAGTGCTTTTGTTCAAAGCCAGGGGAAAATATATGCATTGCTGAACAGCACCTTTTACCGTTGCAGACGCACGTTGACGTATTTCCATTACCCCCCAAACAACAGTTTGGTGAGAGAAAGCTGCAATTTCAAATTGTGCTTTGCTAGTTTTCCTATCACCTAACGCAAAAGCTGTCTACTGAACACCCCATTAATTTACCCCTCTAAGAAATCTTTTTAATGTTAGGTAGTGTCAAAGAAATTTTGCAAGATGCCATCGAGCCAGGAACTTCAGTTTTGGTGAAGGTAGTCCTATAACTCACTCGCTTATCGTTCTTGCTTTTTTAGTCTTTAAAAATTGCTTCTCTTGCAGTAATAGTTTTCTGGTACTATAAATATTGATTCTTATGCCGAGTGTTCTAATTTTAAAATAGACTCATGTTTAGACAATGTCACAGCTTGCAAACATACCAGACACTGTCGTGTATTCTTGTTTTCGACAAACAAGAAAATCTTCTCCAATTTTGAGTTTAAAATCTAGTCGCATTGATAAGCTTTCTTTTTACACTCGTGCTAACAGAATCTTTATAATAATAAACCACTGCAGGGAGAGAAAGCCTTGCTTTTTCAAAAAACAGATGATAAAACGTTTCCAAAAAGTTGTAAAAAGTTGTTGCGGATTGAAAGACCAATCCGCGGGCAGCAGAAAATGATGTCCGCGTTTGGACCACGCTGGCAAAAGTAATTTTTGTTGTAATCACCTGTGAAAAAGGTCACTATTTCATGAGAAAGCTGGTTTGCATCCGAACTTGCTTCCTGGCCACAATCTTGTTTCTGAATCACTATCTGAAAATACTTTTCAGCAGGCAGCAAATTAATAAACTGAAGTTAGCAAAGGGTGTATATTTATTTAACGCTGCAATAACAGGCAAATAATAGCACATCAACGCAGACCTTATAGGTTATCATGGAATAAGATTTTGTTTGTAAAATATTGTATAGTGAAAGATTTAAAATGGTTCAATTAAAGCACAGCCTTAAACATGGCCGCGAAAAATGAATTTGAAATGTCACTATGGTAATAATAAGCCCGGCGATTACTAATATTAAAAAGCTTAAATACAGAAAAAACACTAAAAAAAATAAACATAAAATCAATTTTTTGAGCTAACAAAGATTTAAATGATAAGATCTAGTAGAAAAGTACAGTTAAGTATCGGTACAATGTGCTATAGTGTATGCTGAAAGCAGTTACTGAATCGCCCTATCAAACGAGAACTCTGTGTATGGTAAAGACACCACAATTTATCCGTATCACATACGACTTTATCATAAAAATTATCGTAAATCAAATTACATTAAGTCTCTTGATACAGCAATAGGTATCAGTGCAATCAAAAACGGAAGGTTAGGGCATGGGAAAAGATAAAAGAGTGAACAGGAAATCATACATCGAGATACATATCAATGCAAACGATTGATCGAAAAATAAAGCAAATGTAACACTGAAGACTCAGCTCAGCACCTTTGGTAGGCGTAGAAGAGAAACGCAAAACATGAACTCGATTCGAGCATGGATGGATCATTTGCATTAAACTGCGACAAAACATGGACGGTTTGCGAGGTGCGCCGGAAGGACCGAAGGGAAAGCAGCCAAAAGTGCTCTTTTTTTGCTTCTGGTAGGGGCAGAGGCATGGACTGAATGTGAAACTACCGCTTGATGACGCAGGCCGCAAGTTCACCTCCCCTCAAAAATGTCATCGTCCAAAAAACATCCCCAAGGCAACGATCAGAATTTGCCGAGTTTCATACAATAACTTTTTGTCGCAGTTTTGACCGAGCTTTAAAAACTCTTCAAAAATCCATTTTTTAAAGGATGCTTTTATTCCCACATCTTCTTGAGCGAAGCTAAAAGTATAACGAATTCAATCCATGCCGGAGCCTTTTTCTGGTCACCGCCTAAAACAGCGTCGAACAGAAGTGCATGATATTTCGAGCTTTCACAAGAGTTGAAAACTTTTATCCAAGATTAAAGCCTCAAGATGAAGTTTCAGCCGGCTTCCCGTTCGCACACTCTATTGGCCATTTTCATAACAAGGTCGCTGGTGGCCGCACGTTCATTTGGCGATCACGACGGTGATTGACACCAGTGCTCCTTCCGGGCGTTGCGGTTGAAAAAACCAATTTACAAAATAGGTCGAGTTTGAGCGCAATAGGTTAAATCATAGTAAACCATAAAACATTATCTTGATAGATGTAAAACCCAACGCACCTTGGTTGGTAAATCATTTTTCAGTTTTTACGAGAAAAATATTAACGACAAATGAAATTACTGAACGAAAATCGATTTTTCGGTTCAAAAAATGGGAATTCTATCGGAAAGCTGCTTTCACATGTTGCTTGCTTGTAGTGTTACAAGTGTATTGTATAAATTAACATCATTGGTATAAGCAGTAAAAAAATGCAATGATAGCACAACAGTGAATTAGAGCAACTATACAACAGCATAATAATCGGGAGGATCAGAATACTCAGGAGGGGGGTCCGCGTGATATCTGGGGGGTTGTCGGAGTGATTGCTCCGATAAAATAAGTTCATCGGCGGGAGCTCTTGGATAAGATTCAAGAGAGTCGTCTGCCTGAGTGACAAGCGACTTGCCAAAGTCTACGTTGTCATAAACAAACTTGTCGACCTCGTGCTTGCCAACAAAGTGCGACACTCCTGTTTCGTCACTGATCACGTGTTTGTCGCGACTCACACTGATGATGTACCGACCGTCGTTTTTGAGGATGGTACGGTTGGGTGGTGGCCGGCAACAGCTCGATGACACGCTTGACATGCTGCTTTTGTTGTCACGTGACGGGGCGTGCGGCCATTTTATAATTGGACTGGGAATGTACGTTCCCGGGGAGGGTTGGGGGGATTCTGTCCGGGAAGAACTGCTGGACGAGTGAGAAGATGAGGGAGGCGGTGACTTCGATTTCGCTCTTTTATCTGAATAAAATAGTGATTAATGATGACTCTAGAACCAGCTGTAGTTTCAACCATAGCATTCACCGAAGTCCATTATTTCGAAAAAAAAAAATAAGCACAAATCTCCTTACAGATACATCTTTAAAAAATTTTAAAAAGGACCTAATGCCACACACGAAATGCAAGTGGAGTGAAAAGAACAAACTTCGGATCACCTGCGTACTCCTGTCCCGTTTTGTTATCATCCTGGACAACTGCTTTGTACATTTTGAAAAATGCAACCTAATTCCAAGAAACATATTGGACATTATCCCCCAAACATCTCACACGAAATAAACCATCTGTATTTATCTTGACTGGGTATCTCGTCACAAGGCTCGTATGCAACCCCAATTCATCACAGAGAGACATGTTTTCTCTCATACTGACCTGATCGTTGTGAAGATAACTTTCCTTTGCACGAGTTTGCTTTCCGCTGCATCATGCCCGGCTTTCCTAGTCGCTTTCCACTGCAACTGTAAGTGCGTTTCATATCTTGTGTTTGTTGTTGGTTGCAGTTGTCTTCAGGATTGTAATTGTTCTTTAAATGAGTGTGCATCGCCTCACTCGCGTCGAAGTGCTCGGCTTGAAGGACAAATCCTTTCTTTCGTTTACTATCGCAGCTCTGCGTAACAAAGAGGAGTTGAAAAAATAATTAATTGATCGCGCTACACTGCGCTACAGCTTTCGCGAACTTCTCATCAGCGACAGTGCGACTTATTTAGATTAGAAAGCTTGGCAAAACAGCTGTTTTTAAAATAATATTAAAGACAGTTATGCGAACAAACACGCCTATAATAACTGCAAAGAAAAACAAAATTGATCCTCTAAGCCAGGGGCTTTAACCGAAGATAAATTTCATGTCACCTCCCACGGGGTAAATTTAATGAAACACATAGACAGCTTGAGCTTGAACCGATGCTTTCAAGTTTTCAGAAAAAACATAAAGAACTACAATAAACATAACAAAAACAAACAGAAACTAAAATATAAAAAAGCATTAACTGTGAGGAAGTAGTTGGCATTTCACCAGTTGTAAGAAAAAAATGGAAAAATACAATCGCGAGGGTATATATCAAAGCCCCTAGCTTCCCATTGTTAAATCTCAAGCTGTACTGTGCTGCTTCTAAGTACGATCGGACAAGTTTTAAACCACCTCATCAATCTATGTAAAAATACTTACCAAATTTAAAAATATGCGAGTCCAAGTACTTCGCATTGTTTAAAAATTACTATAAATCTAGCAAAATCATTACTAAATTTTCTGCAGAATACAAATAATTCATTATTTTTTTTTACAAGACTGCACCTTGTAAGCCCTGTGCTGCTGAATATTTTTACTACCAACTTTTCCTAACCAACTACAACATAACCAAAGAACTCGAGAACTAAATCAACAAATGGCTGTACTTTGCATAACTTCTTCTCTTATACAACGATTAAAGCAGCGTTTAATTGGGACGACGTGTTTCCACTCCTAATCTGTCTGCATCTTGAAATTAAGCTGCAACTGACTGAAAATAGAAACGGTCAGTTTTCAGTCAACATTCAACGAGAAAGTAGCCACTTACTCAGCACTATATGCAACTGAATAAATTAATTTCTAATTAGCGTCAAGCTTTCGACGCTTAACCATTGCATCGCGTGACAGATAATAAGCTAAGGGCACTCAGGTCTAACAGAGAGACTGGTCACTATAAAGAGAAGCAAAGTCTAAACTAAATGACTAAACATTATATTTCGGTCTCGCACGATCAAGCCTGCCTGCAGCAGCAAGCTTAGATCAACCGGGTGCCAGTGAGACGTGCAGACACAGAAGCAGTCAAAAGGACAAGCGAGCAAAACTAATAACTGATAATCACGCCTCGCGTGTAAAGAGCCGACTTTCATGCCAACCACGTTTGACATGGCTATGAGCACCTAGACGACAAAAACTTCACATTTTTATGCGCTAAGGAAGTGACTCATTACAAAATAACTTTCAATCCACAATTCATCAAAATCCAACCAAAACAGAATGGGTCACAAATAAATTTAATCGGCACTCGTGAAAGCGTTGACGGTTAATTCACGGTTTGTGAATTAAAAAACAAATTATTAAATTTTCGGTGTGATGGGTCTGAACCTATGGTTACTAACAAAACATGTACGAGCTTATCACGATGCAATTATTAATCGAAGACAAGCGTAGTAAAAAATCCCACAGGCAAATGAAGTGTTAATTTACTGAACTTCGACTTTCCTGCGAAGTCCAAAAAGTCACCAGAGTCGGCAAAAACGATGGATTCGTAGAATCGACTGCCCGTCAAATTTACAGGAACACTTTGAAACATTTCCAGTTAACCGGTCCCTCAGATGGCTTGTAGATTTTTGAGTATTTCTCTTACCCAGCGTAGTACATCACGAATACCTGATGAGCCATGGCTCTGACAAAACAAGCCACAAGAATGTCTGATTACTGCATTGCCATTGTAGCAGCGAAAACCATTTGCAGCATGATCGATAATATCAATTGTTGAAAAATTGATTACTCTTCTAAAGTGTATTAATAACTTTAGATTCTATTTATATTCTCAGTGAACATTCGGCATAGGATGGCAACCCAGATTTTCAAAGTGTTCACATGAAGAAAACAATTGACCGAAAAATGCTGCCCTTTGGAAACAAGACGATAATTGTTGAATTTAGCTTATCCAGTCAAACTCTTGACAAAAAAGGCGGCCAATTTAAGCAGAACGACTTGCATAAGCGTTGACGATTATACCAGCTTACTGAGAATTGAATGGTTGTAAAAGAATCTCGTGAGCGGACACCGGCTGTGACAAAAAAAACACGTTTCTCCAGCTTTCCTTGAGACACTCGTCAGTTCGAAAGCAACTAATGCGTAAATCACCAAACGCTGCTTACAAGAGGTAGGAATTTACGACACCCACAAGGACCTGTCTGTGCGAAAACAGCTAAACCCGCTAAGTGTAAGACGCCCACAAACTTGTATGCAAATCAAACCAAAAATATATGATTACGCCCGGGGCTAAAACAAAGCAGTTTCTCGCTTCAGTTTTGGTCAAAAACGAACTCGAACCGTTAACTTCTAAACTGAATCAATCGCTTCTTGGATACTTGCTACTTGTTTTTCAGAAAAAGTTAGTACAGACTTTTTGAAAGACTGATAGTCATATAAATTCTACCATGACTTAAAATGGAAAGAAGGAAGCAAGGCTATTAATATAATGCAAAATTCGTTATTAACTTTTGCATGGCAATTGTGAACTCGGCAAGCATCTGTAATTCCATAATAATTCCCAGTACATTCACACGAAATAAGTTTTTAGCGCATTTTTACTGAGATATGTTTCTACTACCCAAATATTCAAAATCGTGGCTGAGAAACTCGGTTCTACATTTCCACTTCACACCATGTGCTGAATGCCACCCAAAAGAATTGTAAATACGATTTTTTTAAAGCCTTTTTGTGTTGACGTTGAGCTACCTTTGCACATTACATAACTTGCGGGTGGTGTAATGGTTAAGAGAGCGCTTTATTGTCAATAGAACTGGGTTTAATTTTCTAGACTGGTCACACCAAGCACCACGAAAATGATATTAACACACCAGTGGCTTCATGCTTTGTAAGAAGAGTATTGTGGAAAATCAAATGTGTAACCGAATGTACTCTGCCGAAAAGATTCGGTTTCCTACTTCTTCCCATTAAAGTCGCAGTTGAAAAGTACCACATAATTTCAAATATTACAGAAGGCCAGCGATGCCCTTTGAGAAAACTGCAGACGGTGACACTGTTTCAACCTATCAGGTCTCTTCAGTGCAGTTGGTGACTGCGGTCAAGTTTTAGCGCGTCACCAACTGCGGTCACCGCAGTCACCAACTGTATTGAAGAGACCTGATAGGTCGAAACAGTGTCACTGTCTGCAGTTATCTTTCGATTCAGTAAAGTCTGTTGCAAATACACAAAGATGACATTGTGGCGAGACCAGTTTCGAAGTTACAGGTATGGCCGGTACAGAAGATTTCTACCGCAAGCAGGGCAATCAAGCAGCAAAATTACCGACAAACCCACGAAGGTACTGCACCCTCAAGCTCTCAATTGTGATCTAGTCTCTTGTCTAAAGCACATCTAGTTTTAATGTGATTGAGCGTGAATTCGAAAGTTGATCGCTCACGCTTCTGGTTAAGTATCGAATTGAGGCAACTCCAATCGCATTCATGGGTGACTCAGAGTTGGAAACGGGCCGGGCTTTTCGGGTAGGGTTCGGGCTTAAGTTCCAAAAAATTTTCGGGCCGATTTTGGGCCCGTATGCTCAATTTTTTCACAGTAGGCATTTATTACGGGGAATTTAAATTTCAGGCCTAAGTTGGGCTACAAAATAAATGTCGGGTTCGGGCCTTACAATTGGGCTCGTTTCCAACTCTGGAGTGACTGCTGACTTGAAAAACAGCAAGATCACTTCGCAGTTTCTCAAACTCTGCATTCATAACTTTTCACTTATAAGTTTCCCTTAATTCTGTTGAAAAACATTTCCGCAGATCGTGCGGCAGGGAAAACAAAGAAATAAAAATTTTCTTGAGTGGAAATAAAAATTCTCTTGAGTGAGTGTGCGAATGAATAGCCATCTGAGGTAAAGAAAATTTTGGATCTGCCATTTTGTATGATACTGTTGCCACAAGCGTCGTTCGTTTTTAAAAGGATAACTTCGACGTAGCCCAAGCATAATCGCACGAAGCAGACGAGGTAAAAGCGATTCCAAAAACGTGCTTCATTTTATTATTTACTGTCTCTGTCTGAGGCCAGATTCTACGGTGCTTTCCAGACAAAATGTCATGATTAATGCAATTAATGAGAAAGGATAGACAAAAGTATTTACAAGTATGCCAAAAAAAAGCGATCAATTTCTGATCATGGCTTTGACAATCATTTAATATTGCTTGTCATCAGACGTGTTGATGCATACAGAATAGAGAATACTAGAGCAAAACAGCATGGCGCGGATGAACCTGAAATCGAAACCGATTTTCTCCATTGAGTGCCGATCTATACAACCAGTTTCTAATTTATGCTTCTTAAAGCGATGTAATTCCCAACGTAAAATTATTGCATCGCGTTCGTTTTAAATACCTGACTTTAACTTGACGCAAGTGCCCAACTCTTTCCTATTGCAAAAGACGGCTCTACCAAACTATCTGGCAAATAACGGAAAAAAAAGTACACCAAAAAACCCGAAAAAGCGACAGAAGCCTGATTATTCAAAATCCCTTCAAAAACATCTTCAATTAAATTGAATTTTTAATTTAGTTACAGTTAACAATTCCGCACTAAAGTGCTGACTACGTAAAATTGCATGCTTAGTAAAATGAGGCCGAATAACAGCGAAGGAAGCAGCACTTGGGCTGCCTCCTATTATGTGATTAACCACTCGAGACAAAAAAAATTTTTTTTCCGACACCTCCCGCACAAACAATTTTGTGTATTTTAGTCAAGATTTTACAATATTGCAAGAAGTCATCTCAACTAGCAACGCAATCAAAAACTTTCGAGTTTAAGAAAAACTCTACCGATACCGCCGCCTTTTCTTAGTCCTGATTATTGATTTCACAATTGCTTCAATAACGTATCCACAGAAACAAGTTACACGATGCAACTATTGAGAGCAAACAGCTGCGTTTTTCTCAAATCACCTTTGGGAAGATTTGAGGTTAAAATCTTCGTCGCAGCCTGATCTACACCAAGTTTTCCATTTTTCTGATTATACTACCAAACCACCGTTTTTCAAATCAGGGGGCCACCAACGCCTCACGGATTGGTCACGAACATAATGGTAAAAGTAAGGGCTCCCTGCATAGGCGAAAATGCAGAGCTTTAAAAAAAGTCTCAACTTGATTTCGAGACCAAAATGTGCCAAAGAATCTCTTTCAAAACGTTGACGTCCCAAAAAAAACCTTCTTCCGTATGTGCTCGTTTGTATAATTTGTATGGGTCGCAGTCATACTGCTGTGTTTTCAAACGATAGTAATTTGTCTTTAGTCGGAAAAACGCTCAGGAAATAAACAAGAAGTGCAGCAATTAGTGAAAAGCTAACCTATTCAGCTCATCAAACGCATATGGAACAGAAAGTTAGGGTAGGAGCAAGAAAGCTTCACAGCCTAGCAAAAGAGCAGTCACCCATACGTTGCGTTGTAGCCTGAACCGTGAGAGTGATGCTTGAAAGCAAACAACTGCTCTGGTTGGTTGATGGTTAAACTCCCTGTCTTTCAGTCCATGTCGCCGCACTGCAGAAAATACCGTTGAAGTTAGCTGCAACATAATCCAGAAAAGCCATAATCTTACCAGTAATCGGAAAAAATAAGAATCTGTTTACAAAGCCAGGCCTTAAGGTACACCTGACCTGAGAGAGCAATGACTGCAAAAAAAATTCAGCAATCAAGACAATGATGAGGCGATTTTCAGCACCAGTTACGCTACGATTGGCTCTTAAAATGCCATGCACTCTTGACAATGCTATTTAAGGTTACACACTCTAATGAACTTAAAAAAGCGCCCTTCAAATGTCCAACGAGATAAAACAACGGCTCAAGGATCTATAGCAGATAATTCGAGTAACGAATGCTGTGAGTTGTCACGCTACGCATCAAAATGGCTGACATGTCAAAGAGTAGTTCCATAAAATCTAGGTGTGCCGATTCATAAATGGTAATTGAGGTCGCAGCTACTGCGCTCGGAGTCGATGGGCAAGTCTAGACATTTTTACAACTTTGCTGTAAACAAGTAAATGGCTGAGCAGGGGCATTATTTTCGACATGACGTCATTACTTTAATTACGACAACACAACCAGAGATAGATTACGCAATGAACATTACCATTGAAGTTTTATCGACAAACGCTTATTAAGACTCGTGACAAACAAACGTGGATATCGGACATTCATATTCAATTATAAGGAAAAAAAACAAACTCTCTCAGTCTTGAAGAATCTGGAAGCCCGATTAGGTTCGGCGAAATAGGTTTTTTAAATACATAAAACTTGAACAGGGTGTTTCAAAAACTTTAATACCATTTTTCATGTAAATATCACAGAAACTACATATTCAAATCAAATAAGTTTGATGTTGAGCATGCTTATTATTGAGCGACATCAGATTCATCCCCTTAGCTTTGATTATGAAATACAATGGCATGTGAATGCAACGAAAGACTTCAAGAACGGAGCTTTGCTAGAGTTTTTGGCAAACTCGCTCGACCTTCTCTTCCGCTGTTGCTGGTCGTCCAGATTCGCATTGCTGTCGGTGACTTTTTAGAGAACTCTCTCTCAAATGAACGCTGTTTGTTCAACTATGTTCGAGCATGCCCCAACACACAAGACGCATTTTCTCTTGTTGTGAAAGCCACTTAAACTTAAGCACACGTCTTTAAATACAGCAAAAATAATTTAACATTCATAAATTTCCACACCTGAAAAGATAACTATATCAAACACAAAGTTTTATCCTGGTTCTACGCATGCAGTGCAAATCTAAAATAATTGAAAACGGGAACTGGAAAAGTCATTAGATTAAAAAATGATATCAAATTTTTTGAAGCATTCTGTATCTTATGGCAAAAAAAGCGATGACTTGCCGGCACTAAAGCGACCGAACGAACACCTTTCCTCTTCAAAGCTAATATCAGGAACAGTGCTAGGCGAATACCACACTTCTGAAACGTACAAACAATTTGCGGAAATTCTATTTATCAGCAAGCTTGATCACCAAGCAGTTAACGTAGAACCATGGTTCTTCTTCTGAATATACCGAGTGTAGACAGTATGTCTAAAAGGGTTGTTTTTACTTCAACATACATCCGCATCACCTCAATTTCGTAGCGTGTGGCTGATGATTGTTTTGAAAGATTTTTAACAAACAACACCAAGAACAGCTGTTTAAAAAATGCGGTTGTAGCGAATAAACAAGAGTGACGTACGTGATTAAACAAACAAAATATGAAGCGCGCTTTGTTTCGTCTACCATCGTTTCGTACAAACAATCGCGTGATCACAGCAACTGCACGTCTGTGACACAATAATGCAAACAACTATCACATGGTAGATATAGTTATTGTGAATTATCCGTAATGTATGATCAGCTACGTGCTTCCATCAGACTTGCAATAGTGGAACGAACAACTATTGTGACCATCGGCCTAAACTTACAGAAAACACAAAAATAACATTTGGCGGAAAACAAAGTTTTTAATTTAGAGAAATAGAGAATCTTTATAATGGCAAGCTTCCCTCTAAGCAACTTAAAACAAAATATAATTAATAATTACCAGAGTGAGAATTTTTATATTAATCAAGTGGTCACAAATGAACAATAAGGAAGCATCAAACCGGTTTCGCCATTGTTGGGGGTCTTCAGTGATGCGTATCAGACCAGTATCTGCGTTAGGGAAACAGATCTTTTAAACACTTGCCGTCGTTTTCCAAAGAAATGTTCCCGGTAATGGAAAAGTACGGATAACACAAATGCTTATACATAATGCAAATAAAAAGTCTATTCGCATTGATGCACAAAATTACTCACTAATACCGGACAAAACATGGTATTTAGAAGTGTAAACCGGATTTGTTCATATCCGCTTACTGCCACCCATCGTCCATTTCTCAGAGCAAGCGAGGCGTGCGTTATTGGGTTCACATTTCAGCCGTACCGACTCAACTTATTAGCCGGACACTGTTAAAACAAACCAGAATCCCGATTGACAAAGTCCGGCGGATATACAAGGATCGAGTGCAAGTACTGCTGGCCTTAGCCACATGATTCAATAGCAAAGTCATTTAGGACCCTGCTGTTGCACAGCCTTCTATGAAGCTCATAACAAAATTCAGAATTGTTGTTCTTTTGGTTCCAACAAAGGTTACATGCTTAGGCCCATACATGGGGCCTACTGCACTTTTCTGAGTAACTCAGTTTTATATTATACCCTCCACTTTACTCTTATTACTCAACGTCAAACAGAAAATTTGTGAATGCCTCCTTTAGAGTCTTTGGTATGATTCGACTAGGAAAATGACCCCAACCCTACGACTGCACACCGGACGCTTTAATTACTATACCACCGTGCCGCTCCATTCGAGAAGCCGAGTTTTACGATAAAAAATTGTTGAAGGTGTGTGTGGCTGCTTCTTAATTGCGTGCTACATTTGAAGTTGAATATTACGTTTAACAACTTGTTTGAGCTGCTACGTTAATTATGTTAATAAACTTTTTTTGTGATCACAGTTTGGTTCGTTACAAACCGAAAGAAAAGCACTCTTCTTTCCCAAATATGGAATACTGCACTAGACAACTTTCTAGAACCCACCACTAGCAGTCCACCTTGAAGGTCGTTGGAAAACTCTTACGCAATTTATAACCATTGTTGCTCTAAAATGGATTGCTACTTTTTTCAAACTTAAACCCGATAAGGTTTGTGGTATAAATTCAAACTATTTTATGCTGTTTCTGTGTCCAAAGACACAAGGAGTGAACAACGTTATGACTAATTCATCTCCACTCGGAAGAAGTTGCATAAAAAGTTTTAGTTGAAGAAACTTGCTGGTGATCAAACTGCCTTAATAACACCGGACAAGACACTACTGGGTGCTGAGATCCATTAAGCGAAGTGAACAATACGTTGCTTTCCAACCACACGTTTACTACTTGATTCCACAAGTTAAATATAGAAGCCAACGTGGAAGCCGGCGGCAAAAAGCCAGAATGTGAATGGCAGAAGACCCTTCTTGGTATTCTACAACGAAAGCTGCATTAAGAATGTACCTTTTCCGCCAAAAAACACAAGCCCACCCCAATGGGACAAATACATTCCGGGAAACAAAATCGCAATTTGCAACACAGATAAAGAAAGCTTCTATTAAAGCTTTCACCCATTCATGCCAACAATAAATGAAAACTAAGATTGTTCATAGCTAAGGCCAAGCACAACTGAAAAATTAAAATCACTACTTTTGGAAATAGATTGATAACCTTTCCTGCAAGCCAGCATTCGACGTTGATATATTAAAGTATCACCAGATTATTATCTACGTGCCGAACAAATCTCATTTAAAAGCTTAATACAATAGTTTAACGAGTCGCCGGTACGTCATCGGCAAAAAGAAAAAATCAATTACTAAGAGGAACAAGTGTGACGTCATAAGTCTGCGTTCGCGCGTCTAGACCGAATGATTGACAACATTCTTAGTCACCAGACATATTCATGAGCTACGTGTTACTCGTCATAGGATATTGATAAAGAGCATTGCAAATACGGTAATACTCAACGAAGAATTAAATAACTTCCATTCCAACCACTCTATTTATTGTCAACCAATTAACGGCCAGTATGTTAACTAAATACACCTAGATTATGCAACTAGAATAAGGGAAATGTCAACAAGACAACAAAATATAGAGGCAATAAAACAACAATATCAATAAAACAACCAAGTTGAGGTGCAGTAAACGTACTGTTGAGGGACAAAACCAAAAAGCTATCGATTTTTCTTAGAATTGGGTGACAACAGAATTTGAACCATCATTACTGACTCTGCTACCAAACCACACAAGTACAAATAACACACACAATTATAGCTATGCCAGCCGGTAGAGCTCGCCATCTTCCAGACAGCAGTTTCTGATAAATCGGCGAGTCCGACTTGTTTGCACTACAGGGCAATTTACATCAGCTTTCATAATAATAAGGAGGTAAAACATGTTAATTAAGGTAAAGTAATTTTTTCAAATGATATATCAAAGAAGCTCTCTGATAAAGAGGTATGCTGTTATCAGAAACTAAACTTGCTAAAGATACATACCATTTAGCCTGAGAGGTTAAACCGGGTGATATTGTGAAGGTTTGTAATGTCCAAATCACAGACCCTTATCCAAGTGTCGCAGTAATTTGACGTCAACGCAATCGAAACATCTTCAAATTATCTTAAGCAGGAAGTAAAGGGGCGCTGTCACATAAATCAAAAAATGGCAGGTAAACCAGACTAATGCATGACAAACGTGACCGTCAAATTAGCAAACTAATGAGTATAGATTTGAGAAAACTGAAACAATTTTGTCAGGAAATGATTCAGTGTGAATTGGATGTATCAATCTTATTTTTCAAAAGAGCTGACATGTCAAAGCCGCAGTAACTCAAATAAGAAAGGTTAATTATAAACAAAACAGCAAAGCTATAATATGATCACAGTCACCAAGTGTTAAGCAAGAGATAAAAATGTGCCAACTGCTGGAAGACTGTGAAAGGTATCAACTACTGTTTGCTCGGCTCTCTCTTGTCTTCAAAACCTCCAAACCCCAATAAGCAACACTATATAGTTTCTAGAAAATTACAGATCAACAAAACAGGTTGTAACAAGATTTTTACATCAATGGATATCCAAGGCAAGCATAACTTTTGTTTGAAACACTAACTTTTCACAAATCAAGTACTATAAACACAAAAAGCATAAGTGCTATTCTAAACACACATCAAACATGCTAACTTACTGGTATTCCTGGATCACAAGAGAAAGCTTTGTCTTCGTTCTGACGTACACCTTCGTTTTCAATTGATATTGATGAATTGGCTTTGAAGTTTTGTGGTCTTCTTTTGCTCTTTAGTGATGGTATTAAAACACGCATTAATCCAGGCATGTCTTAATGCCAGCAACCTTGCAACTTGCAGTTTACAATACAAAAAACTTGCATAATTTTCTGACCACAAGCTTCATGTTCTTAAAAATAGAAAGGTGTAGTCAAACTAGTGCCTTGTTGAATGGAAACGCAACTTTAACTCAGTATGTACATCTAACTAAAGTCCGAATGGACTTTGCCGATGGAAATATATTTAAGAAGGAATCAAGACCATAAACAGATAAATGCAACTAATAGGCTATAAGACTCAACCAAGTAACTCTTACTAACTCTTTAACTGATTATTAACTCTAATTAATTCTTTACATTTCTATTAAGTGTTGCTCATTGCTTGTTAATTTGCACCTTAACTTAATAAACCCCAACAACCTATCCAAATTCATTGCTCTAATACCATAGAAATGATGTAATGTGTAAGTAAAATATATCAGGGGAGTTGAGCAATAAATGTCTTGTTGAAATGAAGAAAAAGAAAATGGTGTTATAAGCTACAACACTTAGTTTAAAATAGAACCGTGACAAGTAGACCAATCAGGAACGATTACCGGTAACAGCAAAATAACCTCCAAGGGTAAAAAGCTGATGATGTCAAACTAGCCACCTACATTAAAATCATTACAACAGGAGGTAACTTTTTCCAAACATCAACCAAACATTTATAACTATTTAAATAACTAGGTATTCACGAGTGAACAACGTATGCGCATGAACACAATTGTAGGCCTGCACTAAATAGTTATTCTTTTGAAAAGCACAGCAGTCCGCAACCTATCGCAAGCCTAGAAGCCTTAAAATGCTTTTTGTTAAAATTCACGAGCAAGTCGAAGCAGTAACTATGCAAGCAAAGCTTGCAACTTAAATGTTTAACCTCTAAATTCTTCTAAATGCTATGTGAAACAGACACCTGACCTGTAGCTGCAAATTTCATACGCAAGTTTAATACAGCCACCGATATTTAAAGAGCTACAATACCCCTTTCCATCTTTAGATCAATCACGCCTCAATACAACACCGTTGCAGTAGAAGTAATTGTCTTACTACCTGTAATCCAAATCCTCAAACAAGTGACAGCGCCATTAGTTCTCACAATTGCTACCATATTGCTTTGCAGTTTTACTCTGCCTCTAGCATTGCTTGTACAATTGCACTGTCAGAACTCGGACGAAAAAATGTTTCATTATTGAAAGAAACAAAGCTGAAGAAAAGAGAATAAAAGAAACAAAAACGCCTGGTTGTGACGGTGACGTTTTAGAGTAACAAGGATTGACTGCAAAATATTTGTCTACTTCCAAGCGACTAGGCAAATACCGTATACTTTTTACCCTGATTTTTCAAAAGCAAATGATTTTCACTCTATTTGTTTTTGATTTCACTCCACAGGTTAGTTTTGAGTTGAAGCGCCGATGATCTCGAGTAGAAGCTCCACGCCAACAACGCGAGTTCCTCTTTATACCGCCCTAGCAAAAACGCAAACAATATTATGGGTATTACAAAAAATTATACGGATTGTAACATCCATAGTATTGTTGCATTTGTGTTTTTGCCGCAGCACTGTGAAGAGGACGTGTCTGTTAGCTATTTACCTCTGTGAAAACCCTGGGTGATAGGTCATACATGCGTTTTGCATAAACCATGTTTGCGACAACACAAGCAAACATACTCTGAAAGAACACGCTTACACGTTTTTTGCTTGTTTACACGTTTTTTGCTTGTCTACACGGTTTTTGCTTGTCATAACTATACCTTCTATGGAAAATTAAAAAAATAGATATGAAGCAAGATAACATTGTTTTAAAATTTAGCCACACATAACCTAGCTTTGACTAATAGCCGCTTTACTGGCTACAATAAACCTCATATTTTAGATTTAAATGACACAATTTTACGATTTGAAAAGTTGAAATGACACTTAATCATGATTCTTATTGTTGCAATATGCGGTTGTAAAAGAGAAACTGCTGCAATTTGCTTCTACATGCACATCGTGTAGACCTTGGGCAGGTTCATTGCAACAGTCGCTCGCTGCTGAGTTAAGGGTTTTCATAATCCGCAATTTATTTAATTAAAATGGAGAAATCCTTCAAGTCTGCAACGTGGAACAGACTATCAGACGATTTGATCTGGATCAAACGGGCTTAGTTGAAGGGTTGCAATCAGGAGCGTAAGCAGAAATTTATTGAGGGAGGGGGGCGAGAATGGCTTTCTACAAATTTCACAGGACGATGGCGGTTCCTTTTTCTTTGAGATCAATATCATAAGTGCTAAATTAGGGGATGTGCGTGTTACCGTTACAAAGATAATGGCTGAAAATTATTTTTCAAATTTTTCTGAGGGGGGCCCGAGAATGACTCTTTGCAAATAATGGCTGAAAATGACGTTTGACTCTTCCTGAGGGAGGGACGTGTGCATTCTATGCGCACGTCTGCGTACGCCACTGGTTGCAGTACTCAACTGTATAAGATACGATTAAAGACCAACTAATTTATTTCCTTTTCGCCTCCAATAATTTGTTTACTTCCTGCCATTAGTAACTACAGTACGTTTTGCTGCAAAATTTAACCTTTGCGCACATGCTTCTAGACTACGTGTAGGCCTATATAGTCTATAGATCAGTGGTTCTCAACCTTTTCAATAAGTCGCCTCCCCTGCTCTATTTAAAGTTATTCTTTGCCTTCTATACATTTACGATGATTGCAGCACAACGAATATGCAGTAAAAAACTTGAATTACGTTATGTGTAATGTCAATAGGATTACTGCTGTTGCTGTTTTACGTGAAAACAAGAAAATTTTTGGATCGTTTGTAGAAAGTCCCCGCCTAAAAAAATACCCCCGCCATCGCTCTTATCCAGTTAGAATTTTTGTTCATTGATGGAATTCAGCACTGAATTCAGCGATGTCAGATAATATTTTGTCCTAACACTAACTCTAACCCTAACCCTAAAATCTGCAGTACTTAAAACGTGGCGGGGGCTTTTTACAAAAGATCCGCATTTTTTAATACGCAGTTCAGCAATGCGAACCACATGTCATACTGCGCCAAAGGTAACAGTTTCTTTATAGCAAGTTGTTCACCTCCCCTAAATGTGATTTTATCTCCGATAGCGAGGTCAGCCTCCCTGATTGCGGACTACAGTTACAGATCATCGCTTTTGAGTTTCAACCACTTCACTGACACTCTAGTTCTAGCAGTGATGCGATCTTCCGCGGTTATTTTCAATTGCCGCACTTTTGACATCTCTTGTGAAGCTAAGATTGTTGGGAGATGCTGACATACGACCTTTAGGTGCATGACAGCAAAGTTTGTTTGTGATGTC
Source organism: Trididemnum clinides (assembly GCA_963675345.1). Lineage (NCBI taxonomy): Eukaryota > Metazoa > Chordata > Ascidiacea > Aplousobranchia > Didemnidae > Trididemnum > Trididemnum clinides. The sequence continues at coordinate 33,406,101 of OY776289.1, read as the reverse complement.
ATAATTGTTTTTAGCTCATAACTTCGGTTTTCTTGCATGCCCAATCACCAGTTTTATGTTTTCTTGGTTAATTTAGTTTTTGTGTGCCTGCATAGTGTATATCTGCTTATCCTGAATGAAATGGAAATAGAATAGAAGGCTAACGAAAAACAAACATGGCAAATACAATTAAATTTGGCTATATTGCGTTTATTCACTGCCAAATAGAAAGTAGTATTAAACGCACTAGTAGGTGAGATTTGAATAGGGAGACAAAAACAAAATTTGAGGGCAACTGCCCCCCAGAATCCTCATGGCTACAAACTGATTTTTACGCAGATTCATTGATTCGGAGTTACCGTTACTGCTGACACGGACCTTTTCAACCACAAATCTGTAAGCAAGCAGGGTAAATTGCTTTTCCCAAGGATGAAACAAAATGACTCTTGTGAGGTTCAAGCGCGCAATTATCGTCACCGAGAACAACGTTACAACCCACTTGATTACGTAGCACAACTCAAATCTTGCCTTTAATCCACCAAACATATTGCACTTGTTGGTTGTTCAATGTCTGTTTTTTCGTCGACTATTCTTTTTGTATTGCATTTTTGAAAAATACCTACCATACATTTAATAAAGCTTGTGGGTATTTATAAAATTACTGGATAAACTTAAACTTGTAAAGCTCAGATAATTGATATTTCCAGCAAAGCAAACGTGTTAGGAACGATGCTCGAACATAGTTAAGATAGGCTATAACCCTTGGAAACCTAAGCCAAAACCGTTTTCTTTTCTTAGACCGTTGAAAACTTAACAAATCGGAAAGGTAAAAATGCTAGTAATCAAAACTTCAAAAGTATCCTCGATATTAAAGAAAAGTGCTATTGTTTGAGTTAAACTCAGGAATAGAGGGAAACAAGCTTTAAAAATAAGAGGAACGCTTCACTAAAAGGACTTAATCTTTTTTATTTTTCGAAGATTGCCTCTAGAATTGGGTAAAAAACATTTTCTGTGAAGATGCACCCGGATCGCACCTGGGTTTGATCCAAATTTGCTTATTATTAGGCTCATATCTGATGGCTTTGCAATGCCGGATAAAGAGCCACATTAGGTAAATAATGCTGTCTTCAAAGATCTGTGATTATTTTGCTTTTTCTTCTTCACCCAAGAATCCAAACCTTCTTTCAAGATTACATCTTATCATGAGTCTTCAAACCTCAAAATAGCTACGTTGTGATCTGCTTGTGCATTTATAGCCTAGGAATGTTAATATCATGAACCTTATGCCCTATATATAAAATAGATGTTCAAATATAACCGAGAAAAATATTTTGCTGTGACCGAGGATAAAATTGCATGAGAAAAAAAACAGTACAGGTCCTTGGAGTAGATCCACTTTTTATGCTCCGTTGTAAACATGTCACTTTCTCAATGCAAAAACCCCAATCCCAACCAAGCCTCCATTTCATACCCAATCAGAAAAATAGAAAACATCACTTTGTTGCTCTGATCGATGTGTCTTTCTATTGCAATCTAGAGCGGAGTCAGAAAAAAATTTTCTGAAATGTTTGCTCTTCTTCAGCATCAAAACGTTTGACAAAAATTATGTTACTTTATTCTACTTTTTGTTTTTTGGTAAATTTTGCATCGTTAATTTAACAAAAATTACTCCAAGTTGGAACTCGGAGAAATTTAGACTTAATTCCAATCTTGGATAATGATAGGTTAAAAAAGAAAGTTTGTAAGAATCCCAAGTTTGTAAGAAAATACAGCGCAAATAAGCATCCTCGATGTAGCATTCTCAGTTATAGCACCTAAGCAATCGTAATCTGTCTAGACCCTGGATGATCAACGAATGCAGAGCTAAATCACTTCGTTTTTTTGGATTAGCATGCCACCTGATCCCTTGAATACATCTTTTAAGAAAGTGGACTGCGACATAAGCATCCCCTCCGTTTAATCATTTCAATTACGCGCACATTTTCCTTTTGCAACATTTTGTCAATGGGCGTGGACGCCTGAAAAAACATAAGTTGCCACTCTTAATTTTTTAGCATATATTTTCTTATTAGAGTCGAGGCTTTTTACCTATGTAGGATTTAAACCACATTTTTTTAAAAACTAACATTATTTATATTTCAAATTTCAAGGTAAAGAAAGGTACTAATAAAACCAATGACTGCATTTTCCCGCAGGTCCCCACATCATTTGGAAAGGTTGTATTTCTTAATAGTTTGTCTAGGAATAAAATGAAATGAATAACAAAAATAATAATCTTTGAGCAAACTGCAGACAGTGACACTGTTTGGACCTATCAGGTTTCTTCAGTGCAATTGGTTACCGACAAGCAGCTAGAAACTTTAAATACCGCATAGCTTAGACCACCACTCTAGTGGGGACTACACTAGGTTCACCGTAGCGCAGCGCAAACCAGCAACCATTTTGCTGGGGCGGAACCCCAATAAAGCATTTCAGTGGCTTGAGGAGCCCCTTTGCAATAATTCAATTGTTTTATACAATTTGTGTAACTTATGGCGAAACCTCTGGACTGAATTGGCGGAACCCTGGTTGAAAACCACTGCAGTAATGAATGGTCTGTCAGTACTCTGCAAAGCCGTATCACTTGTGAATAAGCGGCGCTTATGAACAATAGTTCTGTCACAGCCCAGTGATCACAAGCTCTTAAAGTAATACTAGCTATGCTTTATGTAAAGCCTCCACCTACTTGTCGGTCACCAACTGCGCTGAAGAGACCTGATAGGTCGAAATAGTGTTACTGTCTGCAGTTTGCTCAAAGTGCATCGCAGGCCTCTTGTATTATTTTGAAAATGATAATATTTTATAAATAAACCCATTTTTATTGTTTTAGAGCTAATTTCTCTGTCATTTCTCGCGAGCCCAATTAAAGTAAGCTGCAGACCGGATGTGGGCAGCTAGTCCAAGTTTAGCATAGATTCTCACTCTTCAACGAAGTTTTGTTTCCGCAACATCTATTCTTTTGCGTTTCTTAGTTGATTTATGTAACCTACGACTTATTAACTTTCATGTAATATTGCTCTTCTGAAAGTCTGGAGGTTAAAGATCCAATGCACAAAAACACTGTTAAAACTGTCGTATTGTAAAAGATATGGTCATAAATTTTATTGACTCATTTGGACAAAGTGTATTTAATACTCTTTTTTGTCGTGGAGTTCTGACTCAGAAAAGCTTTAAAATTTTCCAGATGATGCCATCGATAATAAAGAATGATTATGGTTAGTTTAAAATTTAGTGCCAGGTCGAAAAAAGTTATAAAATTCGTTGATGGTTTTTAAAGTGATGTTAGTCAAGAACAAAAAAAGTAAAGAACATATCATTGATTGAACAGCTTGTACAATAGTCTATCTGTGCCATTTGCAAAAGGTTTTGGTTTTGGAAATATTCCATGTTGTGCAGACATATGCCTCCATATTTGGTATTTTTTAGACTTTTAGACATATGTTTCATTTTGAAGCATAATTACCACCAACAGAACTCTACTTGTATCATGACTATATAGAAACAATTTGTGATATCGCATTTGCGACTGAGTGACAGATTTTGACGTCAACTATAAAAAATAAAATCTGATTTTTGAAAAAAATTTCCGAAAAAAGTACAAAAAAAGCCTGTTTGACTCGAAACTCAAACTTTCAGCGATAGACGGAACTTGAATCAAAACCAAAAAGTTTGTGAAAAAAGATGTATTTAAATTAGCTCGATAAGGCCAATGCGTTACATGCAGTAAGTCATCAAACAAAATTATCACCAATATAGAAATCCTCGCTTACTAAGCCCACGGTTAATAAGCCCACCAACTTAGTAAGCCCGAAATCGTCCGGTCCCCAATTGCTTCATTTATTCCTGTAATAAAAAAAAACGCTTTATAAACCCGAAACCTTGCGTAATAAGCCCAATTTTCGAACACATGAGCTTGAAATTGAAAAAAAAGCGTCGCAACTTACACTTCTTTGTCTTGCTTTTGACGGTTTCACCCTTCTTTACGCTGCCGACTTATTTCTTGATTCTACTGTTTCATTACAAATTGTTTATTTGCTCCGTAATCGATTGGCAAGACATATGATGCTCTGTAGATTTTACTGTATTTCAATACGCTAAAGAGACGTGAAGACGTAGTCTTGTCTAAGAAACTTGAGATTTTAAAATTGATTGATTGTTATCTGCAACTCTGTGTACAGTGTCAAAACATTTAGCAACTTCCAATCATAGTACAACGGGCCATACGCATTTATGCGCATGAAAGTGGTGAAACTTTGTACTCTGGTTTATAACCCCCCACCGTTTAATAAGCCCAAAATCGTCCGTTCCCGATTTTGGCTTAATATGCGCGGACTTCTGTAGTCTACTTGCAAGCTTCAATCTTAAAATTTTGTACTAAAGTCACCATTGCTTGATTACTACGAAATAATGATATTTATAAAAAAACAACATAACGCAATGCGAAAAAAATTTACGCAACCAATTTTTGATGGTAATCAATCAAATTTCAAAGTATAGGCCTATATCTGTCAACTTTTCCTAGAGCAGACAATATGATGACATTTCATCATTTTTTTCTCATTTCCGCCATCTTGCATTTAAAACTATGAAAATTGTCCAGACAATTGAAGATTTTCTCATCAAAGTTTTGATGACCCTAATGCAATATTAATTCATGATTTTCATAGCATGACAACCATTGAAACCATTGAAAGAAAACGATTATACATTATTAATCGTATCAGTAATATTCCTCTGCATTGTGCGGGTTATTATTTCACAATCAGAAACTTATCTTGCCAATAGACTATTTTATGTGTCTATGACCTAATAATGATCGATGGTGTTCTAAGTTATAATTATATATGGCATTTCAAAATGATAATTGCCACTCTTAGACTGCCTTCGCACATTGCGGTTTTCCCAACTAGGAATAAAATTTCTTACCGACATTTGGGAGCAGGTTTTGAAACGAGGTTTCGCAGTTTGATGCTGAGCGCAAAGGGACAGTCGCTTTGTTCCCACCCAGCACCAGCTATCTATTATATGGAATTTTATGAATATAGGCTTCGAATTATGACGTAACCTAGTAGCAGAACGTCAAGAGTTCTGCGATTCACTACAAGCTTATGGTCATAATAAAATTTGCACAAATAAAAAGCAAAAAGATATGTCGTCTTACAACGCTCATGTAGCGACACGCAGATATACAATGACGTGAGTCTTTTCGCCAACGTCTTTTGCATGCAACTTTACAACGAAACACCTTTGACACATAGCAGAAAACGCGCAAGTTAAAGTTGAAATAAATTGAATCAAAATCTTAACCTTTTTTGTAAAACGTTTTCAACTTTACACATTTGGTGATGCAAAAACACGCCCTAATTGCTAAGTTAATGAATTTTTTTTTTAGTTTTTATTAAAATTTAAACTATTTTGAAAGACTACACTAGTGCGTAAGCAGACGCAACGTGATTAGGATGAATGTACGTCAACGTAATAACGATTATGCATTGTCAAGTAATGAATTGCATGTCTAAGAATTGGATTAGATGTTGCCATTCCCATGGTAACATACCTAAACTTTGTGTTTTCCCTAGTTTTGAGTCAGACCATGTAATTGGACCGGTGCCACAATGAACCACGCCTTCTCTTCCCTTCTGCCTTTAGAAAGCGATGAAAATTAAAAGCAGAAAAAAACGAGTAGAACCACTCCAATTCTCTAAACCCAGATTGTACGTCATTCAAATTACTTTTTTACTTAGAAGTGGGAGATGCAGCCTTAGACGTTCTTTATAGAAGCTCACAATTTAAAGCTACATTATTGACAAACCTAGGTTGCAATGTAGCTTAACGTATAAACTTAGTTCTTGGGCGAATCTGCTTAGTTGGCGTGGGAAGAAGTTTATTGTAAGAAGCAGCCACAACTTTGATATCCACCTGGGCAAGTGAGCCGTGTTTCGCAAACATTTTTTGGAGGGAGTTATTTATTATTATGTTGTGCCCCTTGGTCCTTACGGTAATACTTTATCTAGTTTTCCTTTTCTGAATTCTTTGACAAGCAGTGACTTTTCAAATCAGGGTTAGGGAGTTCACTTTGCAGCGTTTGCGAGGTTGTCGCGGCCTTCGAAGTGCCAGCGCTATTGCGATGCAAATAAGCACGGCTGTGGTTTTGAGAAAACGTGGTGAGATAATAGTCACGCCGTGCTTTTATATGTAAACCACAAGTTAAAATGACTTCTGCGGTCGACGTGCTCATCAAAGAGAACACGTTCTAAGCGTCAGGTAACGATTTTTTAAAAAATAAATCGGTTTCTTAATTATCTGGCGCAATAATGGAAAAGCTGGCTATTTATGGTAGGTTATAAGCATCCCTTAAAAATTGAACCAAGCTATAGTTAACATCAAACGTAAAGATTTTACATTTTTTTGCCTAGGTTATGTAATCTTTGACCAATTCCAAATGGGAAGATGTTAAAAATGGGATTGACAGCTTTTCTGCTAGGCGCTCAGCACAAAAAATATGGTAAAAAATCAACCGGTAATTTCAATTGTCCTTGGATAAGACACTCCATAAGTTATCTCCATCGTTCTCTGGTAAACAAACTGTGGGGTCAAGCAGTCTACCCATCCTAACGGTCCAGTCTGGCAAAAGACTAGCAAACAGAGCATGAGCTCGTAAGGATGAATAAATGAATAAAATGAACTGTTTCAAAATGGCCTAGGAAACGAAATCAATCAGTTTTCCATCGCTAACAAAAAGGTATCTGAGTATAATTTTTAACGACTTTTTACAACTATCCTTTCAACTTGAATTCGTTAAAATTTGCATTTCCATTATCATAATCTTCAGTCATTCATAATTAGTAGAGAAATTTTTAAACTGGGATCTACGGATCTTTCGCTAGAAGTCCTCAGACTTCACATTAAAAATTAAATCAAGGAGAAAATGATGGAGTGAGAATTTTCACTTTGACATTCGCTTTCATGACAGCAGGCAAATCGAAGCAATTCAATTGTTATCTTATAATTTACTAAACATAATAGACCTCAAAATGACTTTGATGCAACTGCGACAAATTCGAATAACTTGCATTTAAACACGCATTAGTGAACAGTAGAGCTAGAGCCATTTGGCAACCACGTTTCTATTTTAAGCAATACAGCCGAGTAAGATTTCACATCGAGATCTTTATCGAAGGCAAGCGCAGGCGTTATATTTACGTCTTAAAGTCAAAAATATTTCGAATATTCTAGAAATCTTCAGACAATACATGAACTGAGGCCCTAGCCACTAAACCATGCCTCTTCTTCTCTACAAGGCGAAAGACCTTTTTTCGGCAAAGATGCGGGTTTAGTACGCCTGAATTGAACCGTAGTGTCAGACAAGTTAAAAATGTGCTTTGTTAAAAACTTATCATGAAGACGGTCTATACTCTAATCTATGCTTTATTAAACGCCTCTAGCTTCTTATTGGTCACCAACTGCACTGAAGAGACCTGATAGGTCGAAACAGTGGCACTGTCTGCAGTTTGCTAAGTGCATCGCTAGCCTCTTGCATTACTATAAGAACAATTTTATTTCGTAACAGGGGCGAGATAAATTTTTAGAGACGATCCGAATGTGTGTACAAGCTGGGCAGTGGAAACGAAAAACTCAACACAAATGTCTTCGATCGTACGCTTGCACATCTGCTACACTCAATTTTGGAAAAGACATAGACAAAAGTTGATTCAGTTTCCTAAAAATTCACACTTTTATCTATTCGCTCTCAAGTGGTGCGTCCATCAACGAAGCAAGATTGTTGTAGACTTACATGTTGTTTAGGTGCCCTTTAAAAGCCAAACAGCACCCTACGATTTTCGATTTAAAAATGAGCTAGCAAAGAGCATCCACGTCAAAAAGGTTCGCAATAAAAATTTGGATTGGAATGCGTCATTTATGACATAAAGCACAGGCTTTATGACATGTTTGAGCTCATAAACGTGCTTTTGTTACCGAAAATGACCACGCAGAAGACAGCAGGAAATTAAAAAAAAGAAATTGTGTATCTTTATAGCTCAAACAAGTTTTTTTTGAAATAATCACACAAAAACTTTGGGTCAAGAATATTTAAATTGAATTGGGTTCAAAAATGTGTTCTCATGAGATAAGTTAAACGCTACTGCTTATGTGGTTACATGTCAGTACTGCCAAAAGGAAACATAGCCTATTAATTTTTTCAAAGGGTTTAGACATAGGCGTACGAAGTGGGGGGTCCGGGGGGGGCACTGGCCCCTCCTGGTTGTAAAAATTTTGGGCAACTTTTAATTTTTCGGGCAATTTGAGTAAGTGTCCTTACATTTTTGCCGAAAAATTTGTCACTGCAATAGCATCTCCAAAAAAAAAAAAAAAAGGTCAACATCTGTTTGGACACACGTTTGATGGCATATTTAGGCCAAAAGTAATGGAAAGGTGCAGCGAAACAGACGATGACCTTTTTTTTTTTTTTTTTTTTTATTTGGAGATGTCATCGCAGTGACAAACTTTTGGGGCAAAAATTTGGTGCCCCCCCAAATGGGTTTGAGGTCGTACGCCCATGGGTTTAGATCAGCTGAAAGAGTAACATTGAATAAATATCTATTGCCTGACTATTTGCTATTTGCTCACGAAGTAAGTTTTTTCATAGTGTTTATCCTGCAAGTGGGGGCTCTCCTTCCATTTTTACTACTACCTGGGACCAAAAGATTGATAAATTACTGCCTAGAGCAGTGAACAGTCAGATGTAGTTAGTATATTCAAATAGGCTCGGCATACTTGCATGAACATAACTTTGCGAATAAACTAGGGACCAAATTGTTTCCACTGCCATATAAGTGAGCCAACCAGCAAGATTTAACGTCATTGCAGTCAAAGTAATGCCTGTTAATGCATTTGTTTTATTTATATCCGTCTAATAACGTCAATGCAATTTTAATGCGTCTAAACAGCTCTATCAAAATATCTTCTATGAAGATTGGTTTCTTACAATATACAAGCTTTGTTTGCTCTCCCGTCTAGCAAGCATACATTGTCGCTAATTTTTCGCGATTTGCACATGGCCGCAAGCGTAATGACTGCGCTTGCAAAAGCGCAAAAACGAACTCGCATCTTTTACTGCCGCAGGTCAAGACTGTTTGTATTTACTTAGATCAATGTTGCCTGATTTACGTCACAGCGCGGATCGTGCGATGACATAATTTTTTGCGAGTCTCTGTACTTGACTTTGACTTTCCACCTAAAGTGCGGTGCAGGAGCTCCACCTAGTGTTGCCTTGGGGGCGGTTTTAGGCAAAGTAAACTCTATTATTTATTATGCATTAAAAGATATTACACTCTGTCACATCACTCATAAATGTTCTGTTGGGTTGTAGCTGGTTTCGGTGACCAATCAAAACTGTTAGTTGGAAGAAGACGAGTTGAGAAAATGTCTTTTCCCCTTGCGTAAGGTTGAAGTTGATTGCTTTTTGTTTGCTGTTCTTTATCGAATTTGAAAGGCTTTTTTGTCTTCATGTCGTCTTCATTAGGCTCGTAAGCTACAATTTCTATTGTGCTCATTCTTGCAAATTTTATCATCCGAGAGCAGCGGTCAGTTCTGCAAAAAACTGTTGTTAATCTATAGTTTGTCCAAAGCTTGTTGACGGCGGTGGTATCGCAGCAAACGAAAAGAGGTGGAAACAAAACAATTCAAAAAATGAAAAGCAGTTGTAAGAAATTATCAAAATCTAATTGCACTTTTGCTTTTGCCATACAATGAGTTCTACCAACAGTAAACGAGCCGCAAAAAACTTTCGGTGAAACAGCTTTCTTTGAAGTTCTCTGCATGAAGATTAAACAGTTATTATCAACAAACAGAAGCTTTGTGATGCCTAAATAAAAAGAAAACATCAAAAAATCTTCGAATGTTTAAAGAGCTCTGCAAAATTTTTACAACTCTTGAGGCAGTTCTTGCTTACTTATTCCTACTGGGGTCATCAAAGTCATCCGCGTCATCCGAGGAGGGCTTGAAATAAGACATTCAAAACAAAACACTTTTCAGCAACTATCAAGTAAAGGTAATTACCAATTCTTTTAAAACGTGAGTTGCAAAAGTGTCACCCGCTAAAATAGTGTTATAATTGGTAATTAGTATCACTCGGGACCCTTCGCCCCATTATTAGCAGAGATAACGTGCTTGTACTATGATTTAACTCGACTTGTCCCAGTTTGGTTTTAGTGCGTGTGGAAAAAAGCCACAGTCGGAATTTCATCCTAAAATCAAATTCCAAATATGACTTTATGTGGAACACACTGCGGTCCACGTCAAGTCGTATTTAGAAATTGACTGTAGGATAGAAAAATGTTTTTTATCTGATGTAATTGAGAGAAGGAAAGATAAAGAGAGAAAGAGAGAGAGAGAGAGAGAGCAATAGTCTAAGAATTCGTCTTTCAGTTACAGGAAAACCTTTTGTCGGTTGTACCAAAACATCCTTGAGGTTGAACTTTTTTCGAAGTTAACTACTGGCACCAAGCATTTCCACCACATCCAGAGAAACTTGCCGTAAAGAGTTTTCCTCAAAACATCTCGACATTGCTATGTAAGTTAGAGCGCCTAATCAGTGACGTCATAAAAACACTCTAACCTATCTCCTCCACAATGCTTACAAAAGAAGTTATTCACAAAGGATAATTAGGTAATGGAAACGTGCAACTCCATGAGTTATGGAAGTATAGTCACACAAGAAACCAGCAAATCACTTTAAAGGTAATTGCAGATAGTGTACCCTGTTTCGATCTCTCTGGTCTCATCAGTACAGTTCCTGAACGCAAACTTTCGATCACCAACTGCATTAATGAAATCTGATAAGACAAAACAATGTGCACTACCAGCATAAAGTAGTTTTTACACACTTCAACTCTATGCCCATGATCAAAACAGCCTTATTTTGATGTGCTTGGAGCATTACAAAAACCAAAATCAAAAAAGAGCAGCTCTTTTGAAAGTTGTGGCAACATCTTTCACAAGTGAGCTGCCAAAAAAATAAGATCTATTTTCTTTCTATACAGAGATCTCTACTAAAACGTTAGCAGTTGTGCAATGTGCTAAATTTTAAAATTTTGTGGAGGGTACTTTTTTGCCCACTTCATGAACATGTTTATACTACATGCAACTACAAAGTTTTTGTGGCAATATAACTGAATGTCTTTTGCTTTGTCCATTTGGACAGTATTTAAGCAAAAAATACGCAATTACCCTTTCATGACTAGAAAGACGCAAAGCCCTGTAACAATAGCTAGAAGAATAGGGGGAAGAGAATGTGAACGAACTTGCAAAACACAATATCCCAACACATGCGAAGACTTGCTCGCGCCTCTGCAAGATATTGCTTGAATCTGAAAATAGAATAAATTAGATAATAAGCTATGCACCAGGTTATGATTAGTTCATCGTCTTTTTTCCGAAATTATGCAAAAGTCTTTCTGTTTTAATCTTATTTAAGCATTTAATATGTGCTAAACTTTGACACTTTTGGGTCAGAAATTGGAAAACTACCCCTTTGTGCATCAAAAATTCTAATAATGAAAAGAGAACGATGCACAAAATCAGAAGCAGGTCATGGCAAGAAGTACCATGCACACAGATGAGCAGTTGAAAGTTGATTTTACAACTAAATTATGCTACAAAAATAATTTTTGAGCTGTCTTTACTACATATTGAAATTTGAGAAGATCTCAAAACAGGTGTAAACAACCTTTTCTCTATTGATGGCTACATTGGAGACCGTATTTCAATCTACCGCCACCAGTTAATCAAATGAAGGATTTTTTTCAGTTCTTACAAAGGTGAAAACTTTGTTTGGAAATCAACTTTTTTCCTGCAAAATTTCTGACCATTAACATAATTTTAGTTGAAATTACGTTTTTTCTGTCCAAGAAAAAGTGAAGACTTTTTTGGGGGAGAGATCGAATTTACATGCATGTGTACGGCTACAGGTTGTGCACTCCTAGCTCAAAGAATTGTCCTAACACCGCACCATTATGTGTTTATAGGAATTACAGCCCATCTTGTCCTCCATTGATTTCTAGTCACGGGCAAGGTAACTACGAATTCTTATAGATGTTGGAAAAGTGTTGAAACCATAAGAAAGTTTTCAAAAAAACTTTATCAAGTATTTAAAAATGGAAAGTTATTATACTGAATAAAGACGGATTTATCACAAATTTTGATGGACACTAAATTTCCGGTAAGCCCTATTCTTCTATTTTTCGATCGTATTACTACTTACTGTGATGAGTGCAGTTTTGTTGATTCTACTCTCATGTGCATATAAAGTAAATGAAGCAGTTACTTTATTTTGGTCGTTTTTAGAAAACGATTCAACTGTCTTGACGACCGTACTTCTTGCAGATTTAAAAAACAACTAAAAGAAAATAAATTGGATGTTTCGTATTTGTTTTATATGCTCCGACTATGGTACAATCTGCAAATCAACATTTAAATATCAAGCACAACGTGTTCAATCCAACTTTGTAGTATTTTTCGCCCAAACAACCGGACAATAGCGATTTGCCCAGCGAAGCAATTCAATTCCAAATAAATTTCTCGCTGGCAAAGACTGGGCAACGGATCTAATATGCCTTTAAAATGGGTTCGCGCTACAGAAATTATATTATTTTAGGTTTTAAAAAACTTGCTTTAGTCTGAAAAATGTTTCTCAAACGAGGTAACTTTTTAGTGTCAGACTGCACTATATTGTATCACCATAATTTCTGCATAAGCAGTCTGTTCTAGTCTTTTTCATGACTTGAACACATGTGAAGTTCGGACTCAAACTCAAAATAAAGGAAGATAAACGCATATACATTGACAACGTGAGAGTGAAAGCTGTAAACCCTAGCATTACAAAACCAATTCACGTTATTACTCCACAAATGGCTCTTAACCACGACTGCGAACTCGAACTCGGTATTTCTTCCAAAATCGAATTCCAACTTGAACACGAAAAATAAAAAAATCCTGAACTCGAACTCGAAAAGCATGAATCGAGTTCAAGTTAATTAATTGAGTAATTTTGAAAAGAGAATAATAACTAATATTTTGCGGTGGTATAGACCTTAAAACCGGTCTTGGTCTAAATTCCGTTTCTTTGAGGTCTTGGTCTTAACCCTTGAAGGTCTTGTGGTCTTGAAAATTTTCTGGTTGTAAGAGATACGAGCTCGCAAAATTGAAAATGAAGACTTGAATTCAGACTTACAAATTTTTGTGAACTCGAATAAAAATTTATCGAGTTCGCAGCCCTGCTTTCAACCAATGGGTTTTTGCAACTGTTTTTGGTCATTATCCGCCATCAACCGCCATTATCCGCCTTTAATTAAGTCTCGTGCTGGACTTATTATTACAAAAAAACAAAATTGTTTAATCAGTGTAATTTATATTGAATCAATTACAAATTGCTGTCAAAGCTGTTTCAACTAATTAAGAATGCCAAACTTACCCCCTATTTGTCACTTTTTTTCTGGCTACTACTTGGGAGCAAAACATTTTTCCACTTAATTCAAGGTTGGTTTTAACCAATAAGCTGTTGAAAATTATCTTGGTATAATTTTGTTTGCTCTCCTTTTATAGCTTCATGTATACCTATGCCCTAAATGGAAAATAATTTTTCATTCTTGTGCTTCACTACACTCTTCCGATACGATGCACATTGAAAACATTTGGCTAGCTTTGACGCCGAATGCCCTTCCTGTCGCAACCCTCCCCATTTATCCAGGCTTGGGACCGGCACCAAGGCTGCTCTAATTTGAACAACAAGTAAGGGTAATCAAGAGTAAATCTGGGGAGATGCTGATGGAAGAAGAGAAAGTGAAACATAAAGGGGAAGAGTATTTTGACAACTTACTTAACCAGGAGAACCCTAGAGAAAGAAGAGAAATGAAAAGAGAAGAAAGAGAAAGAATCGTGGAAGATATCTCTGGAGAAGAAGTCAGAACTGGGTTGAGGAAGATGAAGAAGGAAAAGGCTCAAGAACCTGATGACATACCAGTGGAAGCAAGGACTCTCTTGGGAACAAAGGTGTGGGGTTTCTAGTGAACCTGTTCAACAGGCTTTTACGAGAAGAGAAGATGCCAGATGAATGGAGGAAGAGCGTGCTCGTACCTTTGTACAAAGGTAAAGGAAACATCAAGGAATGTGGAAATTACAGGGGGATTAAGTTGATGAGCCACACTATGAAACTGTGGGAGAGGGTAATAGAAACAAAGATAAGGAAGGAGGTGACGATCGCTGAGCAAGAATTTAGGTTCATGCCAGGAAGGAGTACCACCGACGCAATCTTCTGTCTGAGAATGTTGTTGGAAAAGGGACTGAAGGGCAGAAGGCAGTGCACTGTGCCTTTATTGATTTGGAGAAAGCATACGACAGGGTACCCAGAGAGGAACTGTGGGAATGCTTGAGATTAGCTGAAACAACAGAGTGCTACAAAAGGATTATTAAGGATATGTGTGACAGAGCGACAACAACTGTCAGAAGTGCAGTAGGGTTGACTGAGGAATTCAAGGTAGGTGTTGGACTTCACCAAGGCTCAGCACTCAGCTCATTTCTTGTTACCATCATCATGGACAAGCTGACGGAGGACATCAGAAAGGACGCAACATGGGATATGCTGTTTTCATATGACATAGTGCTGTCTAGGCAAAATCCTAGAGAGCTAGAGGATGATCTGGAGATTTGGGAAAATGAACTAAAGGAAAGAGGCCTAAAAGTGAGCCAGAGCAAGACCGAGTATTTGAAAGCTGGGGATGTGGATGATGGAGAGGAGTTGAAGCTGCAAGGAGAAAACGTAAAGAGAGCAAAAAATTAAAATACCTGGGTTCGACAGTCAGTAGCGATGAAAGATGTGAAGAAGAAGTGAGGAGAAAAATCAAAGCAGAATAGATAAGTTGCAAGAAGGTGTCTGGAGTTCTGTGCGACAGGAAGTTATCAGCAAAAGTTAAGGGTAAAATGTACAAGAGTGTTGTTAGACCAGCCATGCTTTATGGAATGGAAACGGTGGCAGTGACGGAAAGACAGGTGGGAAAAATGGAAGTTGCAAAGTTGAAAATGGTGAGATGGGCACTGGGAGTAATAAGAAAGGACAAGATAAGAAACGAATACGTGAGAGGGACTGCGAAAATCGCAAAGCAAGGAGACAAACTTCAAAATGTAAGGCTACGCTGGTATGGACACGTGAAAAGGAGAGAAGAATACTACGTGGGAAAAAGGATGATGGAGATGGCGGTTCCAGGTAGAAGGAAAAGAGGAAGGCCAAGGAGAAGGTGGATGGATTTGGCGAGAGAAGACATGGAAAGGGTTGGAGCTAAGGAGGGAGACGAAATCGATTGGGTCTAATGGAGAATACTCTCGCGCCGTGACGACCCCTACTAAGGAGAAGCCAAAAGAATAAGAAGAAGAAGAAGTTTCACTACAGTCTTCCATAAATGACCAAAAATAATAACTGAAATGCCCCATCCTTTTATTCAATACTGATCTAACTCATTCAACAAGTGCACAATAAAATTGATAAAATCCCACGCCCATCATCAAATTCTGTCTGCCTTCTCTCTTGTAACTATATTTGTAGTCTTTAATCAGCATTAGCTTTTTATCCTTTGCTGTCATCTACAGGCTGACGTAACCATTTGTCACAACCGAATGGCTCAGCTGAGATTGGGTTTAGTTTAACTACACCGTACCTCTGATCACTGTGCAGTGCGAATAGACTTAAGGGTAGAAATTCTATCAATAAAAAAATGCTCCACTGTGCATTCGTGAATCACTACATTGATGTGGTCGCAAGTATGCACTAGTTTTAGGTAAAAGGCTGCAATAGTCAAATCACCAAATTACGCGCTCGACTTGTATTTTCTTAACCTCTACTTGTTTGAAACATTGCATCATCATACATTTAATCATTTCACAACATTGATATAATAATAAAGCTCTTTATACTGGGTACGAGAACAAATAACAAACACTCTGGAAAAATTGATCTCCAAAAAAGACCTCTTCATGCTGTTTTGGAGAGAAAATGTAGGAAAATGAAGACCGCTGAGAACAAAATCATCTCCACAAAAAGGCCTTCACTCAGTAAGTGGTCACGCGTTTTATTGACATTATCAGGGGAAGGCGTTTCAAAAAACTTAAGAACCTCTGATGTAGATCATTCATGTTTAACAAAAAGAGAATAAAAATAAGCTTTAATCAAACCACCATTCGATAATCTACCTGACTGTCAAAAATGTCAAAATATTGATATCTGTGCATCTAAGCTTGTTTATTATTATGCAATATTACCCTATATTTGATAATCTCTGTTTGCGAAAAATCATGATCCCATTCGATTTTGCAACGGACAATGTCTAATACAGAGGCTCGAGTCACTCTGTCTGGTATCCCCATCGAGGTTCGAACCGAAGTACTCGTTGTTGCAGGCAGCAAGCCAGTTTTCTCATTTTCTATCGCAATCTATAAAAAATACAGATTAAAATGTCAATCCCTTCCTGATGCTTTTTAGCTGCAAGTTTTTATTTTGACGCGAAAGCATAATTTATTTTAGACCAAGTTGACTTCATGTAATATTGAGTTCATATATTTGAATGTTATTTCTTTGTCAAGTCGTGCAAAAAGGGCTTAAAAAGTAATGTTACAGACAAAATCTTCTCACGAGAATTTTAATTAAAACTGATTCTTACCTTAGTAAAATTGCAAGGCCTCTTTCTACATCGAATACATATAGCTGCTGGAGACTTACATTTATAATTCGTGTCTTTGTGCTGCTAGCCATTCTAAGAAATAATATCTAGGACAACCAATTTCTATAAGGTTTTCATGGCCTACTTTCACGTCCTCGCGTGAGAATCCCGTATATTCGCTGCACTATGAAGCTGCGGCACCTCTGTCATTTCAGGTCTTTCTCAAAATCAAAATATGATCGAAGTGTAAATCTCTGCTATAAAGTTTGAATCGTTTCGAGAAGTCGCATACAGTCAGTAAGCGTATTTATTATAAGCTACCGATTTATTGTTAACAACGAGCGCTTGTTGTTACCTTATCATGTACATGTAATTCTTGCTGATAAATTTGCGACGAAATCAGAACTATAATAACTGTAGATATAATAATACCAGTAGTAACTGTAGTACCAGTAATAATACATTTTTTGTGGCAAATCTCGCTAAATCTCAGGTTAAAAAGCCATAAGCTTAACTGTGTGTAAAGTAAAGTGCTTCTCTACCATTCTCTTGCATAATTATTGTTATTTGTTGTTACTGTTAAAACTTAATGCGATCGCTATTTGCTACTTGAATCATTCTACTCTACTATATTTTGCATGTAAATTAAGTGTAATGTTTGGCTATTAGTTTATAATTGTTTGATTATTCCAGAAAACCTGTCGCAGTATCGACACCATTCTACATGATCAATCAGATTTTTTCGGGTTTGAATTAAATTTGATTTCATCATCAGGAGTGCTTTTGATGCCGCGATTGAGTTTGAGTTGTGCGCTACGACTTATCACCCAAACCGTGTGACTGGGACAGCTGCAGTCACAACATATGTTCGAAGAACTCCAGTTCAGCGTTCAACAATAGACCTCATATGGAGAATAAAACATAAAATCTTGGGTTTACTTCTTAATTGTTTTCCAAAAAGTTCTGACGCTAACAAATGTCGTTGCAAAAAGTCAACCAACTTTGATTATATGTACGTTTCAAATTAAAAAAAAAGGTCATAGTTTTCAAAATTAAACAAAGTTCTTTTCTTTCTTTGGTTTGTAATCAATACGTAAAGCCAGCAGTATATGTACTTGGATATCAACCTTTACTGCAACACTACGTAATAAACAAAAATAACGAATTTTTCGGAAAGTGTCTTGAAGAATTGGGTTCTACTAAAACACGGAAATTCCAAAAAATTGCGAATAAGCGTCGGGGTTGGAGTTAGGGTTGGAGAAGGGGCTAGGGCTATAAGTAGGGTTAGTTGTGGTTAGAATAAGTTAGTCCGCTAAATTTTGGCGTATAGCGGTATCTTAACAATACTTACACTGAGATTGTAAACTGAGCTGGAAAGCAAATCTGATATGACAATAGATTTGTGCGACAATGGTGTTGTATAAGTTTGTTCTGGTACTTCTGAATAAGCAAGGTTAACCTATGCAAAAAGTATAAAATGGTTATGTAAGTAAAAGTCACAAAATCCCGATTTGCCGCCAAATCACCAAATTGTTTGGCGTAAAGTTTTTAATTTCAGTTCACCTATCATGAAGAAAAGCTCTTTACCCTGTAGCACTTATGACTGCACTTGACATCGTAACACCTAAGGCAACTTTACAAGAGGGTAACCAGGGCGGTATTGAAAGGTGACCCCCATCAAAATTTTTTTCCAAATTCTGTGGTTTTCTTCAAAAAATGATTTCATACTTAATTTTCTCAAAAGTGTTTTTTTTAAAAATTAAAATGTTAGCGTTCTCAAAAAGTGCCATCTTTAAAATAGTCTCACCGCCTCCTTGGAAATGCCACTACGGTCAGATTACATGTATATCACGCAGTCACTATAGGAGTTAAATCAGGAGGTATTGTCTGTGGGTCACTGCAGGGCTCGCATTCCTCTACTTCCGGCAAAGCAAAATGTCACAAAAAGCTTTCTGAACAATACAAAAACATACTGAGCTAGGGGGCAGGACTGTTAAAAAATCTAGGCATATGAAAAGATCAGCTGGATCCCTGGTTCTCAACCGGTCGGTCACAACAACTTAGTTCGGATGAAATTAAGCTTTGAAATTGAGCTCAGATTTTTAAAAAGTCAGTCACGGCTATAAAAAGGTTGAGAGCCACTGAACCAGATGATCTACGCAACGGATCGCAGTGAGAAATTGGTTTTGACAAATCTGACACCAGAAAAACGTGTTTTCTCTCCCTTCAAAAAACTGTGAAAATGGCTTTTGTAGATATTTTATGATGTTTGTTTGTTGGCAGGCTGAATAAGTATTGCAAGCAAACACTAGTTAATGACTTACTTTTATCTTAACAAACGCGTTTCCAACCTTTAGGTTGGTTAACTTATTGTTAATGAGTTCCCAGGAGAGTAGAAGCCCATCTTTTTTGCAGCTGTTTTCTTCTACCAAAATGCGATCTGTGTTTTTGATTGCAAAATCAACATTAACAAAACAAGATACTGAATCGCAAGCTAGAAGTTTAACAATCAATTTCCGCATGATTTCGGCCTCATTACTGCCTTGAAAAAGCACCTAAGCCAGCAGGCAAGCATTTTTACAATAAGTCATTCTGCATTTCATGGTTCGTAACTAAACTGCACACCATGTGTAGCAGGTTAATGTGCGTTTGAAATGAGTATAAAAAGAGTTGCTCTTAAGATAAAAATGAAGGCATTCTTAAAGGTCTGTAAGATGTAGACCCTACCATTCTTTAAATTTAAAAGGAAAAAAGTCTTTACAAGTTAAAAAAATCGCATCGTCCAGATATTGCGACGAAGATTTATTATTTAAAAAATTGTTTTTCTTCGCATTGTTCTACAAGGAAGTCTGCGCCTAATAAAACGTTATTCGATCACTTTTTGCAACCAGTTGACTAAAACAAGTACGAATAACGCAATGATTTATTACAGCGAGACCAGGAAAAAAAACTTATTTCTACGGTTAAATCTACCTCCCACTGTATTAAGCACATAGTTGCTCTGCTCCAGATTATCGAGAGCAATTTACAGGCCAGCAAATGACCGCAGAAAACGTATGACTAAGACAATGAGCTTCAAAGCAATTATTAGTGATCTCTTTCTCTTGCGCACACAACTTTAATGATCGTTCTCGTAACACAAGATCCAGCACAATAAAAAGTACTTTTTATAAGATCACTAATATTAACTAATCTTAAAACATTTAGAAAGAGTAGGCTACTTTCAGCTTGCAATACTCCATCATTAGGCATAAATCTTATAACAAAATATTGGAAAAACGATTTCTATCTTATTTGGAGGCTGGTGAAATTTATTGCTGTAGATCAACTTTTTGTAATAGGATATTGCCCATTTCGGAAATAAAACAAGGTAAAGCACCGTTTTTTGTTTGTTTAAATATCAACTTTTTGAGATGTGTGATGTTGGGGGGGGGGGGGGGGAAGGCTGAAAATATTCTGGGGAGGGGAGAGTTAAAAACAGTCTATAGGATCTGCAGTCTTTATCGCCCTACTTTTAAACCTATGCAGGAAATGCAATAGGGTCACTTCAGGTTATTTAAGACAGCGTCCAAATTGAGCTATGCAGCACATTTTGAGGCACAGTAATACCAAAAGCATGGCGTTGCCGCCCAAATATTTTGTTAAATATTCCTGCAAGTTTTTCTACTTAACAGCAATAAACAATTTAACATTGTGCAAAATCAAAAAAATCATCCATTTCTTCTGTTTATGAAAAATCGGAAGGCAGCACAACGTAAGCTATAAAAGTTTATTTGATGGATGGTCAATAATGGCAAGATGAAAATGAAGAGCATAAACACTCAGCTAACCGTAAGAAAAAGCGTTGGTGACAAGAGCAGTTGATCAACAAAAAAACAAAACTTTTTTAAAAAATTGCCGGATCGGGCGAATTGAGTCATTTGTGATGGTCCACGTTGAGCCATAAGCTCAGCTTACACTAACATTTGGTCTTATTTTTGTATCAGCTTTAAATAAGAGTTAATTATCCTGTGCGTACAAAAATTAACTTGCAGGTTACCAAATATCACCATAGCTAGCAATCTCTCGTCTTTTCCTGTTACTCTTTTTCTTTTTGAAGCATTTCTGGAACTTTTGTGGGGAAATCTAGTCCTCGTCTGTTGCTGTCTTTCCTCGTTTTAAGATTGGCTAATGGCTAAACACCAAGCAAAATTATTTCTTGCCAGGAGAACCGAGATTCGTGAAACAGTAAAAAGACCTCATAGTTTTAAGAGTCAGCAGCCCGGCTGCCCATAAATGTTGCGGCAACGCAACCACATATCAAGCCCCAAAAGTGAGCTTCAACGCGAGCCTCAATTCTGCGAGGGCGCAGACAGTTTTCATCTTTGACATGAACACTAATCCGCACTCACATCGGCTTCCCGTTCCCTTTATTCAACTTTGGCGCAGGCAATTGCGAGTTGTTCAGCTACTGAAGTTTTATGATCTTCCATTATGCCCCAATCCAAAGGACATAGTCAGGTATCAAATACACTGTGATAGAGATAGGCTTATTCTAACAATGTTTTTTAAAATACAGTATTACATTTGAGTAAGTAATGATGTGGATGAAGCTGATTTTAAAGCAGTGATGTTATGGCGACCTCGTGAGATACAAACTCTGGATCATTGATGTTTTGCTGAAATCATGCGCGTGACTCATAAAATTTCTCGTTCTATTCGTGTGCTCGTTATCGCAATGTATATCGTTATTGTAAATCATTCGTTGGCCTAAAAACTGGTCATAAAAGAATATACAAAGCTACATATGACGATGTAACAATACTGGATGACTAAGCCATGTGACCAGGCGTGGCTCTGTCTGACGTGCGGCGGAGTGATCTAGTAAATAAGCATATAAAAAGAGGCATTATTTTTCGATAAAACTCAAAATTAAATTCATTCGATTCAATTGGCTTCAATTCAAATTCGATTTGCTTCAAATCAAATTCAAATTCAATTCAAATCAAGATTCGTGCTTTCAACGTTGTGTTTATAATTTGAAATATATTCGTTCTTTGGAGTCAGACGTGCTGTGGGAACTCTACCACAACACAGAATCTCGATTCCCACAATGTGGCAAGCGGTTACTTCTATAACCGCTTCTGCTTCCACACCGAATGCTCAAGCAAAGTACAGAAGAAAGTTCTAGCTCTAAATAAATTGAATTTTATCGATACATCAACTACTCGATAAACGAAAAATTAAGCAGTGATACAGAAAAACAAGCAACAAAAACCAGAAATGCGAAATACTGACGAGTTCAGACACTTGATATAGGTTTAAAAACAATACAGTCAGTAATCACATTACTATAACCGATTAGTAAGAAAGTCATGTAATAAAATGTGAACAACCTTATGGGTTTTGTAAACACAATGGCAACAGTTTAATCACTTCCCATTCGCGCTCTCTTTTCGGGCAACACGAGTTTCAAGTGTGAAAACATTCCAGTGCTAAGCAGGCAGCTTGAAATACTCGAGGCTGCAATATTGCAAGATATCTTAATATAATATCCTATATGCTTGGCAGCTTCAACTGTCAGAGCCGCTCTACTTGGTCCAACACATCGTTGAACGCGTCAACCGAAGATCGATATGTGGCTGCCATTGATGACTCAGCAGCATTTTCTTGTAGTAAGTTTATATATGTCACAAAGTTGCTATATGGTGCTTGCGCTTCTGCCTCCTTTGTAACACTTTATGTTGAATCTGCTGACCAACTACGAGCAATTCAGCAATTCACTCCTCATCATTTGTTTGTGCATTCTAAATTCGATAGTAAATCCTAAAAAAAGCATTTTTTGCCCATATTTGTTGGTTACTGTTCGGGACAGTTCTTCACCGAGTGTCAAACAGTGAAGAAAAAAAAAATCCAGCGATAGTCTTTAGATCCTGTCATTTATTAAGTCACACCTCACAAACAAGCAAGCACAAATATTTTTGTGTAGTTAAGTCTCCATAAAAAGCATTACTTACCCACACAAGTACTAAAAAGTACTCGTTCTTCAATAAATGCAGTTAACGTGCTTGTATCGATGAGGCAAGAGCAGTGGCCAAACTTTTCCAAGTTTCTTAAAATCAAAAATTACTTTTCTTCAATGTAGCAAGCATTCTGCTGGAGTTTAATCTTGGTTTTGAGAGAAATCGTTTCTGATTTAGGAATCTCCAGCACTTGCAACATCTTGTTAACTTCCGCCCACTCACTTTCATTGAGGTATGATTGCTAGGACTCATATTGTCAGCTTCCCAGCGGCGAGTCCTGGAAACTGGCACATGATCGGGCGAATGATGATGAATTGTGTAGTAGTAAAACGAGACCCACGGCCCCGGAAGCGAAAGAGACCTGACAAGTCTACAGATGGTAAATACGGATCATCTCTCCCCATAATATTGCATCTAAACATCGAGAGCCCAAGCGCAAGGAAGATCTGGGTATTCAGCCAATTAGTCACCAGATTAAAGGCTCTTGTGATTTTCCGACAAGAGACGCACTGTACTAATACATACCAGCTAATGATGCCACATTTTGCACTGGCTAGTATGATCTCAAGTAAGAAGCAAGACCTGACTACTTTTGTCCACGAGAAGCTAAGCTGGGCACGAACTGATCGATCTCCGGAAGGATCAGAAAGTGCGTGAACGTTGATGTTGACAAGATCGTTAACTTCTACAAACCTTCAACCTTGTTCTAGTACCAACAGTCGTCCCAGTGTTTTCAAACCGCTGTTTCTATGCTGGTGACTTTAACCGCCAGCAAAAGGACTAGAGTCATGACTTTGCCAGTCCAAATGGAGAATGCTTGATTGACTGGGCAGCCAAGGGCAGTGTTGTATTTTCAAATATATATAATGACAAATTTCCACACAAGGTTTAACTTCAACTCACAACAATTACATAGAAATACAAGAACGTGATCGAACGAAAAAAACGCCCAGACACCTGCTTAGTATATATAGTTTCATTCTTTATTGCAGTTATATAATCTGAATCTGTTGTTACTTAATTGGCCATTACTTGTTACGTTGCGCCAGAAGCATGTGCGCTTTGTCAGCATGGCTTACGGGGTTTGCACAATCTCAAAGGCAAGGCGTGCAAGGCGCAAGCTGGCGTTTACAGCATAAAATAATATAACACAATAGGCAGCCTCACTTTTATATAAAAATCCCAAGGATACCCCTAGCTTATTCTCTGGTCGCTGGAACACTAAAACTAATCCATACTTGGCTTTCGTAAGTGCTGGCCTTGACAGGTTTCAATTGGACAGACGTACTTTAGAGAAGTTCCCTATATCCCAACATAAACCATCGCTGATTATGGCCTCAAAAAATCTGGCTTCAGTCCGAAGTGAGCCATGTAAGCATGAGGCCAATTGAGAACTATACAGCTTTATGACAAACAAGCTTTCTAGGAACTATCACCGCCTGACTTTAACTGTGTTGATGAAGCATACCAGGATTTCTGCGATAACATCGTTGCAGCAGCAAAAACATCAACACCACGCGGTCGTAAGAATAACTACAGACCGTTCTGGGATGAGGAGTGCGAGCACATATTTCAAGGTTTTTCTTTAGGCAAGACGGGGTGAGGCAACCACCACAGGTGCATCCGTCTTGCTTTTTGGACTTGATGAAAAACAAAAAGGTTGCTGGTCAGAAGCTATTAATTTCATCGTCTTTACGCACTCCTGTAGGCTGGTATGGCATACATTGACTAGCAAGACGAGACATCGACATCGCTCTTGCCACATTTCTGGTGATTCGATTGCTTCGCAGATGGTGCAGAATGGGGTTTATAAGACGAAGGATTGTGAGTCAGCCATAATCGTAATGCAAGAGGTGCCCAAACTATGGAGTATCTCAACACCTCCTGATAAATGTATCCTAGAGATTTTTCTCCAAAAAAATTTGCCAGTGCCCTTTAGCTGCTAAAGTCTGGAAAAGCTCGGGGTCCTGATTCTACATCTCCAGAGCTGATACTCCAAGCCGGTGCGACCTTGAAGTCTTAGTTTAGCAAGTTCTGTCTTTCTGCATGTGCCACCTCAAGCATCTTATAATCTGAAAAAAAAATTAGTGGTTGCTGTCCCAAAACCGAATAAGCCAACAGCGGACCCAAAGACCTATAGACCAATCTCTTTGTTGTGTCCCGCATAAGATCTTAAAGATACTTTTCATGCTCGCGTTGAACCGATTATAGATCCATTGCTACCCGGAGCGAGCTGGGTTTCTACGCGGAAAATCAGCCGTAGACCAAGTTACCCTTCCAAGTCAAGAAGTTGAGGATAGTTTTTCGGCTAAAAAGAAGGCCGGTGCTGTGTTTGTCGATCTCACAGCAGCCTACGATACTGTATGGCATCGTGGCCTCACCTGCAAGCTTCTGCGTTTTCTTCAGGACGGGCACATGATCTCAATAACTATGAAGCTTGTCTGCAACCGCAGTTTCACTCTCACCACCGGTTCTGAAAAGTAAACCAGGTTACAACGCTTTAAGAGCGGCGTCCTACAGGAATCAGTTTTGTCTACCCTTTTGTTTAATATCTACATACACAACCTCCCAACAACAAACGTAAAAAGTTTGCATATGCTGAGAATTTGGCAATCTTAGCTGCAAGCAACTGGAAAGTCTTAGAGGGGACTCTTACTCAGAAAATGGGAACCATATCTTCTTATGTCCAGAAATGGAAGCTCAAGCTCAGTACGACCGAAACAATGTCGACAGCCTTCTACCTTTGCGGCAAGGAGGAACGGTGGGAGCTTAAAATCCCTGTCGAAGTGCAGACCTTACCTTTTCGTGTAGAACCAACCAATCCTTGCATAAAGCTGGATAGGAAACTCACGTTTTGTCGACATTAGGAGTCACTGCGTAAGAAGTTAACGACTCACTTTGGGCTTTTGAGGCGACCAGCGGAATCAAGCTAGGGTGCAAATGCCACAGTATTGCGCACAGCTACCATTGCCTTGGTCCACTCTGTTGCCGAGTACTGTGCACCTGTTTGGTGCCGCAGCGCTCACACTCGCCTCATCGACAAGCCGATTAATGATGCCTCGCTCATAGTCACCTGATGCCTACGTCTCAGTCCAATGTACGATCTCTTTGTTCTATCGGAGATCCAACCGAGCTTGGCCGCCAAAGAACATAGCTTCTAGCTCGCCGCACCCATTAGTCAGAGCATCTGCTCTACGAAAAGCTTATGTCCCAATCTTTTAGGCATCTGTTACGTATTTGCATGTAACAAAAAATCAAAACATCAATTTGTGTCTGCAGCGCAGAAACTGCTGAAAAAACTTACTCAGTCAGGCACCAGTGTAGCACAATTGGCGGATTACAAATGGAAGATGAGCCGGCTGGAAGCCTTTTCGCGACTTCATCCATTGATTGCAGACGTCAATACAGCACCATCGAGAATTCCCTGTCCCACACCTGCGTGGGTCAGAGTTTATCGCCTTCAAACTGGTCAACAATGCACAAATGGGGTATGGCTCTTACTGCTGCTTGTAAGTTTGACGCAAAGAAGCAAAAAGCTGATCACCTGATAACATTCTGCCCCATTTGCCATCACCTAAATGAAGCTTGTGCTCTTTCAGCTGTTGATAAGAGCTTGGTGCCTTGGCTGAAAGACACTTGTCCGGCCATCTAGTGAACTGCCATCAGAATATCTTCTCCAAACGAAGAAGAAAGTATGATAGTTGGCACCCGAGAGTCTGAACATAAAAGCTTTTAAATCATAATCTTTGAAGCATTAGAAAGGTATTTCCTCAGCGTGTGGGCATGCCAATTAATGTTTCATTTCTTGCATGACGGCCCAGAATTTCGTTCGTCTGCGATGAACAAAGGTGCTGAGCAGTTTTTTGCAGCTTTCTTAATAACTGTTCATGTTGTCCTCTTTTCAATATGCAGTGGTCCCTCGCTATATCGCGCTTCACCTATCGCGGCTTTGCTGCTTCGCGGAATTTTTTACAGTGCTTTTTTTACAGTGAATCCTGATTGGCTCAGGGACTTTACTGTTGTCTAGAAGTGAAAAAAGTTGAAAAAAGTGAAAAAAGTTGATACATACGTTAATATTTCTATTTCTTAAACACATTTTGGGCCTGAAAAGAGGTTTTGTTTTTTGTTTCATTCTGCAGTACAGTATTGCATTGTAAAATAACAGCAAAAAATAAAGCTGACTACTTTGCGGATTTCACCTATCGCGGGTTATTTTTGGAACATATCCCCCGCGATAAACGAGGGTTCACTGTATCTCAAATCCCAAGTTGCAGTGTGTGCTCGGTATATCCCTTGTGATGCATGGGGTAGTCGATTGTTGCAGAATATTTAGCATTTTTAGCCTCTTCACACTTATCCTCTGTACATTATCATCATTTTTTTCATGTTTATTGAGTAGCTGCACAGTTCGAGTCATGCTTAATGCATGGTCAACCACATGCTAACAGAAAATGCAATTAAAATCTAGCAACTACTTCAAACTTAGATAAAACAAATGCTTTTGAAATGAAGTCTTCAATATTTGTTTTTGAAAACCATCGCCTTTTTAAGTTAGAGGAACTCTGTTTTGGACAATCATTTCTGAATTCAGGTCTTGAAATTTTCTGGAGTGAGGGACGCTGTAGCTTTTGTAATACTCATTTGAAAGAAGTTTCCACAGTCTCTAGACGCTTTTCTCTTTCCTTCACCAACTAAAATTTTTTTTTTAATCGTTTAAAAATTTTGCTCCCTGACAACATCCAACGTCTGGCAATGATGGTGTTTTATATCCCTCTTAAGATTTGCTGATATGGTTCCATATTTGAGCTTAGAGATAATTTTGCCACAATCTTGAGGTTGATCTGCCGTAATCTTACTTCGAAAGTAATTTCCTACGTCATCAAAATAGTCATACACAGCAGTCCATCTTTACTGAGAGATAATAAAGTGCACAAAATTCAGAGAATATTTCTATTTTTGAAACTAAAATTAAAAAATACAATTAATTATATGAGAAGTGGTACAAAATGTCAATAAAGCTTGATTGGATTCGACGAAACGTCTGGTTGTCTACCAATCAGAATGTTTCGACATTTTCACCAACTTCAATCGCTATAAATACTTCGCCATCAACACCACGCTTCATCCTAGCGACAACTCTTGAAGAAAGCTAGACGAAAACTATGGAGTTTTCACTAATTTTTTTAAAGAGTACAATGAAATTGGTTGATAGCAAAAGCTTTATCTTTCCTTTTCAGTGTTACATTGATTATAACCGACGCGATGTGTAGTGGTTGGAGCGTCAGCTTCGCAGTCGGTAGACCTGGGGTTCATTCCCCTTCTCGAGTCATACCAAAAGACTTTAAAAATGGTATTCACGGCTTCCCTGCTTGGCGCTCGGCATTTAGAGCAGGTTGTGGAAAACAAGCCGGCAAGTTCGCTTGTTGTGTCGTTGGGCAAATCACTTAACGGAAGGCCCCCACTTTTACGTCGAAGACAGGCGTCCCAGATGCCTTGAATGGCCAGCAGAAGGCAATGGCAAACCACTGCGGTATCTTGCCAAGAAAACTTCATGAGCATAGTTCTTGAACATAAGATTCATAAATATGGTTCATGAAGTTACCAGAAGTCGATGTCGACTTGACGGACAAGAACAAAATAAACATTGATTTTATCCCTATGTAAGCGTAGCGCGTCAAATTCAAAATTCTGATGATGAGCGAAACCTCAAAGTCGCAAAAAATTTTTTCACGCACGGTTCTGCAGGTTCTTGAACGCGAATACCACGAAAGGTTTGCTAGTTTCGGTGGCTTTATTGTGACTTAAGTTTTTCATTCAAAAGCAGCACAATAATTTTCGGTCTTGCTTCTATTACTAAACCGATATACAAGCCGGTGCCTGGATTTATTTTCTGATGGCTTTCCAATGTAAAAATTGACAATGCTATATTACCTTTAGCTTTAAAAACTGCAACCCATAACGATTAATATGAAAATTACTTAACCTTTTAAAAGCTAAACAGTTTCTTTACGTCGGTTTCAGTTTTTTGTCGGCACTTAGCTGATGCGGAAAAATTTTTACTGAATGTTTGTTTCTCTACTCGTGGTGGCTCGCCTTCAACTCAAAAATTTGGCTCATCATACCCATCCCCCACAAATCATCTCACCCCATGTCGTAGAAAAGTTGCGCGTTTTTATCTCTTCACTAAATTGCCGCTAATATTTTCCATTAATCCGTCGCAAGTAAGTTTACGCGGCCGTTACAAAAAGTGAGCTTAGGGCAATGTTTCATGTAATTTTGGGAATAATAGCGTCTACACGCCAAGAACTATGATCGTTTGTGTCTGGCTATCCTCAACTCTCCTGAGTCTTCGCCATTCTATCGCAAACTTTTTCAAAAATGTATTTGGTTGAAAACCTCAAAACCTAGGAACAATACCGAATTTATCGATTTGACGGCACATCACATGACGCACCACATACTCTTAATCGGTGGTTATAGCGGTCACAGTTGATTTTATCTTGAAAAGTTAGTTAGTAGCCTAAAAGTTTTGCCTTGGTAGATTTAGTACAGGGATCTGTAGCTTTTTGATCAAACCTATTTTTAAAGATTTTGCAGAAATGTTATCGCATTTTCCGTATCTCTTTAGTTATAATAAAGTTGCATGCCTTAATATGGTTTATAAACAAGCTGAAATATGTAGCGTCAAAATGTTTTGGATTGGTGTTAACCTAAAATTTTTTAGATAATGAGTGCCTTCAAAGTTTTTCTGCTAGTAGTTATGAATTTTACAAATTTTGTAGATTATCCAATACTTACATTTAACTTGACAAATAAAATATGCTTTTTCAGTGCATAGCTTTGGACGCAAGTTAATGCCATCTTCGTATGTGAGTGGCCAAGTCATCTGCATACACGTAAATACGTTCGTCGGTTTAAAATGACGATGAACTATTTTAGTGCCATTCAACCAGAACCACTGCGATTTTTTTTCATCAGATTTTGCACCAATGAAAACACTGATATCTGGTAATTTATAAAATGTTTTAATGCATACTACAACATTTAATTAAGAAGGCTAAGTGCCCATTTTCAGGTTGGTCTAGTAGGCCAAAAAGAAACACGTATGCACATACGTTCTTCGTCTTTGACAAAGAGCCTTTTTTTAAGTCAAAGAGTACCATTTCGCAAATAAAATTTTAAAGGAGAACCACGAATAATACTTTCAAATCTTTTTAAGGGCGAAAACATTTTTCTTAATATTATTCAGACCATCTAACACGACCAATCCAGAAAAATCTCATCACAAACAAACTTTTGATCAAAAAGCTTCCTCGGACATTTTTTAATTTTAAAGACTGTTATCACGCATGCATGACTTGTACACGGATAAACTTACTTTGTGGACCGCCACTGTTCGCAGCAGCAATAAAGGCTGGTTTCCATTAGGCGTAGAGATTGCAGCAGTCGCGTAGAAAATTTTTTGTTTCTCTAATTAGTTTTATGCGCGGAGCGTTTCTCGCCTGCATTCTACGCCTAATGGAAACCAGCCTTTAGCTTTTACAATTAACCTGATGTGATTGTGAACTGCATATAAAGTTAGCAGTAAGACGTAATTCTGCGAAGCGCCTAGTTGGGTATTAGTGTGAGCTCACATTTTTTGATAAGGTAAGCTTTGTTGGCTTAGCCTTGTATTGGGAACAATACTTTTTGATGATTTTCAGAAACTTAATTTGGTTTCGATGGCGGGCAAAGTTTATAAAAATTCAGAATCTGTGAACATAAAACAGTGCTTTAAACTTTTAAAGAAACCGGTCACGTTGAAAATGTTTGTCTTTCAATATGATTTAACAGTAAACAAAGAGACACAATTGTTGGAAGCGTATACCAATGTTTTAAGCATATGAATAAACGTGCGTGTTGTAGTTACACATACAGAAGCTTCAAACTGGTCAATATTATGTGATCTCTAATTTCAGGGCATTTTACCATGATTTTCGAGTTATCTATGCAAAAGGCGTGTTTTTCAAAATGTTGCCTAAGCCACAAGGTGCTCTCTTACCAATGGCAGTTGTATACATCTTTTGTTAAGTTCTTTTTTCTTACCAGCAGTGAAAGCTAAATGCCCAAACAACTTATAGAAGCAGCTGAAGAAATGGACCAAAAGTACAATTTCTGGCCTACGAAGGCATTCAACCAGGGACGATTAATTTCAAGAACAGCGTCGCATTTAACCAAGCTAATACATGTATTACAAAGAAATGCTTCTAACCTGGGAGATTTATGACAAACGGATTTTGGAAAGGCTTAAATCCAGTTTTCTTCGGAACTTGGTCAAGAAACAAATAGGAGGACGGATTGACGTGGGATTCTTTAAAAAAGTTGTATACTGGTATATAAGTTGTGTTGCTCTCAACGTACGATCCCGCGTAGTGTTTAAAGTTTGGTTGCGTCCCGTTCGGGCAATTTGTTTGGATGGAGTCAAAACCATCTCCAAAGCAAAAGTTTATCGCTTCGGTATATGGCGGAGCCTTGCTGCAAATAAAGATGTATAAAAGCGAAATAAATCAAAAATTAAAACATTTGTGAATGGAAGCCCAATCCGACTTCTCCCATCTTTTGCAGAACCTAGTATAAGACTTTTTCAAAGTGTTATGAAAATCTACTTTTTGTGTTTTACGCAACCATTCCAATGACTGTAGTTAGTTGGTTTTGATACTACATAGGATCTATAGGACAAATTAAGTAATGAAATCCATACTTTATAAAAAAACATGCATCTTTGTCTAAAAACAGCAAGTATTACCATGATTTATTTTAAAATTTTGCTGACTAGCTTCTTTCCCAATACAGACGTATTGTACTTTAGAAACAATCACAAAACCATCAAAAACGTTTTTAGAACATTAAAAACTTGTAGAAGTGTAATCACAAATAAAGTTAAAAACCGTTGTAATATAAAATGTAATTAGCTAAATAAATTTGTATAATCATCAGTGAAAAGACTGACCAGCAAGATAAGCACATGATTTACAAAAAATAAACTTTGAACTTTTACCTTACTAGCAGACGTATGCTTGACAATTCGTCAAAGGAAGTCGAACCGTAAGAAACAATATCGCTGGTCATCGCAAGATTAAAAACAGAAGATACATATTTTCTTCCTTTTTGCGGTTTTATAGCAATTTTAGCCAAGTCTGAAATCCAACAAGGTTTTATAACAATGTGCCAACAAATTTCTGAGGCTGTATCGTCAGCCTCTTTGCTTCAAAAGTTGTCTAAAAGGAAATGATGTACTGTAGTTTAGGTTATTTAAAATATCTTTTTGAAATGGCTTTCCAAGGCCGCTTCTAAACTATGCCAGTCTAGTTGATCGACCCAATCTTGCAGGCGGAGAAGACTGGGGGTTTTACCGCCTTGAAATATGCTAAGGCTTTACTTTGGGTTGAGCTTTAGCATATTTCCTCCATTTAAATCGATATAACCTCTTCTCTTTTGATATTTTAACTGTATATTTCCCATTTGCAGATTATTTCGCAAATGGTGGTCTCCAATGAGAAACGAATGGGTTTTTATTTTTTTCATCTTTTCGATTGTTAGACTAACATCTTTTCCCAGTTGCATGCAAAGCGGTTTTACGTATAAGTGATGCGTGAAATACTGCGTTTCCATCTTACGCTAACCGGAAGCTTTTTGTCGCTTATGCGCGACAAAGCTTTCGTTCTGATTTGCTTCAACGCTACAAACGCCGCTCATATAAAACCTTTCTGCCCAGCAATGAGAGTCAAAATTTGCAAGAACAGATTCTACCAGAAAAAAGTTGATGAATATTTCCACTATTCATGGCGAAGAACTATTTTTTGAGATTCAAAAGTTAAAAGCTTTCCATGAACTAAAAAAATTTTAAGAACGGACTCATGTAAACCGACTGAATGCCGCCCCTTTTTCTTCTGCAAACAGAAAAACAATGTACCATGCCTTTCCCAAGAACCACCACTACTGAAAAGGTTTGAAGGTGTAATCGTTGTCGACATAGAGTGTAGCATAAATACATGATCTAACTGCCAACATTAGGATACCTATAAATTGCACACACGCTATCTATTCATCATTTGGGTTTTAGAACAAGAGCTGCAAAATTTCTACACTTACACAGAAAGCAATCTCACTTAATTTACAAGACCGACGCGATGGCGTAGTGGTTAGAGCGTCCGCTTTGCAGTCGGTAGACCTGGAGTTCAACCCCCTCGTCGAGTCATACCAAAAGACTTTAAAAAATGGTATCCATAGCCTCCCTGCTTGGCGCTCGGCGTTTATGGGAGGTTGTAGAGAACAAGCCGGCAAGTTCGCTTGTTGTGTCGTTGGCCAAGGCACTTGACGGGAGGCCCCCATTTTTGTGTGGAAGACAGGTGGCCCAGGCATCGCGGAAATGGCAACTCCCAAGCGAGTGCGGACGTCCCGTCCAAAAGACAGCGATACAATTCGGTTTCCCGTGAATGGAAGATAAATAAGGTAAATAAAATAAAGAAAAAAGACAGTTTAATTGGTGCTACTATAGCGTGAGGTCTACCACACTATAGCGTGAGATCTACCTCCGGTTACTACTATAGCGTGAGGTCTACCAATGAATTATTTATCCCTCCCCTCTCTATAGCCACACTATAGCTGCACACTTACTACTATAGCTATAATAATTCCAAACACCACACATACATTCCAGGGTTAGGGTTACGATTAAGGTTAAGTTTAGGGTTAGGGTTAGGGTTAGGGTTAGAATTAGGGTTAGGGTTAGGGTTAGAATTAGGGTTAGGGTTAGGGTTAGAATTAGGGTTAGGGTTAGGGTTAGAATTAGGGTTAGGGTTAAGGTTAGGGTTAGGGTTAGAATTAGGGTTAGGGTTAGGGTTAGGGTTAGGGTTAAGGTTAGGGTTAGGGCAGTGGTTCTAACCCTAACCCAAACCTCACGCGATTTGCACCTCAGTAGATGCAAATCAAGCGGTAGACCTCACCCTGCATCTCGGTAGGTGACTTATGTCGGTAGACCTCACGCTATAGTAGCACCGTTTAATTGGCTTAAACAAAAATTGTCCTCATTTCGTGACCGTGGTTTGTCCGATCTCTACATCACTGCTGTTTCTATTAGGCCTAATATGTTGCCAGTTCAATTCCAGTTCCAAAATTGTGTACGTCGAAAATGTATTCTATTTGTGATACTTAATATTTACTTCTTGATGCGTATTTTTTTGCTGCCGTTAACATTAGCTCTTTGCGTCGTCTTGCATCAGTAACTTCGGCAAGTTTTCCACCCGCCAGACGGCACCGTTTCTGCGCCTCTTCAGCAGTTGCTTGTTCGTGTGAGATAAAATAAAGGTAATCATGGATTGAACGGAAGGTTTCTGCGGAGAAAAAAAAAGAGTAGCTCTCGTCAGTATAAATACACAATGATGAATTCGCATTGGAAAAATGATGTACGTAACAAACACAGTGCTAATACAAATCGTAACTCGCTTTTATTACTTTAATTTCTTCATTCGACGCGAAGAACGTTAAAGCAAAAAGTTGTTTGACAGTCTGAACTTGCAGAAAGTATTCAGTTAGTAGGTGAGTTGTCATACTTTTTTTATGTTCCACGTCATGACAGCTATTGAATCTAGTTATAAAGCGGCTAACAGTAACGCAGGTAACCATTTACATGTAACTAGTTGCTTGAGGCACGCAGCTTGAGCTGCATCTAGTGGAATACTTCACAAACGCAGATAGTGTGTAAAGTAAAATAATATGACGGTATTCGATGAAATATTTTGAGTTAGTAGAGCTGTTCGATGATTTTGCTTTTAAAACAGTTTCTTTTGCATTTCTGAAAGCGCATTTTATATTTTTCATCAGGGTTGGTTGATTGTGTCGAAGCATTGGTTGTGGGCAGAACCGAATTAAGCTTATAAAGAGGCCGTTGTTCATTCAAATAAGCCCAATTTTAAAAGTGGTTTCAAAAAATAAATTTCTTATCTTCATGCTCTAGTCTTTTATTTTATCTGCTTCCTATTTACCCTAATTCGTGGATTCGTTTGATAAATATTTTTTTTTAACATCATAGTCCCTTTTTTCATTCACGAATTCGCATCCTTTTAAGCTTCGGCCTCTTTTTCCTTTGATATGGTAAGTAATTAAAGCATTCGAAAAGAAAAGTGTTTGTCGTGTTTTCAAGGGCTTTATTTAGCTAACCCGGATGTACGAACACCCTGTGTACGTAATCTACGAGCGGTTGAGTGGATTGAATTTTAGTGCGACGAAAGAGTTACATCTTTTTAAAGACTAATTTAGATATTTATAGATCAAACCACTGGAAGGTATACATGATACTGGTATCACATTTAGATGACAATTATCGAATAGTCCTGAATCATTCGCTCAAAACTCACAATGACGAAATTGTTGTGCTTTTGAGAAGGACGCTGTACCGTGCTTTTCTTTGCATGGCTAATTGATCAAGCAGTTAATCGATTGAAACTAAATACCAAGCAATTCTAACCGAATGTTGAAATTTATCAACTTTGAACCAGGTCTGGACAATTGCGCTGTGCTTTATCGGTTCTACCGCTATTTTGAAATTCTGGAGGATATACTTGTTGCCAATTAAACAATGAAAGCTTATTATGATCCTATGCTTTCTACATAGCTTGGCTTACTTTCGCTGTTGATTAACGAACCACTTAGTAGAAACCACGAAAACAGAAAGGTCTGCTGTATCTTGACCATGGCTTCAAAATAATCTAAACGCAAAAACGATTAATCAATCGTTTAGTTTG
This sequence comes from Trididemnum clinides, assembly GCA_963675345.1. Taxonomy (NCBI): domain Eukaryota; kingdom Metazoa; phylum Chordata; class Ascidiacea; order Aplousobranchia; family Didemnidae; genus Trididemnum; species Trididemnum clinides. The sequence goes on along the minus strand of OY776289.1, from coordinate 33,370,593 downwards.
CCGTTTTAGAAAGATGAAATCCTTTTGATGGCTCTTATAAGAATTTTCTTTTCATAGCAAAAAAGCTTTTGATGAAAGTAGAATAAGTTTAGGCTGATAATTCTCATGCTAATCGTGGGTTTCCACACTTTTTTTCTTAGCGCTGCAACCCTAGCTGTATAGAAATCAAACATAACCACTAATGCAGGGAGTCCTCGACTTACGACGTTGATCCGTTCTTCAGGCGCAGTGTAACCCGAATTTCAATGTAAGTCGGAACATGATAAATAAATTACTCTATACGTACTGTACTGTTAAGTATTGTACTATAATAAAATGTAACAATTAATGTAAAAAACTATTTTATTTGAAAAAGAGAAAACAATTCCATACCACATGAATTAAATGAAATATTAATAAGATGGTAAAGAAGCTGGAGTAGTAGAGGCAGCTGAGGTAGACGGTAGAGGCTCTGTAGTAGTAGAAGCAGCTGATGTAAAGGGTGCAGGTCTCTCCACTTTCTTAAAATACTACTCTAGCTTAGACTGGACAGACAACATCCTCTTCCCATCCAAGATCTCTTTTTAACACTGCAGTAAATCTATGATGCCTCTGGAAATCTTAGTGAACCTTTCCATGTTAAGATCCTGAGCCTCAAAGGTTGCCAACGCTTGCTTTATCTCAGAAAAACCTTTTGTCAAGCCCTGTCTTGTGAAAGCCTTAGGCTCTGGGGTGGGGGGTTTCTTCTTCCTCCACTATAATCTGCTTCTCCAGCTGTATCAAGTCCCCAGCAGATAACTCCTCTCCATGAGATTCCAGCAGCTCTATTCCACATCATTTTTTACATTTTTATGGGGCGCGTTCGTAACCTCGAAACAGCGTAACTCGAGACCGTCGTAACCCGAGGACTACCTGTACTTGAGGGGATATCCGGGGCAGATTAACAGCCAGTGACGCTCTGGACTAATATATTTGCAAGCCTCTTTAGCGCAACAAATGTCCTGGGACACGTAAAACAAAAGAATGTACACAAAAATTGTCATCACTGCACTCATACCACGCGGTATTCAATACATTTACTCATAGGTTTTTAGCACACTCATTGCAAAGAGCAAAATCATCGACAAATGCTCCGCTATAATAGTTGCGTAGCGAGGCCATTATGATTCAACAATTGCAAAAAGTACACCTACATCACAAAATTTTTAATTTGTAGATTTCTTATTCATTCAAACGATATTAAATCTAGCATCTGGGCTTCATTCTTGAAAATAGTTCAAGGCGAAATTAGAAAAACAAGAGCTCAATCAAAGACTGTTTAACGAATACAAAAATGCTGACGTAGACATGCAAAAATGCTGCGAAAGAGACTTAAATTGTGTTCTATGATGGGTAAGCTAACCTCTGCTGCATTGGCTTATAGCCAAAAGGCCCAAGCCGCTTGAACCCGATCAAGGTAAAAATGAATTTTCAAGTACAATGACCAACAGAGCGTTGGTACTCAACAAAATGTCATCAGTCAAGGCTGATTGACAATTAGCCCACAAAATGCCAATCTTCTAAAAAAAGTTATCAAACAAAACTGAGGACAGAAAACCCGAACTTAATTTTTGGCACCTTTAAACATCTGCTTCTGACTATGCTAACGACCTCTGTAGCCAAAGCTTTGGGGTGAGCTTAATTTTAAAGCCGCTTTAGCTTCGGGGCTACCTTTTATTAAGGCATTTCTTCAACTACGGCTTCACAGCCTTTAGCAACCAATCGCTCTGTCTCCGACTTCGGTTCAACTGCCATACTTGGTTTGCTTCTAGAATTAGAAATATTTTATATTTACATTTTAAAATTTTGATGTAAGAACAACATCAATAATCAATCAATTTAGAATGTAAGCTCGCCCTACTCATCATCCCAATAACTGCACGTGCTTGAATGTGTTTGCACCTCGACAAAAATAACCACAGAATTTCAACAAAAAGTTGGAGCTGCTAGGAGCCGTTCCAAAAAGATCTAGTTCTGGGTCCAACTATTGCTTCTCATGAAATTTTACATAAAGCTACAACTTCAGCTCCTACGAAAACTCTTTGTTTTTAATGGACGTCAGCTTGGTTCATTCTTGCGGAAAAACTCGTGCGCGGTTTACCAAATCTATGTCAGGCTAGGCCACCATAACGGTATTGTAACCGCCTGATAAGAAAAAAGGAGTCTAGTTAAGGGCTTTTCCCAAGGACCAAACGGGTCAACTTGACGGCTTTTTCTACGCATTGTCCGTTTGATGCTGACCGGCGTCGTCAGGGAGCTATGAGTAATGTTTTTAAAGTCTGTGGTATGACTCGACAAGAAAATTTAACGTATCCTATCAACTGCGAAGCGGAAGCCCTGATCCACTGCTTCTTAACCTGACTTTGTCGAAGCCATCTGAAGGGTTCAATGATGGCCTTTGAATTACAAAAATTTGAAAAATGTATCTCATGGATAGCGATGAAAGTGCAAAAACAAAAGCTACATTGCTCAGTGCCGTTGAGTGGGGTTCTAGGGGTATCTACATGAATGCTAAAACGGGGAAGAGGAATGCCCTTAAAAAACAATAAATTTTAAACCTACTTTCTATTAAACTTTTGTGAATTTTACTTTTTTTAGACGTGGCTTTGCAGCTGTTTTATAAGATTTCAAACCAAACTTCTTGCTCAGACGACGTGAAACTGCATTAAAATATGTATCTTTCCTAGCAGTATCGGCGCGTAATTTACGACAAGTACTAGTTGAGAATCGCATGGAAGCTCGTCTGGTGGCATGGTCATCTCTTCGTAAAGGCTTTCGGGGTCTACCAATTTTTTCATGTCACGGCAAATCATACGATATTTAAACTTTCCTATGGCGCGGTCGACCAAACTTTTGCAAAATTGTAGTCTTTTCACAATCTGCCTTTCTGCAAACCTTCATACAAGGCCATTATTCAATTCTTCATACAAGGCCATTATTTATACACGCACTGTAGCCAATAATGAAGGTTGTTTGCCTTTTTTCTCTACTTTTGAAAAGGGTAAAACGACTTTTGAACCATATATCAATCTTACTACAAATGATTACTCATACAAACTAACAAATTTATAAGTTTCTTATTTGAGTAAGAAGTAATAACGTTTCTTAGCAAAAAAACTAGAGCCAGTATACTGCTGTACATATTTTAATTAGGTCGTTTCGCTAAACACTGCTAGCATTGTCAACCAAAATAGTGCGACTGATTACTTTAAAATTTGATGAACTATGGTCAAGTGTAACATTTATGACCTGACAATTCAATTATGAAAGAAGAAAACAATTGCTATTACATACCTAAGGTTTATTTAACACCAAATAACTTTGACCCTAAAGTATGTAGTAGCTATTGTTTTCTTCTTTCATAATTGAATTGTCAGGTCATAAATGTTACACTGGACCATAGTTCATCAAATTTTAAGGTAATCGTACTATTTTGGTTGACAATACTAGCAGTGTTTAGCGAAACGTCCTAATTAAAATATGTACAGCAGTGGACTGGCTCTGGTTTTTTGCTAAGAATCGTCAAAAGATCCCAATCGTTTGCTTCTAAGTAATAACGTGTTTCTTCGATGAAATAATGTAATTTGGACAGTTTAACGGTGCATTAGTTCCAACTTTGCTGCGATATGTGGTTGTGGTTTGTGTGGTCCTATACTTTTGCAAACAAATGTAATCCTCTCTCGATTATGCGTAAAAATCAATACGAATCACTGGCATCTCATCAGACAAGCTTGATGATTCCAAACTGTTTATATGTTCCGCTGTCTTAATTTATTCAATTAAAATCTTTTATTGTTTTGTTTGTTGTTTTAGTTTCTAGCCTCTAGCTTTTCTTTTGTTATTTTTTCTTGCTATTTATGAAGTCGAAATTTCACAGGGGTGTCGATTAAAAGAAGGGGGAGATTTTTTTTTATTTTGTATTTCACTGTTCTGGTGGGACTAAAATAAAAAAATATGTCACATTAAGAAGTGTATTTGCGGCTGTTGTTATATCACCATTGGATTTGGGTTCAACTTTTACCACTACATTAACGTTCTTTCCAAAACTGTCTTGAGCAAATGTAAGACTAAACTTGTGTAACTGTTTGGGGCTTTAAACACTTGTTGGCAAGGATGATAGCTTTAAAATTAGACCTTCAGCTGCAGAATTACGATTGTCACTTGCGACAGCGTTGAGAGGTCTAACCGAAACTTCACACAAGAAGCGAAAGTCTTTCTACGTATATGCCAAAATTCAAAGAGTGTAATCTGTTGGTAGGAAATTAGATAGCACATTGTCCTTGTAAAACCAAATTGAAATCTGTTTTGGCAACACCAACAAAGAATGTTCTAAATAATCCAAAACATGTTTTCATTTGAATAGCCGCTTGATTGAGCATTTCCTTCTCCTTCAACAAACCTTCATGCAGCAAACAGCTTCCTAAACTGAACCTTTGAAAAATGTAGCAACGAAAGAATGGGATTCCTGATGGTATTAATTCCTAAATTCATTCTGACAAAAGCGCCTTTTTTCCGGTGATAAGCTCACTTGCTTTAAATTTTGGCGCCACCTCTCAATCAGGTTTGGGTGCCGTGATGCAACAAGTTTCAACGATGATGAATAGAGCTTCAGGAGCAGAATAAAAACAATCTATAACCTTATGAGGTTATTAAAAAATATTCGAAAGGTAGGTATCAACCTCCCGGAAGAAGCACTGCAGGAATTCTATGAGACAGATTGTGTTGTTGGACGAAATTTGTAAACCGATGTTGATTAGCTTTTTTGTTTTCTATCCAGATTTGCCACTTCTACGACTTTTTTAAAAAAGTTTAAGATCAAGTTTAATTAAACTTTTAATTTCTTCTTGATCTGGGTCAGCTGGCATACTGCGCCGATTAACGTGATTTCCAGTACGCCAAGTTTTTTAGCACACCTCAACTTGTCAACATTCCCTCATAAATTCAAAATGGCTAGTGGTTTGCTCTGGATAAAGATAATCTCTTGCTCTGTTAATGCAAACCACTCTGGGTTATATTCTAATTACATGCTATTTTGCTTTAATGAAAATGTTGAAACAACTTTAAAAACAAAAAAGTATCTTATTTTCTAAAAAATTACTTTGTGTCAGCAAAAGCTAATTTGTCTTATTACTCACTTGCTTGGACCATTGTTGCTGCCTTCCTTTTTTTGGTTACAGTAGGCGCTGCTTATTATGACCACGGATAATATGACCAGCCGCTTATTATGACCAATTTGGTACGGTCCGGAATTTCTCCATTTAAAATTTTCCGTTTTATATGACCAAATTTCGTATAATATGACGAACATATTCGAAATTTGGTCAACACATTACCCGTCAATGGAAAAGTTCAGTACTTTCGCTGGACAAATTCGTGATTTTTTGCAAAAAGATCATCAACTACATAAGCAAGACGTTGCCGAGTTTTGCACCTAAAACTAACTAATGTACGTGAGTAACATTTTGAATTTGTTTTGCAGTACTTTAATATGTTACTTTGATTAAACGTTACCTGAACTGTTGTTTACTTTGTTATACTGTACCACCGCTTGTACAGATTGTTAATACTGTACTTAGTTTTACCGTCACTTGTATTGTTACAGTACTGTACTTTGTTTTACTGCCAACGTCACACTGTTACTTCGGTTAAACGATGAATTTGACGGTATTTGCGGCTTACGGCGTCGATTCAGTTGCGGTTATGGCGGCTCCGGTTTTTATGACCATTCGGATATTATAACCAAAATGGTCTGGTCCCAAGGTGGATATATTAAGCGGCGTCTACTGTATTAGTGAATTAGCATTGATGTCAATGAAAAAGAATGTTCACGGCTGGTGAATTTCTGTGACATAATAAAGGGGGTGTACCAATCATGTAAGCCCTTCCCTAAATCTCGCTATATCAAACAGTTTCAAAATGCTGTGCTCCTTACATTGAGAATAAGCCAGTAAAATTAGGTATTGAAAACTGTAAATTAGTGCATACCAAACGCAACACAAATGCAATTTTCCGAGCCCCAACTTTTTTTGGGATCCAGGGTTTCATCCTTCTCGATCTCTACCTCCTTAAGCGGCTACTTCTGACCGCAAAGCTTAGAGATTAGCTGCACAAAAAAAAAGATTGTCTGCTGTAAAACGAGAATAACAAGACTACCAACAAAATTTGATCTCCAAGCAAAAGGTCACGAGGTTAAAAATGCGATCAAAAAGACTACATTTACAAAACCTGATCCCCAAAACAAGTCATCGCTAGGGCCACCAGTCATTGTTTAATCAAGACTAAAAAAACAACCAGTTGATGTGAAAGTCTGCATAAAAACACTCCTTAATATGCCACAAAAGCAAAAATATTATTTACGATCTGATAAAAAACGATAATTTAGTTGAAGTAAAATGCTTGCTATTGCTTCCACTTACAGTAGCTTACCTTTGTCCTTAGTAGAATTATTTTCGCAAAATTATTTCTACTCCGTAGACATGCAATAAAATTAGTAATATTTAGAAACTATATGCAAAAACAATAAATTCTAACATCTGTTGAAAATCCAGTTGGTAAATAAATTGTGTGAATGATAAGCTTTGTTTTGCCATAATCACAGTAGTCGTAATAGACCTTTCGCCCACTTACCTGAGTTCAATAAATGGGTCAAAGTTTAAGAAATTAATGGTCTTTACGTAGAATTTTACCTCACATGACACCCAAAAATTGCTTTCCCAACTCAAATTTTAAGCTCTTATACTTTCTTTTTTTGCTGATGTTGAGTATAAAAAAACACTTTTACAAAGTTATTCACAAAGATTGCCGGTAAATCTTCACGTAAATGAAAATGAATGACGATTCCGATATAAATACCAATGGACTTAAAGTTTTAGAGCAAAACTGTAGACGGAATTACTAGATAATAATGCTCACACTTTTTCAAAAAAAATTGATTTGCCAATTAATTTAGCTTTATTAGGAGTCTTACTGAAAAGATAATCAAATACAGCCGATTGTTTTCGAACAAGAACTCTGATGATGCAAATTTACTGCGAAATTCATTTGTTTGAATAAAGCGTGAGCATCACCATTGACTGATTCCGCTTACACCGTCGTTCCGAGATTTTAAAAAAGAAAAATAATTTTACATGCATTTCATTTTTTTGCTCATCTAACCAAACTTGGTGACCTTGAGCAACAGCAAGCGAGAAAAGGTACCTTTAAAACATTTTCTTCTATGTCTCGATGGATTAGAGCCTGGATTGTCTTATTTCTCGCTAAACTAGTGCTCATTATAGTAATGCAAGGAGCTAGCGATGCACTTAGCAAACTGCAGACATTGACACTGTTTCGACCTATCAGGTCTCTTCAGCGCAGTTGGTGACCGACACGAAGCTAGAGGCTTTAATAACGCATAGCTTAGACCGTCACACTTGTGGGGCCTATACTTGGTCCAGTTTAGTGAATGGTCTGTCACTTGGCTACTCTGCAAAGCCGTATCACCCGTTGAATGAGTGGTGAATGATTTCTTGTCGGTCACCAACTGCATTGAAGGGATCTGATAGGTCGAAACAGTGTCACTGTCAGCAGTAATGCTCATTACTTTTGGAAAAAAGGAACAAATTACAAAAATTTCATAATTAGCAGAACAACTTTATATTACAATTGCTGCATTTGATAATGTATTAGTAATAACCAGAATTAAATCGTATCTTGGCACCTTGGAGCTAACAAAATCGTGGACTCAAGTAGTTAACGGACTGTCCGCGGACCCTTCTAGTTTGCTAAAAGTAGCTTTGACAAAATCGCTTTGCGGAAAAAAAGGCATAAATCAATAACATAAGCAAAATAGAACTAACCCTTTTAAACAAAATTAAACAAAATCGAAATTCATTGAGAAATCAAACAGTTGTTTCAGTGAACGACCCATAGTTACGAAGACGTGCGCAAACTGTCGCTATGACAACAGTAGTTTAATCAATGCTGCATCAAAGCAATGTTCATCTGGATGAAGAACACTTCTAAATTGTATCCATGTGACGGCTTGTGCACGCATAATCAACATCACATCTCATAGTATAGTCAATGGACTACCAGATAACAGCGTTCAAGATTGTGCACAAGTCGTTGCTATGGCAACAAAACTAAAGCTTTGAAGTTGTAGAGTGTAAACATTTGACATCTTAGTGGACATGATAATGTAAGGGATCGCACGCTCTTTGTTGAGACACATTAGTGAAGCCGCCCAAGCAAGGAGTAAGAAATTTCTACACCACACACCAAGTATTCGGCATTGTAACTTAAATGATGTGTTTCGATGGGATGATTTAAATTTCAGCTCTAAATCTGCAATTTTTTTGTATGGCCTCTTATTTCAAATTACAAGAAGGCGATCCTGATCCCTGATCTTTCTGTGAAATACTAAAACCATACCAATCCGGATATCAAAGTTTCGTGTAATCCCGATCGCTCATACATGCATCTCGATGCCGCCTATCTCTAGATGCAGTTTATGTAAACTTTTAATTTGGAGTGGTTTGTACTTTGGACAAACTTACGAGCAAGGCGAAGAGGGCATCTACCAGCTACAAACCAATCTCTCGCCAATGAAAAGTGTGTTATTTTTAAACTTTTTGTCGTTTTGTAACTTTTTACTTAGAGACTAAGTGACTTTACTTAAACAAATTAAGAACTCAGTTGTTTTGACGATGACAAATTGTAGAATTCAAAGTTTTAAGAGAAAATGAAATAGAAATCCCCTCGAATCCTGCTGCTAAGTCTAAATTTAACTAAAGTGTCATATGACTTTTTCTCCGTTAATCATTGAATTTACTTTGTTTTCGTTTATTCCGTTAGTAATGAATTGATCGATGAACGAAAATGATGATTTCACGCAAATAAATTAAGAATCGTGTTGCTTGATGATGGAATGGAAGGAACAAAAGAATAAGAAAGAGAAAAACAGGGGTAATACTTTTCAGTCAAGATATTACTGACTCTATTTCCTTTTAAAGTAGACTTGATTTTGGAACAGAAATTGGTTATATCGAAGAACCATCAACCTTTTGTTACTAATCTCACGATTGCTACCAGCATGATTAAAGCTGGCACTACGGGCTGAGCTTATATTCTTTACTATGACGTCACTGACAGAATAAAAAAGAATAAACAGCGCTTTTTTGTTGTTGTGAATGTAGTTTTTAATAAAATTTACTTTACAAAACTTTCTGGAATATTTTTCTTGTTCGAGAAATTTCAGTAATTGTGCGTTTTGCCCAAACGCTATAAAGCCACCGTAGTAGTATTTTTGCAGGAAAACTGTGAAGGCTAGTAGAACAACTGATCTCTTTCCGACAAAGATTTTTCCGCAAGTGTGCTATAAGTGAACCAGAAAATTTGATCTAAGCGCATCACACGAAGAAGTGCTAGAATAGGCCAAGCCATGCTTTGTAGTAGCAGGATACGTAATGTCCATTATTACGAATGATTTGTACTTGCGTGCATACCCATTATAATACTTGCATACAAATCCAAGACCGTAGTATGGCTGAAAGTATTCTCAACTTCTATTGCGTGTTTATGGTTGAAAAGATTTACAAAATGGCAACGGCACAAATTGCATTTTCAATAGAGAATAAGTCGTAAATATTTTGTATTCGCACTTGTTGACAAAATTTCCAAGTTTACCATTTACAATCATCAATCATTTTTTAGAAATCGGTGTGGGTGGATCAATTTCGACAAAAATAGTTTTGGAAAGAATATTATCTAGAGAAAAAACGTATAAGTCAAAGTATATAAAAACTTAGGCCGTAAGTTTTTAACCAAAGTTAGTTTTGAGCTATCAGATTAGTTAGCCGCAAGAATATAACAAGGAAGGCTGAAGCGCTTCTAGTCTTCTTGGCTAGGCTACTTTGCCTGGAAAAGTAAAGGAATTTTTCACATTCGAGAAACCGAACAACTTTGCACAAAAAAGACGATTGTAGTTTTGGTCAGCTCCCCCTCTTATTAAAATTCTGGTTATGCCCCGAAGTCGCGTCAACCATTGTGATATTAATGTTGGTTCAAAATTAGATTACAATTGAAAGTGCAATGCTGTCATTTCATTTTATTTGCTGACATAACGGACTTAGTTGGAATGCGACAGGACCTATTACTCAAGGGTGGCTTAAAACTGCGAAACAAATGTTCTGCAATATTCTGTTTGTTATTGATTTTAGTTGCAGCATGTAAATTACGTTTTAAGAGCTCGCCAAAATTGAAGAACTTTTAAATAAGCTGATAACGGTCTTTGCATTTTTCCACAATGAATGAGGTCGTGGTAAAAAGTACCGCATTAATAACATTGTGTTGAAGCGTAAAAGTTAATGATGTTCTTCAAAATTTCTAGGCTACTGATAAATTGGGATAATGTAGAAAGTAAGCAAAGCAAACTTATAAAAAACTACACTCGCCACCGAAAAAATGGTACTTTCGAGTGAAAAAGGGATTTTCAAAATTGCAAACGCAAACTTGGAGTGGTAGGTACCCTGCTCTTATGAAGCCGTTGGTCTCAAAACTTCGATTTTAAACTTTTTCTCAACTTCTACATAATATTTGGCATACCACAGCAAGTGCAACAACAAGCTATACCGGAGTAAAGGATTTTACTTTTGTTATGACACAACATTCAATTGTGGCGACTTTTTGCCAGCGCTTTATTATATCGGCAAATCAAATTTATAGAAAAACCCATCATTCCACTCGTAACAATAGTTCACGATAACAAGCAGCACACGAAGAATCTTTTTTAAAAGTTAAAAATTATTTTCATTTTCTACTCCCACATTGATTACGGACCGTGAAGTTTTAATTGAAAAAGCTATTGCAAAAATTTGCCCCACTTGGAAATATTTTAACTGTTAAAATCATCTTTTAAATATTGTAAAATTGTGGCTGCACCTCCACAATGCTAAAGTGATGATTTTTTGGTTTATCGAAAGCACATCTGGTCACTTCTTTACTACGATTCAAATAAAATCTTCAATGATTTTGAAAGACAACTTAAAGATACACGGACCAGAGCATTTTACAATCACTATGAAACTCACTTAAAAAACTAAATAGGTAATCGTTCCGGTTTATGGCTGCTTGAAAAAGCAAATATACAGCAGAAGTAGTGAAGCAACTACAAACCCTGAAAAAAGTTTTAATGCTCAATTGAAAAGAACTATTGGGCATTCAGAAACGAAGTTGCATAATTTATGGAGACAGTTTATGTTTTGCAAAACTTTGAACTCCGTGAAATGTTACGTGGATACTGTGGCATGGCCGACTGGTATCTGGTGGATCCCAAACTTGCACGTAATATCGAAGATGTTAAATTTCCATCTGATGCTGTTGCTCCGGGTCAAATTGCTGATATTGCTGAAATTGAGAGGAAAAAGTCGCCTTCTGAAGTAAAAAAGGAATAGCAATCTGTGGAAGGAATAGGAAAATGCTTTTGCCTGCAATAGGGATTTAGTCTGAATACAGTAATACATTGCTTTCTTGTGCGAGGACTAAACAATCGACCGTATGCATTCCAACTGTATCCAGAAAAATGCTCTTGGGGTTTTTCACAGTTATACAGGTACATTGAAGTCTGTGATATCGTTGTAGAAAAGCCCGCTATCAAGCAAAAAAGAAATGTTTAATTGAAGTGTTTTGAAACGAAATGCCCGAGGAAAAAACAAGGTAGGTAAAAGATTTCCTAGAAGTAACTTTGAATTTAGATACAACTCTGCTGCTGATTCTCACAATGCATCTGAAAGTAAATAATCGATTTCCTGTATTTACGTCTACGCCAAAGAAAAATCGATCATCAGTAGTTGTTGCACCAAACAAGCCATCATCAAGTGCGTTTAAAAATACTGATGACTTAATTTCTGTAGACCAGCCTTGGACACGATTTCAATTTCCAATTAATATAACCAAAAGCAGTAAACCAGTATGCATGGCTGGTAGATATGCTGTGAAAAACAACAATATGTTTACTTTGCTACCCCAAAATGGCTAAATCGTAAAAATAATTGGCTCGTTTTTGCTAAAATGCAATTACTACGAGTACGCTCAAGCTATATGAAGGTTTTGAGTTATAGAGCACGTATTTTGTGGAATAAAATGTGGACACAGACCCAAAAAAGTTTAAAAAATTGTCAACGGTCGTTTTCTCGTTTTTTGTTAGTGGAAGCGGAAGCGGTTGAAAAAAAAAACGCTTCCACATTTCTGTACAGAACAGTCATAAGGCAATGCTTTTGGGGCAATGAGCACTATCGAAATGCCAGGAGGCAATGGTCGTTGTGAAAAGATGATTGCCTAATTGTCGTGAGCCTTAATGGATTTGGGTATGCTGGGGCATAAGGAGCATAACAAGTATGGGGCACAATGGGCGTGGGACCCAATAGTCATGAAGCATAATGGGCATGGGGCGTAATGGGCATGAGGCATAACGAGAATGAAACGTAATGGGCATGAAGCATATTGGGTATGGGGCGTAATTGGCATGGGGCATAGTGGACATGGATTGTAATGATCTTGGGAAATAATAGGCATGAGGCATAATAGGTATGGGGAATATTTAGCACAAAACTTATTCGTTATGGTCCATAATGGGCAAAGGACATAATCGAAAAGCATGATGGGCATGGAATATAATGAACATGGGGCATAGCAGATATGAAGCACAACGGCCATCGGGCATAGTCGGCAGGGGGATAATAAGTTTGGGGCATAACAAGCATTGTAGATAACGGGTGTGGAGCATAATCGACATGGGGCAAAATGGGCATGAAACATAATGGGCATGAGGCAATAGGTGTGGTTAAAGTTTTAGGCATCGGTTATAAGAATGGATTAATAGGTCTGAAGCAATACTCATGAGTGAAAGGTCATTGAAAAATGTGTCTGGGGGCAGAAAGTGTGCTGTATAGATCTTATTTAGGAAACGCTTATAAGCATGTAGGAAGCATGGAGGTGCATGTAAAATTCAGTCAGAAAAGACAAAGATACATAAAATTTCCATTAGAAAATGCGAAATTCCATGGTATATATTGTTCTTTTGGTAATCGTAAAATTAATCCTTAGTCTTCAATCAATTGTTCAAACAAGCAATCCTCAGTGTATTTCCTGATTTTTTCCTCATCATCAAGTGAGCTCTCAATTGTGTTTTAGACCAAGAGCCAATTAACGCTTAGACCAGACTGTATATCTTATTCCTTTTTGATCTATTTTGGAACTCGTCTCCAGCTTATCTGAGTGTCTTCCTCCAATCTAACACCAAACGGATTTTCAGTCCCTGAATGAACTCCGCATCTTTTCTCTCACCCCTGCTAATCGATAAGCTATGCTCGACAAACTTGTACTGTATATGCTTTTTAACGACTAATCTTCGCATAAACACATCAACAAAATAAAGAGATGCATAGTTAACTTCATATTACTTATTAATTTCATTTATTTGAATCTTTATGTTGTGTTTTCATCATCTTCCGTAAATATCCCTATTTCTGCTACTCATTTACAAGATAGAGATGCACGATTTAACTTAGTTTAATTATCTATTTTCATTCATTTGGATCTTTATACTTTATTTTTATCATTTTCCGTAAATTTCCATATTTCTGAGTTTCCGTAGTTTGGTAAACAGTTTTTCCCATATTTGCGTATTTTAGGATGAATTTTCGTGTTATAGGGTAACCCAAGGCTGAAATACATGTATGTGAAAAAATACATTTGAGCCGCTTATATTTTGGGTGTCATCTCAGACTTTTAGCCCCTTACACTATTACGATAGACCTATAGGTACTTGTTTCGTGCAAAATCTACACTGATGCAACGAATTTATTCAATAAACTGTGCAGTATAGCCACTGAGGTCGCCCAATTAACATCAGATGGTTGTGTTTTTCAAAATCAGATTTTTTTGTAATTGTTTTCTCACACAAGTTGTCTAAACGCTAAAAGAAAAAATTACTTGATAAAGAAAAAAGAAGTCTAGTTAGTGTGTAAATATTGTTACAATATTGGCAATATATGACGCTCTATATTTGTAGTCTGTTGCGTAGCCCGTGCCTGAGTTCAACCCCCGTTGTTTCGTTGCTATGTTCGCTGCCCTTGCTTATCAGTAATTAGTTGTTAGATTTGCAAGATTGACCCTCAAGCAATGCAGTAGTAACTTCCATCTAATGACGCTCTAGCCTATTTCTCAAGTACAGTGTATATACGTACGTAGCAGGATGAACGCATACTTAGTTTTTAACCCAGTACGTTTGAGCCGAAAACTATCTCAAAGGGAGAAGCTTGTAAGCAACAAAGTACTGTAAATTAAAGTTGGAAAAATTGTTCTCTTTTTGTTGATGGTCATCGAGTGGAAGCTGTCGTTAAGAAGAAGGATTTGGGGATTAAAATAGTTTGAAACTGCTGTCGCCGCGCCACGCTACTCCATTTGTTATTACATCAGTTTGCAACGTTCATAATTTCTATTCTGATTTTCTGTGTGTCGTCAATACAATTTGTATGGAAAGTTTTATGCAAGAAAGGTCAGGTAACGGCAGCAGTGAGAAGAAAGGCAAACGCGCTCGTTTTATTTATTTCACTTTTCGTCGATCAGCTCCGCGGTGATCTGTCTAGGTTTCGGAGACTGCTCAAGGGTCTCTGTCCAACAACCTCGTTACAAGTGTATTTAAGAAACTGAAAACACATGTGTCGTAATACAATATTTTTCTCTCATGCACAGCACGATATTTTCAATTGTTTAACTTATGCATAAAAGCAAAAGTATGAGCACACCCAGTATCTTTACAAACTTCTTCACAAATGCATGCACTAGCCTACCAAGGGGAGAGGCCACTGTGCCACGGCCCCCCTCAGACCCTAAAAATGTGAAGCAAAATAAAGCAGTTTTAGCTAATGCAAAGCTGGATTGTGACGAAACTTTGCCCCCCCCTCGAAAACTTTTTGCGTACGCTACTGCACTCATGAAATAGTAACATGAATATATCAGCATGCTATTACCTAAAATAACGCATGGTCAACAGCTAAAATTAGTTTAGCTACCAAAACTGAACACAAAAACCAAGGAAAATAAAGAGCTTGATGAGTAAACACCTAAAAATCACGTTTAAATCTGCAGGGTGTTACGAGAGTAACCGAACCGCAAACTTAAATAAAATTTATATATTAAAACCAACAAATATAATTTCTTTTTTACATCTTCGAATGGTATTTTCGTACTATTGCTTAACATCGTTGCTTTATTTCTGTTCAGTGTGCGCTCTTGGTACCCACGTTTTTGCTGAAGACTAAAGTGTTATCATTGTTTATGAGTTTCCCCATTTCGGTTATCTCCATTTTCAACAATATAGAGCACTTGCTCACTACGCCAAAGGTCTTCAACAATGGCTTGATGAAAAGCTTCCTGCTCGTTGGATTGGTCGCGGAGGACCAATCGAATGGCCTGTCAAATCTCCGGATCTGACACCACCTGATTTTTTTTATAGAGAGTTTTAAAAAACGCAGCTTATGCTAATAAACCTAGGACAATTAATAAACTGAATCAGAGTATTTAGCAGGAATGGAATCAGAGGAAGAAGGAAACTTACCAGAAAGTATGTCGCAGTGTTGTCAAAAGATGTCTTGATTGCATTGTAGTTCAAGGTAGACATTTTGAGCAATTATAAATATTAAATGTGTGTAAGAAGTTTGTTGATTTAGATATCTAATTTTTATTAAAATTTGGGTCTAGTTACTTTTGGGATACCCTGTATATGAACAAAACAGCCTGCTTAAAAATATATCAAGAAAACAAGATTGAATTTTTAAAAAAGCCATCACTTTTTCTTCAAATAGCTATAAACCTTGTGAGCAAACAACAAGCTGCACTTTGCTGGCATAAAGACATGGCAAACCTTCAATAAAATTACCGCAGGCAATAAGTTAAGCAAAAAAGTAGTACAAATGAAAAATTACTTAAAACATCTTAAGTAAAGATAGAAAATTACACTTGACTAAGCGAACATAGAAAGGGCCAGCACTTGTGTAAAATTAAGCAATAAGCAAGGGAAAAAGCTAGTACCAGTAATCGTAACTTAGAGATGATGATGATGATGATGATGATACCTAGCAGGGATGATGATATCGGTATCATATACTACAAAAGCGTTGAAAATTTATTTTTTCCAACGTGAGGAATGAAGTTTTTGTGATGGGAACAGACGTTGCACACGTCTATTTCACGTTTTACAAAATAATAAATCGTATCGTTTAAAGTGTTTAGCTTCTCCAAACTTCGAGCATCAAATCAAAAATTTAACTTAACCGACTCAACATCAGATTGCCAGCAAAAACATTAGACATCAGATTTTTCGTCCAAAACATCAGATCTGATGTGAAAACATCAGAAGTGGCAACACTGTAACCGTGCATACTTAAATTTAAGCAACGTAAAAAGAAACTATTTAGAATAAAATGTAATAAAGTTTTCAACGCTTTCAACATCAAGGTCACGGCGCCAGGAACTAATGACATAGAAATTACGGACTGTCCGCGGACCCTTCTAGTCTGCAGAAAGGAGCTTTGCCAAAATCGCTTTGCGGAAAAAAGGCATAAATCAATAACATAAGCAAAATAGAACCAACCCTTTTAAACAAAGTTAAACAAAATCGAAATTCATTGAGAAATCAAACAGTTGTTTCAGTGAAACGACCTATTGCT
Organism: Trididemnum clinides; assembly: GCA_963675345.1. Taxonomy (NCBI): domain Eukaryota; kingdom Metazoa; phylum Chordata; class Ascidiacea; order Aplousobranchia; family Didemnidae; genus Trididemnum; species Trididemnum clinides. Next base: position 33,353,866 of record OY776289.1, on the reverse strand, counting down.
ACGAAGACGTGCGCAAACTGTCGCTATGACAACAGTAGTTTAATCAATGCTGCATCAAAGCAATGTTCATCTGGATTTCTAAATTGGATCCATGTGACAGCTTGTGCACGCAAATCAACATCACATCTCATAGCATAGTCAATGGACTACCAGATAATAGCGTTCAAGATTGTGCAGAAGACGTTGAGAACCAAAAAATATAGATTAAGAATTCGAATTTATTGTTTTTTAAGCATTCCAAATTGGCTCTTGTCTTTTGCAAGAACCTAGTAAGCAGCAATTTGGAAAAATAGTTTGTTATGATATTTGCTTTTTTCGGACAAAGCTGCATGTATTGTGATATTGTGGTAATCAAAACTTTAATTTGTTATGCAAATCATTATAGGGGAGATGAAGCTTCTTCACACCTTTGTTTATTCCCTATTTAATCTCAAAAAAGAAGGTTATCTTGTGGCGACACAAAAATTTGTTTTTTGTTGAATTTTGAAAAACCGCTCGCTAGGTTTTTATAACAGACGAATGGAGAGTTGCTCACTTGTATTAAAAAAAAATTGTGCTGTTCAGAGAAACTGATGATAACATTGATACCACCTGTAATCAAATTTCTGTGTCCTTGCTAGGTCCGTTCCAGTATAGCGCATTTAAGTCAAATGGGGGTCGGTTATGTGACCATACTAAAACACATTATTATCTTCTGAGATGCTTTCGTTCATTACAGTATTTGTCAAAAATGCAACAAAAATATGCAAAGGTAAAATCATGAGTGCAAACTTTTCCTAGTTGTTTGTGGTTTATAAAGGTCTGTTATTTTGACACATCGCGAAAATTTTACCAGTTTTGGTCTTGAAAAAAATCAGGTCAGGTCTCGATCAAGCCGGTCTTGACGACATCCTGGAAATAAAGCCTGTCGAATGAAAGCATTTGGAAGACGGCATGGCTTCTATTTTCCTCTGCAAGGACCAAGGCTCATGAGTGTAGCCGAAAAATGGAGATCATAAATATCATTACGAGAGGAGTCGCACCATGAAACAGATCTACCACTGAACTATTTATTTCTGCAATTGTAAGACGACCTCTGTTATGGCGCCCATCTCCAACTGGATTTTGCTTTCAGCACATATTTCAGGGAACGGATAGCATTCGTGAAGTGATTCGATGTTTTTGAGAAAGACCAATTTTTTTTAGAGGGCACCATGATCGAGATTGCCACTGTAGGGGCAATGCTTCTATTTGTAATCATTTTTGTGTTACTGCTTTCAGCTATGCTACTTTTCTGTTTTTGGAGAAAAAGTCTGTTGAGAAGGTAAATCAAAAGAGCGGGTTTTGAAATTCGGTTCTTTACCAATAATTAATGGCAAAAACTTTCTTTTTTCAGAGAACACTCTTGATTTGATGGGCTATGTCATACATATTACCCCAAATACAGTTTTTTGCGGCTCTCATTCTTCTACTTTTCGTAGAAATCAGACTCAAATATCTCTTCCTTTGTAAAAGGTTGCCGACCCCTTGTCTTACCTAATGTGACAGACTAGTAACCCTGCCTGGTGACACCGGATAGTGTGGATGTAAATTCTTCTTGAATTGGGTTCTTTTGAGTGCATGTGTACAACATAAACATGTACGAACACACCATAAATACATTTCAAAAATTGTTGAAGAACGTAAAACCAAGAAGAAACAAAAACGAAAAATACCGACGAAAAGCAAACACATTTTATCATGAAGCAATAAAAGAGCTTATTATTCTCAAATCATAATGAAGGTCAACTACATGGCACTGTGATGCTATATAACTGAGCATGGTCTTGCGCTATCAGCACTATTACAATTATTGTGATTATGATCTTGGGAAGTGTCAGCAAAAACACTGATGCAAAAGTAGCCCCCAGGAATTTAGGTCTCAATAGATGTTTCATCACTTTTGGCGCATTTTGAGGCAAATATTAGGACCACCCCATCTTCACAAATTCTTAAAATCTCAACGGATCTGCATGAATAATAAAATTGGCCAAAATTGATGTGGGGCAGGGACAACACAATGAGGACATGCAGCAAACTTTCTTTTCGCAGGACAATGGGCAGGGGGACAGAAATAACGCACACAAAATTTGCTTTGAACCAATTGATGTGTTTAACATTATATGTTTACGGATGTTTCCGTGAAAGTTGTAGCATTACAATTTTGATAGCTTGTAAAAACTAAAATGCACATTTTAGATAACTTGCCCCAGACTACGGGACGTTCCGAGTTATGGCAAGCGGTTGGCTAGTTATCGCAAAACTAAGAAATATGGATTTATTGGAATAACTATAACGTGGACAAATATATGAAGTACATGAATCGGATGCTTTATCTGATGATGATATCGACAAACATTTTTTGTGGTAGCAGTCTCTACAGTCCCCTTTGCAAAAAATCATTTCTTCATTACTTGGTTTCTTGCAGCTACTTTGAAGTGCACATAAAGAATATCTTCCAATAAATAAAGAGGTAAAGACAGCTTTTAAAAAATTCTTAGATGATGTAAACCCTCTAGGGCTTTTGTGATTTACTACAAAATTCTAGCTTCATTTCCTTGTTGGAAAACTTGAATTCCGTGGCTTGGAATCAAGTTTTTTATGTTTTAATTTTTTGTCCGGTTTGAATATTATGTTAGTTGCAATCCAATTTCTTACTGATTTTGAATCCATATTGTTGCAATCAAAGAAGCAAACCGTTGCAAACCATAAAACTGTACATAAACACATGCACTCCACACTCAAAACTATTTTTTTGAGTGTTCAAGTCTGTAGTTGCAGTGATGTCTCAATCTTTTTTCTCAATCACTGACGTGGAATAACAAACGTGCTGCGACTTGGCATAGTTTAAAAACAGTTTTCAACAGATTGCGATTTATTCCTCATAAAGGATCCAAACATATGATCAATTTCAGTTTTTAAACAACAATGACCACCACCCAATGCGATTTGAATACATTAAAAGGTAAAATACAAAAATAGTGATTCATAGGTTTTTGTTGATAAATCCAACTCCAAAACAATGGGTTGTCTTCTCCTACAATACACTTTATCATTTTGAGAAGACAAAAACCTTTATTTATTGCTATTACTTTACCTACTTCGCTTGAGCTTATTGTTCCGTACTATTCTTGCGCATCTTTTTCTTAGATATTAGAACTCGTGTTGAATGTAGAACAGTGCTTTTCAACCTTTTTGTTATCGCGGAACCCCTGATGTACTTTTGCGTTTGTCACGGAACCCCCACTAACAAAAATTTAGAAATCACGAATTGCTTGCAAAAAAATCAAATGTTTTGTAATTACAATTCAAAAAATAATTAAACACTTCAACCAATAGACAGTTATTACAAGTTCCTTCACTACTTACAACCACTTTTATAACAGTTAACTTAATGCTTCTTAGATCTAAACCGTATGACCACATATTACAGCTCTCGACAATAACTTGTCGTCACAACAACAAATTACACCGTATAGCGCTGATTTTCCCTCTTTATTCTCAACTAACTCTGACTTTGAGTTAACTTTAACTCTAATCATCATTACGGACTTTCTGTCCGTCCCCAAAACACGTATTGACTCCGATCTTTTTGGATAGTGAAGTGCGAAATTTCTGTCGTACATACAGTATATACATGTAAAAAGAGCAAAATTGAACTGCACCAATCAACAGCCACCTCAACGTGGTGGTGCGTTTCCCAACCCCGTTTGGGTTGAGTCAAAATGGCTGTTGGCTTTCCCGAGAGTCCCAGTTACCCTGGGCCCTCCCCTCACACAAACCATTCTTTTGCCGTGCAGCCCCCTGAACGACCGCAGAAGGGTAGCACGCAGCCTCTTTAAAATCGGCCTGTCTTCTCTCTTCTCCTGCTTTTTTCTTGCCCGTCTTCTCATTATTTCCCTTCTCCTGATGAGCGGAAACGTTCATCCTAACCCTTGTCCTATCTTTCCTTATTCAGTGTGCGCTGGAAATGTGACCTGGCGGGGTAGGTCAGTGCAAGGCTGCACATGCTCTAATTGGGTTCATTTAATGTGCTCACTACTCCCCTTTTCTAAATTCAGAACTCTTGGCAGCTCTCACTCCTGGAGCTGCCCTCCCTGCTGCGTCTCTGCTTCTTCTGGAGATCCTGCACCTACCAGCACTGTGACTTCCTCCTCGGACTCCTCCAGCTGATCCACTGCTCGATCTGGCCCATCTGGCTCCCTGTGTTAATGCAGCACTCGCACCCCACCCTCGCCTTCAAACCTCTAATCCTTTTTCTGCCCACTTTGTATCTTCTCTCTCTGCACCCTCCCCACAGCCTCACGCTCCTGGCTGTTTCTCTTTACCTCCTGCTTCTTTTTCCATTCCTATCTCCATTAGGGTTCTTCAATGGAATGCTGGGGGTCTCCGAGCCAGAAGCACTGAACTGCTAAACTTTATTTCATCTCATCCCGTTGACCTTATTTGTATCCAGGAATCAAACCTTAACTTATCTTTCTTTTTCCGGATCCCTGGATTCTCTGCTCTTCGATCTGACCGCAGCCATTTCCGATCTGGTATTTTTTCTACTGATGTCACACACGCTATTAGTTTCGTCAAGCAGAACCTATCCTTCTCTGAGCTTTCTACCTCCTCTCTTTCTTCGCTTGACCCCTACTCTGATTATGTAGAGATCAACATCTCTCTAAACGATTCTTCCTCGCTCTCATTTCTTAATGTTTAAGCTCCTCCTCTTCACTTTTATCCGACGGATAGCAGAACCAATTTTTTTTCTCCCTTCATTCTTCCCTCCTCCAGAAATCTCTTTATTCTGGGAGACTTAAATTGCCATCACCCCCTCTAGGACTCAAAAAAGTACTTCCGACTCCTGTGGAGAGAAAGCATTTGATTGGGCCATCTCCTCTGACCTCCTCCCTCTCAATAACTCTGACATACCTACCTTCTCCATCGCTACCCTGACATCTCTTTTGCTCTTATCTCTCTCGCCCTATCTTGATCCTGGGAGGTTCTTCAGAACCTGGGTTCTGATCACCTATCAATTCTACTAACCGTTCCTTTTTCTCCGGTCTTTCGCCCCAACGAACGTCTCCCTTCCTTCAATTTTCAGAAAGCTCGTTGGGATGACTTTGCTTTTTACTTTGACTCTCACTGTCCTTCTGCAGAGGAATACTCCTCTCTTTCTTTCCTTTGCTGCAGTTCTCTTTACTTCTCTGACACCGAATGCCCTCCTTACGATTTGGTGCTCTGGACAGACGGCTCTGTTCTTTTTCCTTTTGGCAAAGACGGCTCTGGAGTACTTGCCAACTGCTCTCTCTGTGGCACTGAAGCCACTTTTTTTTTTCAGCAGGCCCAGTATGCTCAAGTTTTTTCGCTGAAGCCTGCGCCGTTCTGCAAGCTCTTTACTAGTCTCGGCAGCGCCAACATGTCTGCTACTTCTCTTCTCCTTCTATCTGATTATCACTCTGTCCTTTCCTCCATCTTTTCTTTTACCTTGATCTCTGGCAGGAAATGTTTTTTCTCTCCTGTTCCTATCAGGCTACAATTGGTCTCCGGACACTCGTTTTTCCCAGGCAACAACTCTGCTGATGAGCTGGCCAGACGGGGAGCGCTACTTGTTTCCTCAGCAATCCCTTGTATTCTCTCTCCTTTTATCTCTCGTATCCACTCTTGTCTTTTCACGGACTTGAGGCATACTGTCCCATCTAAATTCTTTGACCCACAAGTTCCCTCGATTTCCACCGAGGAATTTGTGCTTTTACGTCATGCTCGCTGTGTTCTCTTTCGTCTACGCTGCAACGGACACAGTCTTCTGTTAAGTTCCTATCTCACTAGAATTGGCAGAATCGAAAATCCTTCTTGCAACGCCCGCAGACACCCGTCGCAGGACACCTCTCATCTCATTCTGCCCAGTCCAGCTACAGACTAATTGTGTCACTCGCTTTTTGGCGATTTTCTGTCTCTCTACGACCTCTGGTCCAGGGCCTGGAGAGTTGCACGGCTTCTGGAACTCCATGGTCTTCAGCCATCAACCCATCCATTGGATGTAGTCGGATAACAACAATAACAGCAAAACTGAAATTACAGACGCACTATCACCTAACAAAGGGTGTTAGCAAATTCAGACGTTCCTAAAATTGTAAACAGAATTACGTCACAATCTGCAACTTGCTATTACGAAATTCCATGACTATTTACGTACACGGAACACCACTACATATAAAAAATCAATATACTGAAATAAGAAATAAATACTAGTAATGAACACACAGCCTTAGCGGTCCCCTCACGGAGCCCTTAAAACTCATGGAACACAACTGCATGATTTGCAAAACCCCTGTTGAAGAGCACTGATGTGGAATAATTAAGTTGTTTCCGTCGTGAGTAATTTCATTTTCAACGTTTTCAACCCCCCAACCAAGGTTAGTTAAATTTAATCAAATCATCATTTTGTTAGCTACGTTTCACTGACCAAACTATCTTTTTCTTACCCGTAATCAATATAAAATGTGATGCTAGTTTTTCTCGTTTTGTCGTGCTACTGATATCGCACGTTCATTCAGACTTATAGTGCAACTTCACCGTTTAATCCACATTGGGAAACGGACAAAACTTTTTCGTCTAGTTACTTTTTGCCAATTACTTTTTTCCTCTTCCGATTCCACATTCCTAGTTCTGCACAACACCAATGAATGTTCATCTGCTTCCCGGGTTGAAAGAACAAAACAGTTGCCCAGCAAAGCAAAAATCAGTATTCCATATATCGATACAACAACAACAGCAGCAGTAATTTCTCAATCTTATAACACTAAATAACAACCTAGGCCTACAATCCTTATTTAAAGAAAATCCAATTAGTTAGAAAACAACAAAAATCAAGTAACTTACAACACGAAAAACATTCTATCTTAGCAACACTTTTCTACAGCAGACTATTGGACCATTCTAGCCAACACATCACATCAACCAGCAAATAGCTAAGACATTAAACTAGCAAATGTAAAGGCTACCGAAAGACTCCACTCCTACAAAAATCCAATTATTCCGCTAACTAAACCTCACGTGACCATTTATCCTATAGCATTCGCCCTATGACCATTGTTCCTTGCCCAAAGCTTTAGGCCACTTAAAATCCAACCTGTGGCTTTCATCGTGCTACAACCTATATAAGAATCGAGAACCGCATTTCCGTATTTCCTAAATAAAATTTTCATGCATGCATTTTCTTACTTTCAGCATGAAATTAGCGTGGATCTTCGGTATTGATGCATCTAAAAATTTTCCAAAGTCAATATGGATTGCACCTTGTCTATTTAGAAACATAGTCTAATTAGCGTCTATGAGAGACATTTTAAATGAAACTTGGCTTACATCTATTGCAAAAAACTTTTGCAAAAAACTTTTGCAAAAAACTATTGCAAAAAACTTTACATCTATTGCAAAAAACTTCGCAGTCGGTAGACCAAGGGTTCATTCCCCTTGTCGAGTCATACCAAAAGACTTTAAAAAATGGCATCCCCAGCTTCCTTGCTTGGCGTTCGGCATTTAGGGGAGGTTGTGGAGAACAAGCCGGCAAGTTCGCTTGTTGTGTCCTTGGGCAAGGCACTTAACGGGACGCCCCACCTCGATGTGGAAGACAGGTGGCCCATAAACCTCGAAAAAGGCAACTCCCAAGCGAGTGCGGACTTCCCGTCCAAAGTATAGCAATACAATTCGCTTTCTCGTGAATGGAGGATAAATATGGCAAATAAAACAAACAAACAAAACAAAAAAAAGCGTGCACTTGGGTATTTTCTAACTTAACTGAAATCTGTGTTGTACCTCGATATTTGAAAAAAATGTTTAAGTGCATTTCCTTATTTCCTTGCTGAAATATGGCTTGCGTTTTCGTATTTTCTTGCTAAAAAACGGCTTGCCTTTCGTATATCCTTACCGAAATGTAGCTTGCATTTCCACATATTTCAAGTCTATAATAGCTTGTGTTTTCGCATTTGCGAACTTTATAACAATTTGCATTTTTGTCTTTCCCCACTCATAGATGACATATTTTCCTAACTCAAAGATGTCTTGCATTTATGTATTTTCCAACTCCAAGATGGTTTGAGTATCCGTATTTTCTAACTTAGCTATAGCTCGATTCCATAACTAAAATATGGAATGCATTTGTGCGTTTACAACTCTAAAAATGGCTTGCATTTCAATATTTCCTCACTAAAGTATTGCTTGCATTTCCACATTTCCTGGCTAAAACATGCTTGCATTTCTGTGTTTCTTAACTGCAAGACAGCTTGATTTTCTAACAGAAATATGGCATGCATTTCAACATTTCCTAACTCAAACATGGCTTGCATTTTTCTATTTTTGTGTTTTCCGTGCTTTAGTTGGTAGTTTTTTTCCCATATTTCCGTATTTTGATGCGATTTCCGTATTTTGATGTGATTTCCGCATTTCTGCGTTTTTGCATTTCCGTATTTTAGTGTAGCCCTCAGCCTGCAGTACAGACCAGGGTTGCCAGGTGGCATCCTAGGATACCAAATAGACCCCAATTTGGTATCCAAGCTGCTTGTTTGGTATCCACTTTTTTTATTTGGTATCCAGCAAAAATTTGGTATCCTCTGCGAATAGATTTGGTATCCAACTACAAATTTGGTATCCTCGGTAAATAGCAACTTTTTATCGAAAAAATTGATGTTTTGAAATTTTTAATGTTTTAAAATTGTTGTTAAACAAGGATCCTCATGGGTGTCCGTTTTTGTGTTTATTATGATTGGGCACTAACTACTTTGCTTTTCTAATTACATGATAACTGTACCTACCGTGCATACCACGTGACCAGTCCAGATCTCTACGATTTATGGTAGGAAATGCAGGAATATCAGGATAGGCCTAATCATAAGCGCTAGTGGCTTGTTGCCAGCAGCACAGAGCTACAGAAGCGGTAGTATACTGATGCAGGCTAATGTCTAATCTGTATTGCAGATGTGTACCTGTATCTGTCTATTGAAATATATAATTTGTGCAACCTAGGTCGGTAGGCGTATGCTGGTAGTTGTACTAGTGTATATTTATTCCGTAACCTCATAAGATATAGGTCATGCCCAAGTGGAAAGAGTCATTCACAGCAGGGAGGAAGTACCGCCCTGAATGGGAAAAGATGTATCCATAGATTGAAAAATGCAAATCGGACAATGATAAGACTTTTTTCAATATCTGTAAAAAGGAACTACAGCCAAGAAAAGCCACCATTCAAAAGCATAGTACTAGTAAGGACCATCTATGTAAATCAAAGCCTTTCAGATCAAACAATAAAATTGTTTTTGTTCCACAGAATGCAGAATTGTCAAATCAAACTAAACAGGCTGTGCAGTTGGCTGTGGCAACATGTTGTCATAATTCAATAGCATCCATAGACCACTTCGGAGAAATAACAAAAAAACTTGAAAAGGGAAGCAGTTGGAAAATATCAGGTTGCATCGCACAAAGTGCTCACTGCTAATAAAATCTTTTGTTGCATCTTCTTTGAAAAATGGCACTGTAAGCCGGATTAAAGGAAAGAAGTTTTGCATTTAGCAAATGAATCAACTGATATCAGCTGTGAAAAGCACATCTGTATTTGTGTTAGATTTTTTGATGATACAACTGATCAAATAGGATCTTGCTTCTTGGGATTGATTCCCATTATGGATGACACTGGTGAATCATTGTTTAATGCTATTAGTACACTAGCTGGTGATTTTGGTATGGTTTTAAGTGATTGCATTGGCTTTCCCAGTGCCAGTGCCAGTAATATGATTGGTGAACACAATTCAGTTTGGTGTTGTATTCGTAATCTTTCACCTAAATGTGTCAAACTAAAATGCATTTGTCACAGGCTTGCATTGTGTGTTCAAAAGAGTATTGAAAAACCTTCATCAAATTTTGGGTTTTTGTTGACTGAAATTCCTTTTTGGTTTAAAAAAAGCACAGTGCGAAGGATGCAATTCAAAAGTTTGTTTCAACTTACAAATGATGAGGATGAATCTGCAGGAAATGTTTTGTTTCCAAAGCTGTCCTAAACTAGAGAGTTGGTAAGTAGCAAATTAATGCTGAACTGGAAAGAGTTGAAGGCATATTTTGCTTGTGCCAGTCAAAGTGGAAGTCAAGATGTTCAATACAAAGCTTGTATAATATCTGACATGCTACATGATAACATTATATACTTATATTTTCAGTTTGCCATTCGTGTAGTCAGTGAGTTTAAAAGAATTAATGCATCATTTCAAGCTACTAATGCTGATTCAAAAAACGAAGAACAGTATCACAAAATTTTGTTTTATCCTTGGGCTGAGGAAATAAGTATCTTTGCAGATTGCATTATTACCCAAGACATAGTACAATTTTGCGTTCAAGTATGAAAATTTAAAGAGACTGTTGGCAATTATGTATATAGAGAACTTGCACAATATGCATTGACATGTCTGACCACACCAGCAAGCAATACCGTTGCGGAGAGAATGTTTTCTTGTGTTTCAAATAACAAAAAAAAACTAGAAATCGATTGAAAGTAGGCATGCTTGATGCAATCATTAGAATAAAAACTGTATTACTCATGGATGACAAATGTTGTACACACTTTAAGACAACACTACAAATGCTGCAAAAATTTAATGTTGGTATGTATAGCATTACTGAAACAGGCTTAGCAGGAGAAGCAGGCTCATCATTAGCGTAAATATGTTTAGCAATATTGCCTATTTACTTGTGTTAATTATGTGTAATGTACATGATACTTATTTTCCATCATCAAAATGACTCTAAGTAGGCTGTGATTTGTTTATACAGAGTCGCGCTTGATTTGTTTTATTTCAGGCAGTGTGACTTTGCTTTGTTTTTTCTCTCTTGTAAGTTACCTTATGATTTATTGATTTCTCGTTTTAAGCAATTGCTAGTGTGAGGTGTGTTGTTATCGTTGTTGTTTATGTTTTTATGACCAATAATAGGTGACCCCGTGCTTTCTTTTTCAGGTTTTTAAGGGTATAATAAATTACCGCTAATGCTCAATTTGTTTCGTGTCGCCAAAAGAAACCACAAAAAATTTGGTATCTCACTCTTTATTTTGGCATCCAACTGCTGAAAATTTGGTATCCAGCCACAAAAAAAACCTGGCAACCCTGGTACAGACTACAGACCAAAGACTACTAACCCAATTTGACTAAACAAACTCGTTTGTCATTTTACGCTGCACAGCTCAGGGCCGTAGGAGTGAACAATATGGTATTTTATCTGTTTGTGTCTTTATCAATAGTAGTTTGTCACTTTGGCTAAAAGAGTTTGCAGCTAACTGGTGCAGGCCTAGCATTTTTCCTATCTCCTCATCAAGTTACTGCAAAAAAATGTATTTGTGTTATTATTTACTGTGAATGTAACCTGTGAGTGTTGTTTTTAGTGCATGACAAAAAATATATTGGATTAGTTAATAAAATTGAGCCACATCTTAATATGTTTTAAGATTGGTATGCTTAAAGGTATGGACAGTAATTTATCATTTATTCAAGAAGGAAAAAATTATAGCATTGAACTCGGTACCACATTTCAAAAGCAAAGGGATACTGCTTTTCATACAGTCCGATGTACGTAATAAACAATATACAGTATATTAAAATACATTAGTGAGAACTTAATGAGCTCTTCAACCATTATATGATTGAAAAGTTTGAGAGATTGTACAATAATCTTTTAATCAACATTCACAGTTTAAACTTGAGCTTAAAAGTCAATGCAAGTTCTTCTCAAGCATGCTGCATGCAATGTATTGCTAATGGTTTGGGCATCAAACTCATATTTTTTCAAAAGGTTTTTTATGCCATACTATTTATCTGTATATATACGTTACATTGGTCCAGTTAAGCCTTTGATTACTCTGTGCTATTACCAACCCAATTTTTTATTGAATATTTTGGGCTTCCAATGAAATATGACATTGTCTGTTATAGTAAGTAGCTCTGATGAAAAAATCAAATTTAACCAGTTGCGTACGGATGACGCACATATGCGTCATGCGTGACCAAAGCCAATAGCACGGAAGACGCATATGTGTGTTCCAAATAAAATGCAAAACGTACGGTTGTCGCAAATGAGCGTTTTGCAAAGATTAAGATTTAGTTTGAACAGAACATGTCAGTTTTAGTTTGAATACAAGATAATGAACTTTATAAACAAAAGCCGCCATAAATGTAAAGTGTCTTTTTATCAAAAATAATACCGGCCACGGGGCTGCCCCTAGTAAAAAAAAAATCCGTCCTCAACTGGTTAAAGGAAGAGACAAAAGGAGTGTACATTGGAGGGGTAACTAGTATGATGAATGTACAGGGAAGTGTGCACTGGGAGGAGCGTACATTGGGGGTGCTAGTTTTTTAATTCCTTGAGATTGACTGATCAGAAACAACCAAAAGTCACATGTTTAATATGTCATTAAAATTGACCAATTGCAAATGTCTGATGGCAAAACAGTCTCCACGGGTAAATTGCTGTTGACTGCAAAATAGCCACAGCATTCATAAATCAATCTATTGAGATATTTTTTTATTCTTGAAACTCACCTGTACTGCTAGTTAATTATACTGCGAGTAAAGTGGCAAAATTTTGAGTATGCAAATCCAAAATTTTTATGGAAACTGAAAAAAACTAAGTGAAATAAGGATAAGCAGAAATGTAAAAACTGTATAGAAATACATAATTCAACACAGTAACATAAGCTAAAATTTGTAATGGAGATGGGTTTTTTGTTTCTCTCATTAACAGTGCCAAAAACATGATCATTCTCGATGCATGCCCCTCAGAAAACTTTACAAAATTACTCTAAAAATTAAACATTTTCATGCTTTCAGAGGAAGTTTTGGGATAATGCTTGCATGAATTTTTTTCTTAGGGTAAACTGAAGTAATTTGGACTTGAGATAATGTAGGACAAGTTGAAATAAATAGTCATGCTTCACATAATTCAAAGAAACACATTGAGTTCGACCTTACCTAATTCTACAGTTGTTATAAATAGGCATAGTAAGCATATTTCAGGCATAGTGATGATAACTAGAACTTTTAATGTGAAATCTCAATGCTTAAATCTAAACTCATAAAAGTAATTTTTTTTTGAAAGGAAAGAGGTATGGCTTCTTCATATTGGTGCGACTGGTTTTCAGTTGCTTACCTCACTACTATCTTTGTATCCATGCGATGTCTACTATGCCTACTGTTTCTGTACCATGCCTATTTTAGCCACCCCCTAATTCTGAACAATTTTTTGCAACTCTAACTAGCCTAGTTTTGCTTGAACAACATGCGGTGATGCTTGAATGATGTAGATGCAATGTAATGATAAGTCACTGCAAGCAAAATGTAGCTGATAAAAATGGCTGTGGTTTAGGCAATGGATTATAATTGAATTTGGATTGAATCAATATGCAAAGCAAGCCGCAATGTTATTAAATCAATATCTTTGACTATCGCAACATTTTTTTTGATTATCTGGTTACCCTTGACATTTATAGGCTTTTTTGAACTTGTCTTGAATTACCCCATTTAAAGTTAATTGGGTATCTTGGGACAGCAGAACAACTCAATTTAAGAATTCATAATTTCAGGTCCAAAAATTACTTAAACATGTGGTGTTGTCATGTGGTAAATAAATATGCAAATATTCACAAAAAGTGGTTAGATCAAAGCTGCTTTAGGTAAAAGTTGTATTTTGTCTTGCACCAAATTACTTCAGTTTACCTTAACCATGAATGTAACTACCGGAAAAGAATGTCAAGCATGTAAGATTCAATAAAATTAAGACTAGAAAATTTGCCAATTGTAGCATATGCAGCTCATATTTTTGTATGATTAAAAAATCATCATTGCATTACATATCAAAATTTTCTTTGCAAGCTTATAGTTACTTCATGTTCACTTCACCTAATTAGCAAGGAGGATGACTCTGAAATATACAAATCAACATTTATGAAAATATGGAAAACCACCAACTAAATTATGGAAATTGCAGAAATACGGAATCGCACATTAACCACAGAATCGGAATGATAAAATTCATTCTAACAAAGGAATTACTGATTTACAAAAATATTAGAATACTAATTAAGAAAGTACAAAAATTTATGAAAGCTGATAGAAAGTAAAATTATAACTATACAATTGGGTGAAATTGGCAAGTGCGTTGAGTCAAACTAAGGATTTTTGAAATTTTCATATTTCTGCAATTTTTGTAATTTATTTGGTATTTTGCTATGTTTCCTTATCTTTGTAATTTTTCAGTTTAGTGTTGCTCTGAGTGGAAACTAAATTACTACAAATTAGGTCAGGTAAAGTCACCATTAGATGGAAAATATATGATGGCAGCAAGGACTAACTGGTCTAAATCTGCCCAATGAAGCAATTGTTACACAAAGCTTGCTTGAGTTATTGACTAAATGTTTATCACTTTAACAGTTGGAAAAGATATTGTGCCTGGTGCAAACTATAGGTCTGCCCAGGTAGAGATTGTGACAAATTGACTCCATGAAATCTTAAAAAGTGGTAATATCACTATGAAGTTAAAAAGATTGTATACCATCAATTTTCAAAGAGAGAATTGACCCTCAAAACTGCCTCATTCCCATGCCACTGGTTTAACTCAATTTACTTACAGTATCTAATGGTATGTAATTAGGTAGTTATGTTTTGGTTTTTGTCACCTTGTGTAAATTTTCATATGTATGCTGTTTCTATATTTTTTGTGTTGACATTTTTTCTTCAATTTTATAATTATTTATTTTGGGAGAAATTTTTTTATTTCCATAATTCAACAGAGCGCCATATTTTAATGTGAATTTTCTAAATTTGGGTATACATTTTATAGTGTTGCTCAATAATTTTAGATGTTAAAATTAGCTTTTTTTTTAGATGATTTCAAACCTGCATCTGTAGATCTAACTCAGCAAGGTGAAATTAACGTTGGAGAGACAAATGACAGTGGTGAAACAAATGTTTCAATCACACTTCCTCACCAGCAAGGTTCTAAAAACTCAAGCACTGTATACAAAGGCTCAAAAAAACCAGCTCAGAAAGAGTGTTTGCTGATATATGATGAAGAAACTGGTAGTTTCACTTTAGAAAGAATAACATCTCAAATACAAGTGAAAAAGACAAGGTAGATAAATAGATAAAATACAAGGTGTTCCAGAAAAATGAACCCATTTTAAAGTATTTCTTTATGTTTTTCAGCATATCGTATTAGTTAGTAGTTACCATTTAATGTACAATTGCTGTTTTTGGAAAATTAGTCCTACGAGTAAATTTTCAAACCTTGAATTAATCAAGATAGTTAAACCCTTTAGAGACTAAGTTAATAACTACCACTCAGATAGCACCAAAAATGAAGTCGAGATAAAAGATCAAATTCCAACTGGAAAGACTATTTGAAGGATGATTAAAAAGTGATGTGAAAGTGGTAGTATTGGAGATAAACATCAAGGTCATAGTTGCAGAAAAGTTACAGGTGGAACATAAAAAATTTATGTAGCTTAAAGCAGGATAAAGGAAATCCTCAAAAATCTAGTCATACGCTATCTCAAGAAACAGGATTTTTGAGATCATTGGTGCTGCAAATATTTCATCAGGACTTGAAAATGTTCCTTCATAAATCCAAGTTTTGCAGAAACAAATCCCCTCAAAAAAGCAAGAAAGACTGGAACTATCCCTGAAGCTAAGTCAATGCATTAAAAATGATCCTGGATTTTTGAATAAAGTTTTTTTGATAGCGAGGTTCGTTGCCACCTAAGTGAGCATGTTGATAAACAGAATATGCATGTTTGGACAATGCAACAACCACATCAACATCTTGAATCATAAGCCAGTACAGAAAAGTCTCTATGTGGTGTGTAATTGGCAAAAAAAGAATCATTGGTCTATATTTCTTGAGGATAACAACGGGCATGCTGTGATGGTTAACAGTGATTGATACATCGCTCTTATTCAGAAAAAGTTCATTCTGAGTTTATGTCAAAAGTGTGGATTAAATATGAAAATCGCTATTTTTGAGCAAGATAGTGCACTTCCACATTGTTCTAATAGAACTTTGCCACCGTTTTTCTGGACGACTGGTGTCATGATAAACAGATTTTCCATTTCCCCCTTATTCTCCAGACTTTTTTTCTTTGGCATTACTTGAAGCTTATAATCCCAAAAAAGCCAATTTTATACTAATAACGCCTAAACCCTGCATCCACTGGAGGGAAACGTTTGCTTCCAAATCACACAAATTCTTGCTGAGATGATAGAAAGAGTGATTATGATTTATGAATATGAATACAAGGATAGCAGCTATATTCCAACAGCAGAGAGAATGAATCAAACATTTTTTATTAAATTTTACAATAAAACAACTTCAAAATGATTTTATGATTAAAAAAGTTTCAATAGTCTGGTTGAGTTTCAGTTTGTGTCAAGTAGATAGTGAGGCATGCGCAACATTTTAGTGAAAATAATTAATTGCTACAGGCTTTAATCTCAAAATATTGCAAAAATAAAATGGGTAGATTTTTTGGACCATGCTGTATATTCTAAAGTTACTGTCATGTGTAAGTCTGAGGTGATGCCGAAAGTCTTTTGAAATACCAATTGTGTCTATCACCATTTGCCAATTAATTTTTTTTCAAAAGTGTTTTAGTTTTCAGGATATAGGGCCAGGTCACATTTTGGTATTGGACTTGATGGGCCACAGACCAAGTGTTTGGTGATTACTTGGGTGAGAAGGGAGGCATAAGCTAGTAGTGAAATTGCATAAGTTTAATCAGTTATGATTAGATACCACTTCTCCATCGTTTTACTTGTTAAATTTATGCAGTTTCACTGTTAGCTTATGCCTTCCGTTCCCCCATGTAACCACCAAACTCTTGGTTTGTGGCACATTTAGTTATGATAGGCTTAGATTCAATTCCATAGTTGTGTCACACCAAGGACTTTAAACTGACATTCACATACCTTATGTTTGGTGATCAGCAAAAGAAGTATTTTAGAGGGTGAAACATAAAACTTTGACTACTCCTTCGTGATTAAAAGAGTTGAATAGGCTTGGATGGCCTTCGCATGTTGCTACTATTGGCATCAAAACAGCAGCTTAAGTTAAGTTTAAGTTTGCAAATGTTTTTCATATTTACAGGTTTTAGTGCATTTTAGTGCTTATTCTTCTATATAAAATAGCAAGAAAGTCCAAAAAAATATGTCAACGAGTAAGAAGCAAAATTGTTGGAAACCACTTGCTGAAATCATCCCTTTGATGACAATTGGCACTTAGCAATATGGTTAAGTGAGCAGGAGTACCTTTCATGTCGACTATGCTTGTGCAAAGTGTATTAACATATAGAGATTGCTTATGCTGTTGTGTTCATTAAAATGGTACTTTACTGTAATTTTTCCAGCTTGGTTTCGTTGCATGAATTGGTATTAGTTACTTTGAAGCAAGTCTGAGCACAACTCTGTTTTAGAATAACCATTAACAGAATTTGTTGTGGCTGTAGGATAAAAAAATGCATAACTCTGACTAAATCTCACTTCACATTAATTTTTGATTATGAAAAATAGCAAACCAATTTTATTTGGTCAAACCCCTCTGGTTTTCAGGTCAGATTTGAGCACCCTGTTGCCAAGTAAAATTGGTTTCCACTTTTTTAGATTATCTGGAAATATTACCACTCAACCGGTGGCTTTGCCTCCAAGTGCTGGAGTGAAATATGGCAAGAAAACAAGCAAAACAACTGGAAGCAAATCACTAAAGCAGTCTACCACTGAAATGAAAAAAAGTGAATTTTCACCGGTATGTTGTTTTTATCTTCACTTAAGAAAGTATTATGTAAATTACCTATGAAATAAAGTGTACAATTGTACAATCAGACTTAATGTGATTGATTTTATTTACAACAATTTGCAGTGTTACAATAGATTACATCTACATATAAACTTTGCTTTGAATCAAAATAAATTGTGTGGTTTTAATAGGAGAATGAGTAAAGCGTACAATCAACTGTCAGTTATGTTTTTTTAAACCTTTCTACACTAAGTTTTATCATAAAGATTAGGTTTTGATATAATATTGTGGGGTGCCGTTTGAAAAATGACTTTCCAGCATTTTTGCTCGGAAAAATCATCTGCTTGTGCGCGCATCTTTTTTGGCAAGTAGGCCTACACTTTTTACGTGCACATAAAACAAGCAATTATTTTGTGCTAACCATTTTTTTGAGCTCTAATTTGCTATTCTGAGCAAATTTGTGTGGACAAAAATGCGCGTCTCAACTAGTTTTTGTGCTCATTATTTGCTTGTCTAAGCCCAATTACGTGATCAAAAGATATGTGTCCAGTAGACCTTTGAGAGCACAATTTGCTAAGCTTAATGCAAGTATGTAAGTATGAAGTGTGTCGCGACAATTTTCTTGACTGAACATATTTTTCTTAAGCTTAATGCTTACTTTTCTCTGTGTGTTAGTGCATTCGTGACAACTCCTTCAAAACCAAGGGGCATACGAACATGAGAATTAACGCGATTAATCACTGCGCCAGACTGAGTCTCACGAGAGGGTTCGTGAGGTAATAATGACGTCAAGCCAATTTTCAAATTTGCATTTCTTAATGGAGACGTGATATTTTCGTTTAAACAGAAGCCAGCCCTCAACTTAACAACTTGCGAAAATATTACCCCTTTAAGGTTGTAAGACGACGTCACAATTAACGATTGATTTCCAATTTTGTTTTCTTATTTTTCTGAAAAAATGATAATCGTAGAAACGTGGTTATAAGCTTTTTCGGGTGATAGTAACCAGGTGCGTTCAATAAAAAATATTTTACAACAATTTGAGCTTTTTTGACAACGCAAGAAGCTATTAAAGATTTTTCTGATTTTACGTATTTTTTTTTATCAATGTTTCCTTAAATCTTCAAAAAAATGTGTGATGCTGTCTGCAGCGATTTTAGTGAGAACAGCAGTAGGTAGCAGTTGTACGTATTGTCCTCTTTTGTCATGTTAGCAGTCATAAATTTCTAAGAAGTGAGTGAAGTAAAATAGTATATTACAGTGCTCACCATACTGGTGTAAAAATGCTTTTTTTGAAATAATTTATTGGTTTTTCTCTTCTTTTGAGCTATCGTGCTGAGCATAATACAGGAAAGCAGTGCACACCCTGCAAATGTGCTAATGCTCTGTTGGCTAGTCTTTAGTTAGGCTGGGCCACCATGACAAGTAATTGCTTGGCCCTGCCTCGTGTCTGCCACTTAAAAATTGGGACATATCGTTAAGTGTCTTCTCCAAATTTATCTTGTTTTTCACACTATCCCTGTTGTACCGAGGGCCAAGCCTGGGAACTGTAAAGGCTATTTTTCAAAGTATTTTGGTTTGACTCGACAAGGGAAATGAACCCCGGGCTACCTACTGTAAAGTGGAAGTTCTAACCACTGGGCCGTCACGCCAGTTGTTGTGGTGGCCCAGTTTAACTTAAGACTTATAGACAGAGCAAGCCTATAGTTACTCAAAGATAACATGGTTTTGTTTCTAGCGTGCAACCATAATCCGTTGCTTACAGGAAACAACTATACACCAAACCAGTTGTTTTAATTAAACTACCGGCTCCTTGGTCAGCAGGAACTTAGTGAATCAGAGACTTGACTAATGTCACCGCCAGTGGCGCCAAAACATTACTTTCTATTGCGCCAAAACATCACTTTCTATTGCGTCAAAACTTCGACTTACATATACGTAAAAAGATTGTGTGAACTTATACGAACGCAGGGCGAAAAAATTCCATTTCTGGTATTTAATATCACTAAATTTCGTGGCATCTCATCTGGCACTTCGCTAGGAGTTAAGAAATTTGAACGAAGAATTATTTCCATTGTATTGCAGGCCATTAATTATGCTTAATATGTTTTATGTGTTGTTTTTGCTCAAACGCATTCAAAATATTAAACATCTAAAAATTTGACAAATAATAACACTGGTTATCATAACGTCTCTATGTCACTTTTTACTAAAAGATGATAAATAAGTCGAACATCCTGTGAAGTTACCAATTTCTTTGTCTAACACACTGGCTTATTGCACTGTAGACTAGTAATTTGCCGTTAGCTAGTAGCGTCCAACCTTTTTCAGAGCCACCCAAATTTTTGAAAAATCAATTTTTGGAAAAAGTTCCTCGCTATCTGGCCAGCTTAAATACAAAAAGGCATGAGGCGGAAACTTAATGGCAACAAAAAAGGTTCTGTCAAGGCTTTTACGTCATGATATTACTCACACTTGTAATTATTATTTCCCAACAGCAAGGGTGTAGCCACAACAAAATTTAGTAGTTAAAATTTTAGGCTTCAATTTTTATCATCATATATTGATCGCCCTAAAATCGAAATTCATGCCATAAATAAATGCAGTTGGTACAGAAAATTGACTTAAACTTAACTGCAGTCAACTAAGGATATAAGGGACCCACCGGCATCAGCTAAATTGGTTCTTTATATCCGGCAGACGCAAATTTCGACCCGGTAAACCATGCGCGATCTCGAAAACGCTTTAAAATGCCGCATTCAAACCTAATGTTAACTTTGCTTTTTGAGTTTAAAGCGCATAGTCCGTTTTACTTGAAATAGTCCGTTATCTTCGTCTGGGTACTTTCTTGTGTCGTTGTGAGCGTTAGGAACTTTTCCAGTTTCTCAGCCGCCGCAATGAAGTCGTCGTTTAGATCCTGAGAAATGTTGCTTTTTATGATATACTGTTTCAAACAGTCCGTCGCTCTCTGAGCTTGCACTGTAGAAACTTCCTCCACTTCAGTTTCAGGCTCAGATTCAGACTTAATTTCCGGATCGTCTTTTACATTCATACTCTTGACATCTTACACGATTTCCTGGTCCGTTAGTTTCTCTAACACTTCAGGATCACCCTCGTGTACCTCAACGTAATTACTAAAGTTTGGAAGTTCCATTTGCAGTACTGTAGCTAATCTGTCCCAGGTATTTCTGAGTACGACTTCTCGTTCTCTTATCTCAGAAGAAGCATCACCTTCATCTTGATTCTGTATCAGTTTATCATCGATCCGATCGGGCTGGTCAGGCTCACTGGTAAGCAGCGGCGCCATAAATCCAACCTTTTTCCAACAGTTAACAGTTGTTTCTCACTTGACTTTTTTCATGCTGTAATGAGGTGCCATCAGGCAGCCCAGAATGTACCATTTGAATTCACTGCGGGTGTTTCCCGCTTGGAGTCTATAGTCCGCTAAGATTGTCGTGTAAAAAAACTTCAAATGAATCTGCTGTCCATCGATTGTAGGAGCGATGTCTTATTCCGAGGTAGAAAAACCAACTCCATGTTCTCTTACTCGAAATGGAGGCATGCAGAACAGTTGTCAACATTCATGCACACTTTGCGGTCTTCCGCTTTCATTTGGTTGTCGAATTTCTTCCTCGAAAATATCCGATTGCATCCAAGCTTTGCGGCTCCTCAGTTAACTCTCTGGTAGCTTTTTTATTCCCTTGAAAGCACGAGGCTTCGCACTTTTGCCTATGGCTAGTAAGGGCATAGTGTATGTACCGTCCACGTTATTTTCAACCAACAGGGCAACCTAGTTTTAGGCTGTTTTCGACTACTCTGCTTTTTTCTGATAAATCCAATACAAACCGGTTTCATGGCGGTTATAAATATCCCGCAGTAAGTATGTTCTAAAAATTATCTTCATCTCGCCTCTTCTCCTTTATTTCACAACCTCCATCAACTCCACCGGCTTCTCCCGACTTGCATTAAAATTAAGGATATTGGAAAAAGTCCCCTTATAAGCGAATATGTTAGTACTGATTTAAGTAGAAAATTATGTGGACCACTCCACAGACCCTCATTATCGAAAGTTCCGTATATTCAAAGTTGACTGTGTTGTAATCCACGTGTATCTACACTAATTGACGTTGCTCTGCAAAATATGCGCGCAAGAAACCTCAAGCCACCTTTTCACTCTAATTTTCCAATTAGTCAAGCAAATTATGATCGCAAAAACTCGTTCTGACGCCTTTTTTCTAAAAACTTTGTTTATTCCAGCATAAATTGACAGTGCATAAAACGGTTTGCAATAAATTGTAGCTTGTTTAATGTGCACGTAAAATGTGTTGTCGCGAAAAGATGCGTTCAAAAGTGATTTGTTTTGAGCAAAATGCTGAAAAGTTATTTTCGAAACGATGCTCCATATGTTACTGCCACTTTAACTCTTGCTTTGGACTTAATTCAGCTTTGTCGGCATTTTTTGCTGGAAAAAAGAAATTGCTGTAGATCCTGCTTTTTACCTTTATGTGTTTATAAGCAAGGTTATACATATGATTCCTACATTATACACAATTTTTTCTGCTCTCATCTCTTTACTTTTGTTCTAGGACGATAAAAATGAATTTGTGAGCTCTCCTGTAAAGACGCAAATGAATCACAAACCAATTGATGAGCAATCACCTCCCGGAAAAAGAAGCAATTTATGCAAGTCTTTTATGCCTTTTCTGAAAATATTTGAGACTCTTTATCATGTTCTCATAAATGCTTTTAGTTTGGAAATGGAGAAAATTTTTTCGGTATTAAAAAGCATGTAGTGTTGCTTTGCTGTTTGAATCCCCAAGTTGAAAGCCTTTGTGTCATCGATTCAATTATAATTGAATCAAAAATAATTATTTTTGTTTTTTTCTATTTTATTAATTATTTTTTTAAACAGCTTCAAGCAGCTCAAGTTCTTCCAGCTCAGACAGCAGCTCATCCGATGATGACTCCTCCAGCAGCGATGGATCTTCTCCTAAACATCTGCCGCGTGAGTACATACCATTCCAAGAAAAGGGGTGGTCCTACGAAGTTTACCTCAACAAAGACGAGAGTTTTGAAAACCTACAAAATGATATCACTATTTCTGAATAAGCAGCTATGTACAGATAGATATTGTAATCAAGCTCGAAATCGAGCTTTGGTCACTCGATGTCACGTGCAACTTAAAGTTTTATCACTGAACTTGCACAATTCCTACTGCTAGTGTGACTCGCAGTTTTTCACGCCACATTGCGATTAAAGTGACCATAAGAGTAGTAACTCCACAGGTTGCCGAAAATTAATATTTCTATTTATTTGTAATTTCATTTCTTTAATTGCAGAGCGAGGTCTTTCGGAATCATCCGCTTCCATTCTTGTACACGATTTAGAACTTACAGACTCAAGTGACGACTCTGACTAGATGAGTGATGCGATGTGGTCGTTTGCCATGGTTGTAGGTTGGATGTAGAGAAGGCGAAAGGATCTTTGTGCAATAAGAGATACTGCAATGGATAACTCTCCTGATTGTTGCTCAAATTGTTTTTGGTTGAAAATATAATTCAGTTCTTGGAGTATGCTTAGCTATTAAATTAAGAAGTAGAGTTAGAAGGGCTACTTAATAGGCATGCTCAGAAATGGTTTTATCGAAAAGCATACTCAGTGGTGTCTAGTTAGTTAAGCTTCGATGGTTCAGAATAACGTCAGTTGATTGGAAATCGTGATTTCAAGAATTGCAAATGCAACAAGCAGTTGCACGATTGCTTACATCATGTGGTTACAGGTTGTGTTTATGTTTACTGTTTAACAGTTTTATTTGTTATAAGAAGTAATATATTTAACAGACAATGCTTCTCTTTTTTAGTGAAATTTTTTCTAAACTGCTTAACTAAATGTGATCTGCCAATGTTGTTGTTGTTGTTTACCCGACCCCTTCCGAGGGATGGGGGCATGGCGGAAGACCATGTGGTCCCAGAAGCCGGCCAACTCCCCAGGGTCTGGACCAGAGGTCGTAAAGAGACAGAGAGTCGCCAAAGAGTCCGTAGCTGGACAGTGCAGAATGAGACGAGAGGTGTCCTGGGACGAGTGTCCACAGGTGCTGCAGGAAGGATTCTCAATTCTGCCAATCCTAGAGAGATAAGAACCAAAAAGAAGACTGTGTCCGTTGCAGCGAAGACGAGAGAGGACACAGCGAGCATGACAAGGGAGCACAAGTTCCTCAGTGGAAATCGAGGAAACCTGTGTGTCAAAGAACTTCGATGAGACAGTACGCCTCCAGTCGGAGATAAGACGAGAGGTAGGAAGAGAGAGACCACAAGGGATTGCGGAGGGCGCAAGTAGCGCACCCCGTCTGGCCAGCTCATCGGCCGCGTCGTTCCCCGCGAGAAACGAGTGTCCGGGGACCCATTGTAGTCTGACAGAGCAGACGGAAAGAAAAGACAGTTCGTGCCAGATCTGCCACAGAGTTTGAGATAAAGACGGAGGAGAGGACAGAACAAGAGTCAGACAGGAGAAGAAAAATGGCAGACTTTATGGTGTTGCCGAGACCAGCAAAGAGCGTGCAGAATGGCGCAGGCTTCAGCCGAAAAACTTGAGCATACTGGGTCTGCCGAAAAAGAAAGAGTGGCCTCAGCGCCACAGAGAAAGCAGTTGGCAAGAACGCCGGAGCCACCCTTGCCAAAAGGAAAAGGAACAGAGCCGTCAGTCCAAAGCACCAGATCGTGAGAGGGGAGAGAGTCAAGGTGGGCGAGAGCCGCACCTTGGCGGGAAAGAGGAGGATTAGAGCGAGAGCATGAAGAGGAAAGGGTGGACTCCACCGTGAACGAACGCAGATGCCAAGAAGGAAAGAGAGGGAAAGCTAAAAGAGCCTCCCTAGAACAAGTAGAAGGAAGCATGAGCAGGTGAGTGGACGCAAAAGCTCTCCAGGACGATCTGCAGAGTCTTGGTTTCACTCCTAGTCTGGCCAAACCTGAAATAGGAAAGGAGATTGGGAGACGAAGAGCCCGCTCATAAGATAAAAGAGTAAAATGAGTCAGGGTGACTCGTAGGGGAGGTAAAGAAGCCTCGGAGAGAAGAAGTGGAATTGGGGAGGACAAGAGGCAGCCGGTGATGGCGCGACTGGCCACTCGGTGAAGGCGTTCCAATTTGGTGAAATTGGTAGCGCTTAGGAAAGAAAACCATCCGGGTGAAGCGTAAGTGAGAAGGGACCGAAGAAAAGATTTACAAAGAGCAGAGAGGGGCCCCATGAGGAAGCAGAGATACAGCGTAAGGCCTTGAGATGTGGGAAGAACTTGGCCTTCAGCGAAGATACATGCTTAGAAAAGGAAAGAGTGCGGTCAAAGGTGGCCCCAAGAAAAGTTGGAGTGGGATTGAAACGGAGGCGGGAGCCGAGTAAGAGGAGGTTGGGTTGGTGGTTAGCTTGGTGGGGATCCACTGAGAAGAAGGAGGCCTCACATTTGCTCGGACTGAGAGGAAGGCACCAGTACTCAGACCAGCGCTCCAATCGAAACAGAGCTCCTTGTGTAGCCTCCACCGCAGTGGGGACCGAGGGGGAGGAGGACCAAATGGCCAGATCGTCAGCGTAAAGAGAGCAGCTGATGGAAGAAGGCAGAGAAGCAGGAAGATCATTAATGAAGAGATAGAAAGGTACAGGGCCAAGAACGGATCCTTGCAAAACACCTCGACGGACTCAAAAGGAGCGACTTTTGTGATTTTGGTAGACCACACAAGCGCGCCTATCAGAAAGAAAAGATTGAGTCCAACTAGCAAAACAAGGAGGGGGGGCAGCCGAAATCAGTTTGTGGAAAAGGGCAGGATGCCAGACAAAGTCAAAAGCTTTAGAGAAATCGATAGTAGACAGGATCGTCCGAGAGCCCGGCCTGGGTTTGTTAAACCCATCCGAAATGGACTGAGAAACGTACAGAATTTGATCAAGTGTAGACCGTTTAGGGCGGAAACCTGCTGGCGGGGAAAGAGAATGGAATTAGATTTCAGAAAGAAGAGTAGACGCGATAGAATGATGCGTTCAAAAAGCTTTGATACGCATGAGGTGAGAGAGATAGGCGGGAAGGAAGCAGGAGAGTCGAGAGCCTTTCCCATCTTGTGTATGTCTTCCAGATGGAAGGAAAGAAATGCGAAGACCAAGACAGATGGAAAATGTGAAGAAGAAAATTCATGCCAGAGCGAGGAAGGTGCTTTAGCATGGGATAGGCAACTTTGTCTGGGCCAGTGGCAGTGGA
The DNA here is from genome assembly GCA_963675345.1 of Trididemnum clinides. Taxonomy (NCBI): domain Eukaryota; kingdom Metazoa; phylum Chordata; class Ascidiacea; order Aplousobranchia; family Didemnidae; genus Trididemnum; species Trididemnum clinides. Next base: position 33,327,815 of record OY776289.1, on the reverse strand, counting down.
CGAGGAGAGGTTGGAGGCAGCCGCATGAAATTCAGCGAGAGTGAAAGGAGAGCAAAAGGACGAGTGAGACTCCACAGGGCACGTGGCTCGGCGGAGCCTTGCGTCTTTCACTAACCGCTTCTTCCACCTCAGCAGACCACCAGGCTTTAGGATGGCGTTTGATGCGGCCTAAAGGAATGAAAAATTTGGCCGCATTCAAGTGCGAGAGAGGTAGTGAGAGCAGCAGCAGAGGAAAGAGAAAGAGACGAGTATTGCTCTGCAGAGGGACATTGAGAGTCAATGTAGGAGGCAAAGCCATCTTAGCGAGCTTTCCGAAAATTGAAGGAAGGGGGGCGCTTGTTGGCGCGAAAGACCGGAGAGAGAGGGATAGATAGAAGAAGTGGTAAGTGGTCAGAACCAAGGTCCTGGGGCACCTCCCAGGAGCAAGAAAGGGCAAGAGAAGAGGTGGCAGAGGAGATGTCAGGAGAGAAGCAACTGCCAGAGGAGCGATGGAGAAGAGTGGGTGTGTCGGGGTCCTTGAGGGGGAGGAGGTCAGAGGAGATGACCCAGTCGAATACTTCCTCCCCGCGGGGTCGGAAGTGACTCTTGAGTCTTAACCTTTTCAATCCCGTCGGGACATATACGCCCCAAAGCATTGCTTCTTGGTACCAAGCCTAAATATTCGTGCTGAAATGGCATCAGGATAGGATAAGGCGGTATTCTACCAGAATAGCTAGCTTTTATATTCATCCGCCAGCATGTCTGCCACTGCAGTCACATAGTTTTAGACGGTTGATAGCAGGAACGTGTAGGCAGAAAGCTAAGCTGGGGGGGAAATTGTTCAATATTTTGGAATTTTAGAACACCAATTGCCATTTATTTTACTTTGTGAAAAATGGATTACTTGTTAGGTATTCCTTGTTAGGTAATACAAGTGGAGGTTTTTGAGTATGATATATGGAACACTAAATATGCTGTTTGAGAGACGCCATTGTCCCAACGGTGCTGTGTATCGGGACCATTTTATTCCAATGGTATTGAAATTTTTCGTCATGTACTTTCAGATTTCACACTGTGGCTAGAAAACTAAGTGATGAACCTTTGTGAGCCCATCTTGACCGAGTTCGGCGAATTTTATTCCCAGACAGTGCTTGTTCTTCAATTTCACACTATATGGATTTCTGTTGTTCAATCCCACTGGGACAATTTAATCCCATCAACAAATACCGTTGGGACACATATGTCCCAAAATAGAAAAAATTAAAATATAATGCGGAGCAGCATAAATCCATATCAAGCATAGATATAAACTCAATTTGCATTGTTTTCAATGAAAACTAAACTTCCTTGCGCATTATCACAAATCGGTATTGAAAGGGTTAAATGGGGTGATGGCAATTGAAGTCCCCTAGAATGAGAAGATTTCTGGAGGAGGGAAGAATGGAGGGAGAGAAGGAATTGGTTCTGCCATCCGTTGAGAAGGAACGAATAGGGGGGCGTACACATTAAGAAAAGAGAGCGAGGAGGAGTTGTTTAGAGAGACGTTGATCCCTACATAATCAGAGTAGGGATCAAGCGAAGAAAGAGAGGAAGTAGAAAGTTGAGAGAAAGATAAGCCCTGCCTGACGAAAATGACAACGCCGCCGCTAGCGTGCGTGGTATCAGAAGAGAGAATGCCAGACCGGGAGTAGGTACGATCAGAACGCAGAGCAGAGAATCCAGGAATTCGGAAAAAGGAAGAGGAGTTAAGGTTGGATTCCTGAATGCAGATAAGATCGACAGGATGGGACGAAAGAAAGTGGAGTAGTTCAGTGCTCCTGGCTTGAAGACCTCTAGCATTCCATTGAAGAACCCTGAGAGAGTCAGGGGGGTAGTGGAGGCAGGAGGCGTAAAAGGAAAGCCAGGAGCAAGGGACGGTAGAGGGGGGCAGAGGGAGAAGATATAGAATGGGCAGATGGGGGATAAGAAGTTTGGAGATGAGGGTGGGGCGAGAGAGAGCAGAGTTAGCAGAGGCGGGGCTAGATTGCACAGTGGAGGTATACATGTCGGAGGAGTCCAAAGAGGGAGTCACAGTGATTCGGCAGGGGGGGCAGCTCCAAGAGTGAGAGCTGCCAAGAGCTCTGAATTGGGATAAGGAAAGTTGTGAGCACCTTATATGGACCCATTTGGAGCAAGCGCAGCATTGCACTGACTTGCCCCGCCAGGTCACATTTCCAGTGCACACAGAGCAGGGAAAGATGGGGCCAGGTTTGGGATGAACGTTACCGCTCATCAAGAAAAGGAGGAGAATGGGGAGACGAAGAGGGGCAGGAGAAAACAAAAGAAAAAACAAGCTAGATTTCACGATTTCTAGTCACATGTGCTAACTGGAATAGTGGGAAGTGTTCCTCAAGCCTGCGGTTTTCTTCGAGCTCCGTTGGTTTCGGCAGCGCCAACAAATTTGCCACTTTTCGGACTCTTGCCCTTTCCAATCTCTCTTCCTTTCCTATTAGGCAACAATGGGTTTCCGGTCACTTGCGAGTAGTGACACGGCCAATGAGAGGTTTCCAACTTCTCTTCTCTCACGGAGACGGCATCGCTTTATATCAACAACTGGAGATCTCACATCTGTCTCAGAAGCTACTTGTCTGAGCTCCGCTGGCCTCTTTCTAAGGATTTCATTTCTCCAATTTTTTTGCGGCTGCTGCCAACCTCTCATTTTGCACCGGCTCAGACAAGAATTGCCTGCCCCATGATGAAGCACCTCTCTTGCTCTGGCGTAATTTTTTTTTTTTACACCTTTTGTCTTTCCTGGTCTTAGCATTCCTATTCGTCTTGAAGTTTTCATTTATTGTTCCCATCCACAAGATGGTACAAATTCACCTTTTTTCCGGCCTATCTGTCTCACCAGCATTCCGAAGCTGTTTTAGCGCATGATTCTATCTCATTCACTCTTCTTTCTGACGTCTCATTTCATTCTTGCCTCGCTCGGCCGGTTTCAGTTCTGGATGATCTACTTTGGGTCTACATCTTTATCTTTCTTAGTCCATTTTAGATAGGTTTAACAACCCGATGCGGGCGTTTCGGACAATCATTGCTACCATCGACCTATTTAAAGCTTTTGATTCTGTCTGGCTTCCCGCTCTCTTTCACGAGCTTATTTCCGCCGGCCTCCTTTCTTGTTCAATGTACTCCGTCTTTCCTTTATGCAGGAGCACTTGCGTGGACTTTCAAAATTGCAAAACTCGTTTCGTTTGAGCCCATCAAGATGTTCCGCAAGGATCCATTCTTTGTCCCGGTCTGTTCTCTTTCATCAATAATCACCCCACGTCTCTACCTACTTTCCTCAGTTGCATTCTGATGTGAAAAATCTGAATGAAAATCTGGTCCTCCTTCCCCTTGGTCTGTGCTGCTGTGGAAGCCACACAAGAAATTCTAATTCAACTGGAGCGCTGGTCTAAGAACTTTTTTTTAATCCAATCAAACGATTAGTCTCTTTCTTTTCGGTTCATTCTCTTCAAGCTGATCTTTAGCTCCACCTCATTTTATTCCAACTTCTCCCTCCACTTCAACCCAACTCCCACTTTTCTTGGGGACACGTTAGATGGCAGTCTTTCTTTTTTACCCATGTATTTTCGCTGTGGGCCAAGTTCTTTCTCGTCTCAAGCCTTATGCTGTATCTCTGCTTCTTTTTCCCTCCAAGAAGTCCCTCTCTGTATAAAGCTTTTTTTCGGCTCGTTCTCACTTTAGTTTCATTTAAATAGTTTTCCTTTCACAGGGCTGGCAAATTAGAACTCTGTCTACATTTTTTGTCGGCCAGTTGCGCCCTTACTGCTTTCCCCCATTACTCTTGCTAAGGCGTCCTTATAATTCGCTTCAACTTATTGGCACTGTCACCTTATCAGAAGGTTTTTTGTTTCCCAACCTTTTCCATTTCAAGTTTGGCCAGGCTTGCAGTGAAATTAAAACTCTCTAAGTCCTGGATAAATATTGCGTCCCCTCAACCGCTTAAGCTCTCTGTTCTCAAGGGGTTTCTTTGCATTCTCTCTCATTCTTGCAACTCGCCTTCAGTGAACAGCTGACTTTTTTTTATTCCATGTTCCAGCTCGGACCCTTCTCTTTCTTGCCAAAATGCGGCTCTCGCCCATCTCACGATTCTTGTAATTCGGAGTGATGGCTCTGTCCCATTTTCCTTTTGACAAAAGAGGGTGTGAGGTTTCTACCCACTGCACATTTTGTGGCGTTGTGGCCACTCTTTCTTATTCGGCTAGCTCAATGCTTTCAAATTTTTCTGCTGAAGCCTACGTCATTCTGCAAGCTTTTTGCTTGTAGATTTGGGGGAACACCGCGTGCCTCTGTTTCAAACACTCGCTTGGTTTACGTAGATGTATTTTCTCTCGTAACCCTAAAACATAAAATAACAAATAATGTGCTCATAAACGAATTAATAAACTAATTACTTACAAAAGTGGCGAGCCGAAATAGATTTCAGAGACAGGATAGATTATGAACATAAGTACTAGCTACACAAGTCTAGATCAAATAAAAATGTTGTTAATTAAACAAATTCTAACTAAAGCTACATGCTATCCGAAAACTAAAATAATTCTAAACAGGTGCCCAGCTTCCTTAACAAAGAACAAACTACTACTGCTACTGCAACAAAGGAGATCCAAATAGATTGTAGTGCGAGATGCGCTAGGCAAACTACGCAAACCGGATTAATTACTCATTTTAGATACGGGCAAGCACGCAAAATCATTAAAAAAAAGATTAAACAAAAAGGGCACGAGTAAACCAAATCACTCCCCGCCAAGCGCGGAAAGAAATTGAGCAGCGATAACAAAACTTGTTTTCGGTAAAACCCGGAACCAGAGGGGACAAAGTGGAGTCAAAACACAATAAGCAAATCAAATAAATTATACATCGTCACACGGAATAAATATACATTACACGCAATAACAAAACAGTAGGTCTAACTATCATAGTTCAGTTCTTCAGCGGTTGCTATTAAGCAAAGTTTGTGAATAGGTCGTATTAGCGTTCGTTGACCAGAGAGACGCAATTCGCATTTTCGTACAAGTCCGTCAATCCCAGGGAAGGTCATAGTGACAATGGCGTGTTCCCATAAACCGCGGGGCGCAGCTCGGCCTTTCATCCCGGGTTCCAGTATTATTACATAATCTCCTGTTTTCAGATTCTTCCGTGGCCGGAACCATTTATTTCGAAAAAGTAAATGTGGTGGCATGTGGCGAATCCACGATTCCCAAAATTGTTTAACGAAAGATTGAACGGATTTATAGGATATTCGGGGGTCCAATGGCTCGATCATTTGAGGTTGTGGAATTGAGGGTTGTCCGTGCGGATAAAGCAGTGTATTCCCAGTGAAGGGTTCTTCATCTAGATCATCAACAGATTTAGGAAACAACGGTCTGGAATTCAAAAGATAATTAGCTTCTGCAACAATAGTTTCCCACTCATTTCGAGTGTATGCTCGAGTGCGGTAGTTAGAAGCTGCATCAAAGGCTTTGCGGCAGCTTCTTATCAACGATTCTGCCACTCCGTTCATATGACTAGCTTGTGAAATATTGTACTTCCACTCGAACATAAATGAAGTGTGATGAGTGGCCATAAAGTCAGCTATGATTGTTTTATTCCACCCACTAATCCATTGTCTGATGGGGTTTTCAGCACCAATGAACGCTTTTCCTTGATCACTAAAAACATGAACAGGGTGAGTACCTCGTTTAGATACAAAACGTCGCCAAGCTAAGATAAAATCATTTGTAGATTGAGTTTCAGTTACTTCAAGGTGAACGACTCTTGTGGTGTTGCAAGTTATCAGTAATACACATCCATCGATTACAACATTTCTTGTTTTTCGAAGTTTAATGGGGCCAAAAAAATCCATAGAAACTGATGTAAAAGGGGGTTGGTTTACTTTAAATCTGAATGTGGGCAATTGTCCCATCTGCTGTTTCATCAAATTGCGTCTATTGATTCGACAAGTTATACATCGGGCAGCAATTTGCTTCAATAGCTGTTTGCCACGTAGAATGTAAATACCTTCTACACGCAAATTAAGAATAACTACACGATAACCTTGATGCCCGAGCTTTCGATGCATATAATCTGCGTATAATACCACAATTTTGTTGTTGCTAGGCAGGGCAATAGGTTTGGTTACTTCATCGTTATACGAAAAGTTTGATAAACGTCCACATATGCGAAGGAGGGCAGGTTAAGTGTTTAGAGCCTTCAGATTCATTCTTTTACGAAGTCGTTGTTGTTCAGGCTCTCTCAAATAATCCTGTGCGATCCAAAACAAACACAATTTTGCATTGGTTAGTTCACGTGACGTTAAAATAGAAATTCTATTCTCGCGATTTATTAAAGGTCTTTTTAACCATGCCACTACCCGAACTAATTTTTGCCATGACGAAATACTTGCTAATAAATGTGATGTAAAATCGATCAACTGTTCTGAGTGCAGTACAAAAGGAGGAGGACATTTTTCCTCACCTTGTGCCGTTGAGGAAAGTTTATCCAAAGGGGGTTTACCTAGAGGCCATTCTTTTGGAGGCAATACAAGAAACTGAGGCCCTAAATGCCATTTTGCTAGCTTAGAAACATGAATAGGTTTCGTTAATGCATCAGCAGGGTTTAATTTGCTATCAATGTATTTAAAACATGCAGGGATATCGGACAAACTTTCTTGAATTTCTTGTACACGAGTTGAAACGAAGGCCTTAAATTTCGATGAGGGCTTAGATAACCAATGAAGAACAACAGCGCTATCAGTCCACATATACAGATTAGAAGCAGCAATGATAGTTTTAATAGAAGTCAGCATACGAGAGAGGATGAGTGCACCCAGCAGCTCCAGTCTCGGTGTAGATTTCCGTTTGATGGGCGCTACAAAGGATTTAGCAGCAACAAATCGAAGAACAAATCCATCTGAGGTAGGCCACCGCAGCCAAATTGCGGCACCATATGCTTGCTCTCCTCCGTCACAAAATCCATGGAGTTCTGCATTGCCAGTCACATTGTCAGGTTTTACAGATCGTGGCAGTTCCACTTGATTGAGAGCTTGCATTTCTTCGATTATATACAATACGTTTGATTCAATTTCTTTGCTTACAGGGTCGTCCCAGGGATTCTAGGACAAATACCCCCGGACAAATACCCACCGGACAAATACCCACCGGACATATACCCACCGGACAATTACCCCCCTTGCAAAATACCCCCTGGACATATACCCACCACAAGATGAAATGTGAGGAAAAACCCTAACCCTAACCCTAACCCTAACCTTAACCCTAACCCTAACCCTAACCCTAACCCTAACCTTAACCCTAACCCTAACCCTAACCCTAACCCTAACCTTAACCCTAACCCTAACCCTAACCCTAACCCTAATCCTAACCCTAACCCTAACCCTAACCCTAACCTTAACCCTAACCCTAACCCTAACCCTTAAACAAAACAAAAAAAACTGGTGGGTATATGTCCAGGGGGTATTTTGCAAGAAGGGTAATTGTCCGGTGGGTATTTGTCCGGGGGTATATGTCCGGTGGGTATTTGTCCGGTGGGTATTTGTCCTGATACCCGTCCCAGGATATACGCAAAAGCCACAAAGATTGAAGCAATATTCGTAACCGTAAGGTGACAGGAGCGAAAATTCCAATAGGATCCCAAAACTTTGAGATAACCCCAAGGATGGTTCTTTTAGTAAGAGAGTCGGTTATTTTTAAATTGGGAATTTTGGGCTTGAACATATCATTAGATTTATCCCAATTATGACCTAACACGCACAATGTTGGTTGGTCAGGAAACTCATCAACTTTTAATGAATTCGAGTGCCAACCTTTGACAGAAAATTTTCCCTTAGCTAATATCACATTGATACCTTCTTTGGCTATGATCGCTTCATCTTCAGAAGGGAGCGAAGTGACAATATCATCCATGTAACAGTGATGCTTGATAATTTGCGAGGCAATGGGATGCATTGATGACAGTTTATCAGCTAGATAATGGAGGGCACTAATGGAAAGATCAGGTGCGGGTTTGTCTCCAAAAGGAAGTCGTTTCCATTGATAGTCATTGGGTGGTTGACGGATATTTCCGTTTCTCCATAAAAATCTGTGATAGATTCTATCAGCGGGCTTCATTTCAATTTGATTGAACATCTTCCTTATGTCACCAGCAATAGCAATAGTGTTGTTGCGCCAAGCAATCAGGACATGAAATAGGTTGTTGAGCAAGTCTGGTCCTTTGTGAAGACCATCATTGAGTGAAAATCCATTGTACTTCGCGGCGAAATTCCATACAATTCTGCAGGATGTTGATTTTCCTGGACTGAGAACTGGAAAGTGATTCAAATACCAGCCATTTTGCCGAGAAATTTCTTCTTCTGGAACAGGTTCTGCGAATTCTTTGATAATCTGGCTCATCTCCTCGATGTAGCTTTGCAATAGATTGGATTTCACGAGTCTGCGTTCAAGCAATTTTAGATTAGACAAAGCCTGATGCCTATTAAATTTGAGACAAATAGGAAAGCCTTCTTTCCAGGGCATAGACACTTCGACACGTCCATCTTTAGTCAGATGAATAGTCTTTTTCACGTGCTTTAGGAACTGGGATTCTTTTATATCGTTATTAGAACAAGTACATATTTCAGTTGGCTTGACCCCAGATAAATTTGCTTCATACCAAGACTTTACGCAAAGTAAATCATTCTCAACCAAACGGACATGTTGCGATTGTACAAATCCCTCAGGAAGGGATTCTGATTGATTAGGTCCAAAAACATACCACCCTAAAGACGTTTCTGCAGCTGTAGGATAATTGTTCGGTTCAGTAGGATGTCTTAGATAGGACATAGGGGCCATTAAATTCGTATAATCATATCCAATTAATATGTCAACTGCGCCGTTTTCTTTAGGCAAATACTTTTTGATTGCTTTTAGATAAGAAAGGTCTTCAAACAACTCGTTTTTTAAACAGTGAGATGGGTGAGCTGGCTTTTCTAATTCTAAAGCATTAATGTTGTATCGACAAGACCTTTTGTCGAAGCGACGAATCCAAACCGACACGATAGCAGACTTTTCATAGCGATAGCCGCCACCAGCTACACCAAACTTAAAAGTTTTTGGATGACGCTCTAACTGAAGTTTCTTTACAATGTCCTTTTTAATTAAAGTAACATCACTTCCGGAGTCAAAAAGAGCTACGGCTTTATGCCAAGTACCGTTAGTGTCTAATAATTCTACCAAAGCCGTGGGCGAATAACGAAAGTTAGGTGCACATTCATTTGTCGATCGTACAGAAGGCTGAGATAGTTGAAAGCTTGAAGCATTGGCATTTAGCGAAGAGTTTTGCTGAGAATTTTCAACGCGAATCTTGTTTTGCTCAGGTTTGGATACGCAAGCTAGTAAAGTGTGATGAGATCGACTACAACTCGTGCATCGGCGCCGATAATAGCAGTCTCTAGGATCTTTGTGCATTGGTGAAAGACAAGTAAAACACCGATGTAGGCGTCTCATTGCGTCAGTTCTTTGTTGGGGTGAATAACTCATAAATTTTTCGCATTCAACAAACTTATGGCGTGATTTGTTACATAAAGTGCAACGATCATCAGAATTTGAGCGCACTTGATTGATCGTGGAGCTTTTCGGTTTACTAGTTACATTCAAAGACAATTCATTTGCGAATCTTTCTTCCAACTCTGTTTCAGTTTGCAGGAATTTGATACGCGTATCAACCGTGGCTTGTTCATTTTCGGAATGCAAATAACGACGAAAATTGCGAACTAAAGTAGTTGTGAGTTTTTGTTCGATTAAATCGAGAGTAGCATGACAATTCAAATCGCCATTGCAATTAGCATCTTTAGCGCGACGAGAATATTCCTTAATTTTTTCTAGCACTCTTCTCATTTCACGCGCGGAATTTGAGGCCATTGGTTTTGTTTCCTTTAGTTTAAACAAAATAGCTCTAGGTATGCTTTCCGGGGAAATTTTTCATGAAGTCTTTCCCAAACGCCATTAGCTTCATGTACAGACACGCAATCTTGGGGCTTCTTCATACAACAAAATAGCTAATTGCTCTTGATCACTATCGAGCCCCGTTAACTCGAAATAATCAGTTATGCGCAATTTCCACGAATTGAAATTAACAACATCACCGTCCCATTTGGGAATACGAAGATCCCTTGGTTTAAATTTAGGCTTTGTTTTGGTACTAGATATTTCAGTAGGTTTAGATTTAGATTCTGCTTCTGCCATTCTTGCGTCAAAAACTTGTTGTAAATTAGCGAGGTCGTTTTCCCTAGTTTCATATTCAAGCTCATTTTTTTCCAAATCTTGTAATGCATTTTCATGTTCATCTCCGAGCACGTTTAATAAGGTCTCGGAGATGGCATCTAAATTAGATCGCAAACTACTGAGAGTTGACTGTAGGGAAGATCTTTTTTGTTCAAAAATTGATTTACTTAGAGCAGGGGTTCTTAACCGGGGGTCCATGAACCCCTTAGGGGTCCATAAAGGTACTTTAAGGGGTCCGTTTGATTGGTCACAATCGCAGTTATATATACACATAGGACTGCTATACCGTTCTTGCGCATGAATAAATATTAATCAAACACTTCTAGCGTTACAAATTTTGTTTAGGTTTCTGGTTGTCCTTATTTTGAATTAAGATAGATGGCAACTCTATATATGCACCACGACTACCCTAGAAAAAGGCAACATAGTGTTTGTGACGTAACATACACCATGTTATGTCACAACAGAGTGAACTAGAAACTGTAGGTGTGAGGCTGAATTTTGCGCTTCAAACGTATTTTAAAAAGTTGATGACTAGGCAAGGCAAATAAATTAGAAAAATTAGCCATTCAGAAAATGTCAAGAAAGAGGAAGTACAGTGAAAACTATGTGGCTTTTGGTTTTACCTTCATTAGTAATAGTGATGGCAGTGAAAGACCGCAGTGTTTTCTGTGTGGTAAAGTCCTTGCCAATGCAAGTATGAAACCAGCAAAACTAAAGGAACACCTCATATCTATGCATCCTAAAAATGCGCTGGATAGTGTTGAATCTTTTCGTTCTAAGAAAGTTCGATTCGAGAAAAGTGGGACTTTGCCAAAGTTCGGATACATCAAGACACAGAAGCCTTGCCTCGAAGCATCATACAAAGTAGCCTACCGCATTGCCAAGGAAAAGAAACCGCACACGATTGGAGAGACATTGGTAAAACCGTATGCTTTGGAAATGACTGAGCTGGTTTGTGGCATAGAACATAGAAAGAAACTTGAAGCCATTCCTTTGTCAAATGATACCATCAACTGCAGAATTAATGACATTTCCAATAATATTCTGGAACAATTAATGGAGGAGCTGAAAGCTTCACCATTTCCATTTAGCATGCAACTGGATGAAAGCACAGATGTCTCTCAGTGTGCGCAACTTCTTGCGTTATGTTCGATATACGCACGCCGATGCAATTAAGGAAGAGTTTCTATTTTGCGAGCCTCTTTTTGAAAGTACTAAGGCTGCAGATGTATTACAGACAGTAAATAATTTCTTTGCCAAGCAAGACTTCAACTGGAAGAGAAATATTGGTAGTTTATGTACCGACGGAGCGCCTTCAATGCTTGGAAAAACCTCAGGATTTGCCACTTTGGTAAAGAAAAAAGCTCCTCATATTATTGTGACTCATTGCTTTTTGCATCGACATGCATTGGCGTCAAAAACTCTACCATCAAATTTACAAGAGATATTGTCGACTTCTATAAAAATTGTCAACTTTATCAGAGCTCGAGCTTTGAACCATTACATATTCAAAAAGCTTTGTCAAGAAATGGGTGCGCAACATGAAGTTCTTCTTTATCATACAGAAGTTCGCTGGCTTTCAAAAGGTCAAGTTTTAAAACGTTTGATGGATTTGAGAAAGGAAGTTTCATTCTTTTTAAGGGAAAAACAAAATCCTTTCTCAGTGCAATATGACTGTAAAGAGTTTCTCTGTGGCTTAGCGTACTTGGCAGATATTTTTGGACACCTAAATAAAATAAACCTGTCGATTGAAGGACCAGATATAACGATCATAGACGCTATGGAAAAATTGCAAGCTTTTCAAGCAAAGCTTCCTCTGTGAAAAAGAAGATTAGAGACAGACAACTTTGCTAACTTCCCAATGCTGGAGGAAGTAATCACGCAAAGCTGAATCAATAATATTGAAACCCTATCTTCCTCCCTGAGCGGAAATATGTGCGAAAATTTAGATAGATTACAGCAGTCTTTCAAAAGTTATTGCCCAGATGATCTAAATTTTGAATTGTGGATTCGCAATCCATTTCTTGCAGATCTAGATGCTGTTTATGACGACGATCTGGCGAAAGATGATCTTATTGAGTTGAGGACAATACAAATGCTAAGAAACGATTTCAACTCAAAGAACGTAACAGAATTCTAGTGTTCCTTGACACACGCTTATCCTCGCCTGGTAAAGAGAGCCATGGTTGCTCTTTTGCTTTTTGCTACAAGCTACCTATGCGAGTCGGGATTTTTGGCTCTTCTTGCTATTAAAACAAAACAACGAAATAGGTTGAACGTTAAGGATGACATGCGCGTGGCCCTGTCGAAAACCATCCCACAGTTTCATGTTCTTGTTGAAAAAAAGCAACAACAACATTCGCATTAAAATAAAAACCTAAAAACTGAATTGTATTAAATGCATTTTACGAGTTTTCTAAGTTGCTTCAGCCATTTTCTTTTTTGATTTTTTTTCACTAATGTTTCACAAGTGTTTTTCTTACTGATTCACGTTAGTTAAAGCGCAGGTACTGCTTATTTATTGCTGTATAATTTAGTTAATTCTGCATTGGAATTGTTATGGACTGATATTCGTTTTCTTAAACGCTATGTTTAGTCCAAAAACTATTTGACTACTACTACGTTGATTACAGCTAATATTGTATTTGCAGTTTGTTTTTTTCTACCAAGCCAAAGGGGTCCATAGGTTTTGAAAAAACGTTTTAGGGGTCCATGAATCACAAAAGGTTAAAAAACACTGACTTAGAGTGTCCACGTTTACATAGTTTCCCAAGCTATTCAATTGTCTCGTCACAGAACTTTTCAAACTTGTTCTCCGTGCTTTTAGTCGAGCATATCTCTCCATTCTAAGCGATTTTTATTCAAACAAAACAAGAACAATCTCACCAAGCTTTGTAGCCGCTTTTTGGTTACTGATTTGGGGAACACCGCGTGCCTCTGTTTCAAACACTCGCTTGGTTTACGTAGATGTATTTTCTCTCGTAACCCTAAAACATAAAATAACAAATAATGTGCTCATAAACGAATTAATAAACTAATTACTTACAAAAGTGGCGAGCCGAAATAGATTTCAGAGACAGGATAGATTATGAACATAAGTACTAGCTACACAAGTCTAGATCAAATAAAAATGTTGTTAATTAAACAAATTCTAACTAAAGCTACATGCTATCCGAAAACTAAAATAATTCTAAACAGGTGCCCAGCTTCCTTAACAAAGAACAAACTACTACTGCTACTGCAACAAAGGAGATCCAAATAGATTGTAGTGCGAGATGCGCTAGGCAAACTACGCAAACCGGATTAATTACTCATTTTAGATACGGGCAAGCACGCAAAATCATTAAAAAAAAGATTAAACAAAAAGGGCACGAGTAAACCAAATCACTTGTGTCAGCAGCACCAGCAAGTCTGCCTCTTCTCTTCTTTTCAGGATCTCGCTTTATTCTTGCTGCTCTTTCTTCTTTATCGCTCATGTAATAGGAGCTATTTATTTTCTCGTTTTTGTCTGGCTGCAATTGGTCCCCAGTCACTCATTTTTTCCGAATGACACGGTTGATGGGTTGGTCAGACAAGGCACTCTGCTCCACACTAAAATTTCATTTAGTCTCTCGAACTAGAGGCTTGCTTGTCTAATGTAAACTCTTTGACACACAGGTTTCCTCGGTAGGTGTACCGACAATTCAAAATCGCAAGTTCTATGGTGATATGAACAACTAAAAGAACGGATCTATTGCATTGTGCAACAGTATGATGTGCGCACCAAACCACTGTATTTGTGGGGAATTGCTTGCAATGTTAGTGTAAATGACTTCTCAATAAATTTAAATTCTTGCCTTTAAATTGTCTACCACAGGGGCGTCCTACTGTTTTGAGCGGCGGGCCATTTTTAATTTCAAAAATACTGGCGCTTCCTCGCCACGCTCACTTTGTTCTAACTCGTCTTCTATTTATCTCTGTAGAATTGAGTTATTCATGCAGCGTCTGTGGTCAACCGACCCAGGGCACTTCTCATTCTGCACTCTTCCGCTACGGATTCTGCACGGTTCGCTTTTTGTCCTTTGAAGACCAGGAAGATTGCCTGGAATCTGAGGCTCTATGGCCTGTTGCCATGGCCCAATCCTTTAAAGGGGATGCACTGCTTGAGTTACCTGCAGTCCATTGTGAAATTTCTGACTCGAGGCGTAGTGACTTAAAATTTTTCGACTTGCATCCAGTCCTCTCATTAACTCCAGAAGAAATGGTATCTTCTTGTCATGCTTGCTGCGTCTTCACGTCTTCGTTGCAACGGACGCTTCTTATCTTTCCGTCTTGTTACCGTCTACGCCCCTCGCTCTTTGACGACCTCTGGTCCAGACCTTGGTACTTGTCGCTCGGTGGTCTTCCTCCGTATCATCATTCAGAGAAAGGGTCAGGTTATAACAACTCAATAGTAAGAGCTCACATTTATTGCAAAGATTCACATGTACTTGTAATACAACTGTGTCATAAATTAAACTAATTGGGTAGAATACAAAATCAGTGATTCACAATAAAATACAAAAAACTACAGTGATGAAGACAAACTGCTTGATAAATAGTATGATTGGCGCACTACTACAAAACGGACAAAATTACAAAAAGTATTTGAGACATTCTGCGTATGAAGAAAGACCCCCAACATCAAATCGACCAGATATCTTGTAGGTGTAAACTGGGTATCTAAATAAAACAGTAAGTAAATGTGGGCAACCACTGCTGCCACGCTTCAACACAAAATCGCAAAAAGTGTTACACGACACCATCAACCATGGGTGGGGCATCTTGAGCAAATAAACGGGAAAAATTTCACGAGAAGAGTTCGAGAAAATACAACAGTGGAAAATATATGGGGGAAGACCAAAGAAACTTGTAAAAAGGCGATGACGGATGACAGAGAAGTTTGACAGTTGAAGATGCAAAGGATAGCGCGGTAAGCAAAGGCGCCGCCACAGACCATTGTTTGACCTTCATGCTTCAGAATGAGGGCCAGGCTTTAAAAGGCGAAAAGAAATAATTAGCAACCACCCCCAAAACTGTAGCGGTGCTCCTACTTACCCAAATGTAGTATCCCCCCAAAGGAGTCATGCAGTCTATTACTGCACTTGCGGCGGCACAGAAACCGCTAAGTCCACACGATACGCTGTTCCATTGAAAATTTCGAAAGCTATGGGCGACTTTGAGCGAATATCACTTTAAAGTATAATTTCACAAGTAGAATAAAAATAGTCGAGCAAGGCAACTAAAAACAAGAGAAAAAACGACGAGGGAGCAAACACGACAAAATTTAATGAAAGAAATGACGTTCTGCAATAATAGTACATTTCGGACAGGGGAAACTTCTTCCAGCTCATAACGAACCAAATAGGAATCAAAAATGTTCAACAAAACGTTATTGGGGACAAATATTTCGTTCGTTAAAACCTCGACAAAATGAAGCAACGTTCCAACCTCATTTGAAATGTAGTTAGGCGTGAAAATAGGGCGAGTGGCTAACCACCTGTGGCAGCTATCAATCACTGCGTCGTTTACAACCAATATTCGGGTGCACAAAATATTATAAACCCCTTAAAGTTGTCGCTATCATATAGGCCTAATTTTCGATAACTTCAAATAAACGAGTAAACCAAACTTAGTAGTTTTAAAGAGTGTATTAATGGATGGTTTTAAATACAGTACACGCTATATTGCGGTATGAAAGAAGTCATTTTTTGCTTGATCGGTCGACAATGAGAATGTCATCTTTCCGGTACTTTAGGTCAGTGGTTCACAACTTTTTTGATGCTTTCCTCCCTTGCATGTTTCCGAAACCATTTATTTCCCTCTTTTCAAAATAAAACTTTTAAGCTTTATGAGCTACTGAGCAAGTCAACTACCGGTATGTGTAAAATAAGCGAAACACAATGTCTTGATTGGTGATAGTGTGCAAGCAGGAATGCTGAAATAGAACAGCCCTTTTAAAGAAAATATTAAGTTGTTGTCGAAAACCTATCAAGTTTTGCGATACAATCATGGTAGGACTGCGTTTGCATCTTTGTTAAAAGACTTTTGTTTCCTTTGGAGATCTTGCGCCGAGTTGTCATTAGTTATGTTTGTCCTTTTTAAAATGATGAGATTTTTTGGAAGAACATTTGTGAAGTAGGCTCTTAAATAATATTCTATGAAGTTGCCTCCACGTGAAGTAAATGTGCTCTTTCGAAACATGAAAAGCACGTTTTTTAAAGTTTGCCCTCCCTCCTGCTTTCGGGATTTTTACGGCACTACTGAGCGTGAATTTATTTATGGCATTACATTGCTAGACAACAAAGCTAAGAAAATACATACTACAACCCTAAATCCGATGGTTCTATTAGAATTAGACAAAACAAAAACAAACAATGTCAAACTTTTGAACTTTTATACTAATAATACCTATAATATGTAAATTCCTCTCCTATTGTTAAAAATTCCTTTGGAGTTTTTTCCGGTTGGAAACACTACTGTAAAATAGAGGCATGCATAATAAAGATCAATGCCTGAATCATAACGATGGTCTCCACTTAGGATAGTTGTGTAAATCGTAGTTTCGCTTCCTGCTGGGTGCCTGTTTTTATCAATGCCGTCGTATGCCATGATGGTGATGTAGTGACGTCTTCACAGCGACCGAGATTATTGTTCAGACGTAGAACTAGGTTACGCTGAGCTGTGCATAATGGAATTTTTCCTGTACTACATGGCAGAGGAGCAGTTTTTAACCGCAGATGCGCTAATGATTTATCAGGTTAAAAGAGTGAAGACGCTCACACAGCATCTTGTAAAAAGTGACCTTTGTATACGCACTGATGGCAGTCCGCTTTGCCACGAAATGACTGCGGTTTTTCAACCCGATAAGCATGTTCTATTACCGTGTCTTTTTTGATAGGAGTAATTGTCATCACGTGACTGGTACGAGAGCACATGCTAAAAATGATAGACCTGCATAGCTCTATCTAGCTAAAAAGTATTGAAAAGCAAAATTATACAAACTTCTTAAAATTATTCTTTGTTCACATGCGAACACAATTTTCCACTTCAAACATACTTAGCTCAAAAGTGAGACAAGGCCAGCACTGTTTTTACTTTCAAAAAACTTTCTAACACTTAGCAACATACCTTTTGTGTAAATGATTGAGAAAGTTGCCAGTCGCATCCTTTTCAGACATCGCACTATTTTGCTTTTCTTTCAAAAATACTGAAACCTCTTTCAAAGCTTCAAGCGAAAGCAAATAAAAACAGGGACACTGGAAATAAAAAGCGTACAAAAAAACTTGCAAATTTTTATTGCTTTGCTATTGCTATTGTTTATTGCAAATTCAATTTTCTTTGCTAAAAATAATAAAAGATAAATGAGGTGCACGTTTAGAGCATGGGGTCACAATACACTGTATAAGCTTGAACACGCTCATTGCAGCACTATAAATTGTCACCATAGGTCGTGACGAACAGGCAAACAATGTATAAAACAAAACCCAACAGAATACTTTTTACATTGCCAATTGTCAACTAAAAATGCTGTGAATGACATAATAGCTAAATTTACAAGGCCATAAACTGTTAAGCTGCTGCTTAACCACCCAATTTTATGATAACTGTCACTTACAGCTAATCGAGATTTGGTGTCATCCGCAGAAGGCTTTTCTAGGAACGATATCACCCCTCCCATATCATCAATTTCAAGAATTCCATGCTTGCTCACAACTGAAAAAAAATCGTTAGCAAGTTGTACACATTGTATAATTTAGAATAACCGAGACCTGTAATAGATTGGTCTAAAAAAGTAGTTCCCAACCTGGGGGTCGCGAAGAAATAATTACTAATGTATCAACATCAAAAAAATTCCACGTATGCCTTTTTTTTACTATAATACTCGCTTATCCGTTTATAATTTATTGATCACACGCGATTTATCTTCCAGCCTGTTCTGTGATGCAGTAGCATCTGCCTGCATCAATGTCGCTGCAACGATGCAAAAGTACGCCTCGTAGGCCTCTTTTTTTCCGGGGTAAAACGAGAATTCTGGTCAGCGGCTCGCGCTTTTTCTGTGGTTAGGACTAGAATTATGGGGTGCCAACTGTAAAGTACGTGGTCGAGTAAAATTTTGCAGGGTTTAGGACATATTCTACTGCAACGATAAACATTTTTTCTTCTTAAGGACCAATCATACAGTAGCGATTGCATTTTTTCTTTCCAAAGACAAATTATACAGGCAAGGAAAAAACGGTGAAGTGCGGTCGGTAAAATAGCGCTGCTTGTAATATAACGCCTCGTGCAAAATAAGTTCGGAAACGTTGGTGGAAATTCGAAAGCGGCAAGATTTGCTTTAAAGTGAAAGGTGCTGGTTATGTACAGGTAGGCCTAGGCTTTGTTTTGCTGCAAGTCGCATCTTGCTGCTTCCGAATTACCACGAACGCTTCCGAATATATTTTGAACGAGGCACTTTATTACAAGTAGTGCTATTCTACTGACCACACTTCACCGTGTTTTCGTTGCTGTATGATTTGTCTTTGGAGAGGAAAAATGGTTCGCTGCTGTATCATTTGTTTTTGGAAAAGAAAAAATGGTTCATCTATATGATTTATCTTCGGAAAGGAAAAATCGTTTTGTTGCTGTATGATGCGTCCTTAAAAAGGAAAAACGTTTTTGTTTCTTTATGATTTGTCTTTGAAAAAGGAAAAACGTAATTGCTGTTGTATAATTTGTCTTTAGAAAGGAAAAATGCTATCGTTGCAGTAGGATATATCCTAAACTCTGCAAAATTTTACTTTACGACGTACTTTATGCTTGGTACCCCATCGAGAATTCTCGTCTCGCCATCGCAACTGTGCACGGCGTAAACAAATCTCAGTTGTTCTCTGTGATTTGTACATGGACCGCGTGGGACTAAAAAAGACATGCCTTGTTTGTACAATGGATTATGTAACAGCAAGTAAAGAGTCGTGATATTACATAATGAGAGACTGTTAACGAAAATTTAATTTCACAGTTTACAAGTCAAATGGCCTTATAAAACTTTTGAAGTTGGTGATAATGGTAACGTTTGTTGTACAAAACTTATTTCAATTGAACAACTTAATTTTCCCAACTATATGCATTGTCAATTGCGTCACGAAGAAAAAAAGGAAATACTTGGGAGAGTACACTAAATTTGGATTTACCTTGCTATCCAGCACCGACGTTGAGAAACAGCAAACGTGTTCTCAATGCCGAATAAACTAAACCAGTGGTTCTCAAACTTTTTGCGATGCGACGCATTTCAAAAAGCTTGCGAGACTTTGCGACGCACCAGACAGCATCCTGCAGTTTAGTTTGCCGTATTGCGAGATAAATGTGACTCGTAATCTACATAAATAACTGCCCTTATGCTCCCGAGATTTTGGATTGGTCTGTCATCTTCAATCGTAAAATTACGCTCTTCTAGTTTGTAACTCATCTTTCCTGTTTTCGTCCAACATACAACTGAATGCTTTATTCTTTACATATTTTTCGTCATTTAAGTTAAACTTCTGCAATTTGATTCTTGAATAACAAGTCAACCGTTACAACAATGTATTAAAAACACTATTATGAAAATGTCAGAAGAAAGTAAGAAAGGAATCTACGATCAGAGTTTTTTTGACGCAATAAAACTTAGACTTAATGGCACAAAACCATTCCGCGACGCCTTTGGAAAATTGAAACGACGCACCGGGGCGTCGCGACGCACAGTTTGAGAACCACTGAACTAAACGATCGAAATTAAAGAGCCATTTGCAAACCAAGCACTCCCAACACGATAAAAAAAAATGAAGCATTTTTTCGACGTCATAAAACTTGTTTGAAACGTCAGAGACGTGATTCCACTGCAAGTATCCATCAAAAAACAGTGAAAAATATAGCAGTTCTGCGAAACTCCAGTAGTGTAATGTTTTTTAATCGATTCCTTGTCAAAAATCAGCACTTATGATTTTGTGACAACTGCCTGTGTCAAAAAACAAAACCCAGTGGGTGAAGTCAGCGGAGCCGGCTGAACCGATATTTTTATATTCTACGTCACTGATAGGAAACCCGAGGGCATCGCCGGGTAGTTGTAAAGTATATAAATTCATTTGTTTTCTTTATAAATTTAGTTGCTTTCATTATAAATTTAGCAATAATTTATATTATAAATGGAGCTGGTTTCATTATACATTTAGCAAAAAGCATAACAGGGTCACGGTATGTCAGAAAATCTTCCTAAGGAGACTCCAGAGCAAAAAAAGGTTGGGAGCCACTGATCTAAACCAACAATTTTTAAGCGAAGATAAATTTCTTTACTTCAGCGGCTGTCACATTGGATGACCAATTTTTTAAATATCCGTACTTTATGACCTTCGATTTTGTACCTTATTTTTGTGCAATGGTCGTTTTTTGGGAGGAGGTAATCAAGGTGTAGATCCCTAGTGTAGTGTGCTTTTGGGGCACATCTACTTTATTGAAGTGGTAAAGGGGTAAAAAGTGGAAAAAAGTTAATTACTGGTCTAAGCCCTGCAGCAAGAAGTCGTGTATTACAAAAACTTATCGAATGTCAAATGGCAATCGAGTAAACAAAAATTGCTCATCACAAACATCCAATTGAAACATCTTTTCACTTTTTGAAGAGGATAGTATCGTATTCATAAATGAAAAGATTTGATTTAGTTCCTACACAAACTTACACTACAGTAGAAAGCCGATTATCCGAAACGTCATTATAAACTACAGTGAAAAACGTCACAAAAAGGACATTCTGCTTTGAGCGTTTATACATGCTTCAAGAAATTCGTTTTCAACAAGAGCGTCGCACTTGGCAACAGAATGTGTTTAAGCGCGATGAAGACGACGACAAAAACCTACACATGCTAATACATTCAAAACTATCAAGAAATGGTGTGAACGAGAGAGAGAGCTGTTCAACACAGCTTTTGCTTCTGAAAACAATGAGGAGCTTGGTACCGGAAAAAAGAATGTCATACTTGAAACAAGAAAAAATCTAGAATTTCCATACATAATTCCTAGCACAATTAAGCCCGAACGTGTATGGGGTGTACATTAAACTGTATGGTATTTTATGCTTTGTGTTCTATTATCCGAAAAATAGGTTATCCGAACTACCCCGGTCCCATTGATCAGGATAACTGGCGTTTTGCTGTATACTTATGAGGAAACAACGCAAGCAGATAAATAATATACAGCAGACAAACATGTAAAGTTTCAGTTTAGTACAAAACCTTTACCAATACAATCCTACTCCATTAAAATCGTTCAACTTAGATAGCGCATAATAGCATTTTCTAATGTTCGTATGATTCCTCCAATTTGGAATTTATGAGTAAAAATTTAAAACCACTTTTATCAATATAACTCACCATCATCTGAGCATTCGTAAACGGTCACCAGGCTACATTCTGATTTTAATTGTTTCAATGAATTAAAACGCTCAATCACCGACGATAATTCGAAGTCTTTGTAAAATAAAGTATCCCTGTCAAGATACTCAGGTCAAAACGACAACCCAAAAACTAATTTTGTTACAAGCGTATCAGGTCACAATACTGGAAGCAATTATACAATTTGACTAAGCTTTTGACGTTTCGAGATTAATCATTTTATTGTTAAAATAGATAAATGATTATAAAAATAAATTTCGCAAAAGATGCATGCATGTGCAAATGTAGTTTTATTACACATCTTGTTTTATTCTATTTGAGTCATTTCATAATTTTGATGAAACAATCTAAAATTCGAAACGTCAGAAGTTAGTGACATGTTCAACACAATCTTGAATCTTGGTTTTGCCTAAACACTAAGTTTATTCCGTTTTTCAACCCACCCAGCCACTACAAGAACGTCTTCTTCCACTTTGAAATGCTGTGAAACGAATTCTATGGCTGCGACAGCACCAAGTCGAGCATCATTGCTTTTTGAATTGTCATTCACAACAGACACATACTCAGGCCACTGTGAAGCCCAATCTTTGAATTGATCGTAGAACACACCATTAGTCTGCGAAAAGAATTTCTCAAATTAAAAACAAATTTGAGTTTACACGATTTTTAACAGCCGCTTTAAAATAGTCAGTATTGCTAACGCATTGGATTGTTTCATGAGCAAGAAAAATTATAACAAGTGCTTCTACCAATGGTACAGCAACGTAAAAACCATCCAGGTGTTAAATTAATGATAGCAAGCGAGCCCTAACATATTGAGGTACACCACAGAGAAATATATACAGTACACTGATGTAGTCACTGGCACCAAACCTAAAATAAGCTGCCTCTCCAGATATTATTACAGAGCTATCTTTGCATAAGAAAGTAAATTCCAAATTATGAACATGTGATGACGTAGTAGAATTTAAATTAGTTATCTAGCTTTCTCAAAAATGTAAACTTCTAGCATCTACAGACATAAGCGGAAATCTTTGTTGTGCATTTGGAGCTGAAGGCACTTTTGTCTCAAAACAAAAATGAAGACCGATATGAAGTTTATCAGAGTGACCTTTAAAGCTAAAAAACACAATGAAGACCAATTTTTAAAGATCAATCAAGATTTGCTACTTTTGACCATATCATAGCTCATTTTTTAAAATTATGGGGGTTGAAAGAAGTCTGGGGCCCCATAATTTTATACCTATGCCTACAGATACACCAAGTGGACAATCAAACATTTATCCTCCTAGATAAAAATATGTGCATGGCTACAATCCTTACCTCAACATAAACATGCTCAATTTGTTTTACTTTCTGAAATAAATTAATCCAATGAGTAAGAAGAGGAATATCACCAATTGGCAGTAAGGCTTTAGGTATGTTGAGCAAATGCGTGTAGTAGCCAGATTTATCATTATGAATATCGCGCACTAACCTTGTACCATAACCACCACCTAACACCAAAACTTTCATTGTAAATTTTTCTAATAAACATTAAATCTTATTGTACGCCAAACTGTCAAACTAACATATTTGAAAGAGATTAATGTTATTACAATTTGTTTCCAAAAATTGAAGTACAACACTTCGCAAAACTATACACCCACGATCAGCAATATAGAGCAAAAGCAAACGTTTTAGCAAAAAATAATGAAATAAGTTTTTAACTGTTCTTAATAGCAAAGTCACTACTGCCTGATAGCTAACAGCTTTGTTAAAGTAAAACATTTTGAATAGTAATCATTACGTTTCACTATTCAAGGAATCAAGGTCAGAAAGTTTAGACTGTTTTTTGGGCTTTTTATAAATTCTTTCTTCATGTCCTTCCATTAAAGCCACATATCGAGCCATCGTAAACAAAAAATCACTAAGCCTGTTGATGTACTTTGCAACAGAATGATTAACCTTTTCACTTTGCAGCACCGTAGATATTTTTCGCTCAGCTCTCCTACAAACACTGCGACATATGTGCAGAGAACAGCTGCTTTTACCTCCAGAAGGCAGAATAAAGTTTGTTAGCTCTGGCAATTCTTCAGTGAACTTGTCAATCCATTCTTCCAACTCGTCAATTAAACTTTCATCAAATTTGGTGCGCTCTATCATTTTTTCTGAAGCTGACTCATGTGGTGTTGCAATACAAGAACCAATGTCTAGTAAACAACATTGAATTTTTTCCAACATATCACCAATTTCTTGGAAATTTTCTTGCTGCCAAGAATCTTTCAATACTTCTCTACACATTCCAACATTGCAATTTAATTCATCAACATCACCCAATGCATCAAAAACACAGTCACCTTTGGGACGTCTTTCACCTGTAAATAAGCTAGAAGTTCCTTTATCTCCTGTTCTTGTGTATATTTTTGTCCCATAAAACTTCATGTCAATCACACTAAAAACGTTTACACAATTATGCCCTTCATTTTTCTTAAAAAGTTTAATGGGCGTGCAAGAAGCCATTATGTGCTTTGGAGTATTTGCCACAGAAAAATATTTTAAAACATTTGTCACATATTTTTCCATTTTAAAAATATTAGCTTTAACTTCTTAATCAGTGCAGCCAATTTCAGCTACATCTGTAGACACAAATTGCTAGTAATGAAGTATTTCTAGACATCAGGCCAACTGTTCATATTTTTTCTTGGCCTCTATATAATAGAATTTGAGCTTCTGTCTTTTATGAAATGTGCTAATATCACTGTTTAAAATGGTTCTGCAACAATTCAAAATTGGAAATTCAAAAAGTTGGAAATTCAAAGTCGACAATTCAAAAAAATTAAACCCTAATCCCAACCATTGCAACTTTGAACTGTCAGGAAACCGTTTAAAATGGCAGTAAAAATATTGTACATTCGGCTTATTATGACCATCTTGAGAGCACATCATTTTAATCATAATATCCAAATTTGCTACAAGCACACCTAAATCAATATGGCTTGGCACAAAATGAAAAAAAAACATGAAATTCATCATTTACTTCAGTCACAATAAAGTAAATGTCATTAGGTCAATAAATTTTTGATACAAAAATGTCTGTAGACTTGGTAAAGAAGGAATATTAACAAAAATCACAAACTTGTCCAGCAAAGCTATCAAACTCTTGTATTGATGGAAACCTTAATTTTTCAGACTTACACTGAGTTGATCCAACATCAATTTCATGCCAACATTCTGTGGCAAAGGCAAAGGTTCTACTGACTCCAGACATTCATCACTTTTATTGCCTTCGATTATTAATTTCAATTGATGTTCTCTATTTTTTTGACAATACTCTTTTCTCATTCTTCAATTGTTTCTGCTGCATGAAACTTCAACATCCTTGCTTATGTCAATCCATTGCAGAAATTCAGTTTTGAGGCAAGTTATCATCTTCTGTAACAGTCCCCTCTTGAACTTTGGCTTTAAATAATGCCTTGCTATAGCAGTTTTTAATATATAGTGCAGTAACTTTTGCCTATGATGCTACCATAATATGCATTGCATTCAGAATGGAAATTTCATTGCCGTTTTGATGTCTTCTGCAGCAGAATTATTGATTGTTTTGATAATCCTACAGTAAATTTTGTAGCATGCATATTCTTTCAATGACCTGTTTACGTCCATGTTGCATGGCAGGATCAGTGATGTGGTTTTAGTTGGCATAAACATAAGGTGGATCTAGTATGACCAGCAGTCTAAATCTTCAAGTAAAGAGCAGTTGTCCACCAGCAATGCAATTATTCTCTTCTTTTTGGTAAACTGACGTTGCCAGTTTTGCAGCCATTTAGTTCAGATCATTGTTGGTATCAAGGCATTTCTGGAAGAACTGTAGTCAGTTGGAAACATCTTGACGTTTTCAAAGCAATGTGGTTTCTTGGGTTTTCTAATGATGAAAATTTGTTCTTTTGAACCAGCCATATGGTTGCAGATGACCACAGTTACATGATCTTTAGCCACTTTGACAATCCTTTCAAAATGCTTTTTACACTCTTCAGAAAACATTGAGTTAGAAAGCATGCAAAAATAAAATCCAATTTCATCAGCATTGGAGATGTTGCTTGAATTGTACTCCACACATTAACTAAAGCATGTTACTTTTAGTCCAAGAATGGGCTGCTTCTTTATCTGCCTCTGTGGACTCACCCTGCATTTTGCCTAACCACTCCAATCTATCCCAAACTTTCCAGTGATAAAACTATGCTTCTATAGAATTAAAGTCATTGTGACTCATTACTTAAGCTAACTGCTCTGATTTCTGCTTCAGCAGTTGACAATTGACAGATGCACCCTTCAATCTTGCAAATTTGTGCCATTCATGAAGACCTATTTCCACATTTTTGTTGCTACAAACAAGCTGTTTTTTTTTAGTCAGCATGGTGTTCAGCAACGTCAGCATTTATCTTGGCCTTGTTTTGCACCAACAGTTGAAAAATCCATGCTTCACATTCAGCATATTGACTGCCCTCCTCTCAGTCACCTTAGACAGCTTGTTGAATTCTTTCAAAAGTTTCAGCTTTTCAGCTGCTGTAGGATCTGACCAAGCTTGCTTCAGTAACATAATGCTTTGACAAAACAATTTTCTAAAATGAATGTTTGGATACCTCAGAACAAAAAGTAATTGGATTAAGATATCAAATGTCACATGGTGCACACACACACACCACATACATAGCACTCATGTGTAAACACATGCAGTTTCCTTGTAGAAAATAAATGCAGCAGCTTGCAGTGCACATGTATAAATGGTGATGCAATGCAAAGCAAGTTAACCATGGAGAAAAACTAGAGTCAATAGATGGGAAAAGTGGTCATAATAAGCAAAGACTGGTCATAAGTCAATGAAGAATTTTATGCAGAAAGTACTGTACCAAAATGGTCTTTAAGTGGATGGTTATTTTAAGCAGATTGCAGTGTATATTGACAAACCAAACAACAATTTAGCACACTGGAAAAAGAACATTTAATTGTTTATAGTGTAATATTCTTAGCTGTTTGCTGCCCCTTTATCACTTGACCAACATCACAAAACAAGAAAACTTAAAAACTGTAGGTCATTTTTTATGTGAATTGGTAATATACTGGCAAAGTAAAGCAGTAAATACTCTGAACTAAATGACAGAAAACTGTCAAAACATATATAGCAATGTTTAAGAAAGAGCAACTGTGTGGACTTAGACATCATGCACTACTTGCCACAAAGAGATAATGAAGTAAAAAGTCATCAGAAAAATTTTGTTACAGTCTTAATATATAAA
This sequence comes from Trididemnum clinides, assembly GCA_963675345.1. Lineage (NCBI taxonomy): Eukaryota > Metazoa > Chordata > Ascidiacea > Aplousobranchia > Didemnidae > Trididemnum > Trididemnum clinides. The sequence goes on along the minus strand of OY776289.1, from coordinate 33,300,833 downwards.
TATAGTCAAGTGATAGATTAATTTTCATCATCTTAACTTGTTTAATCACTTTGGTGAGCATTCACTAATACTACAATTCATTCACATTTACTGCCATGAATTCTACAAGATTTCCAATGCAAACTTTCTAGATTTTTTCTGCAGGTTGAATAATGCATGAACATGAAAGCATGAAGATGTATGGTCTGCACAATTACTTTCTTTAACATGAAACTGTGTGCACTTGACAATTTTTAGTCAATTTAGTTTTCTATCCTCTGCCAATTTATTTGGGCCAAACCTAACATTATCTGATTATAGCTTACTTGGGCGAACTTACAAAAGTCAGCAAAAATCCAAAACTATTATTACCCTATTAAATGATAGAAGATAATTTAATTGAATTAAATTAAGAATCTTAGTATTAAATACCAGTAACCAAGTTGGAATGAAGATTAGTCATTTGATTTTTGCAATTCATTTGGTGTTTTTGTGAATTTCCAAACATCTGCATCTGTGTATTTTAGTGTAACCCAGCACTGAGTTTGAAGGGACTAAAAATAACTACGAATAACATAACTAACTTGAGTTATTAGCAAAAAATGAAGGTAGCTGCACTATCTATTACACCGTAGCATCTCTACCAGAATTGTTGCAAATATGCCTATTTAAATGCACATGAATGGTGATGGTAAAATAGCTGCCAAGGGTAAAATGCAGCTGACGTTAACAGGTTAAAATAGCCACTTCTCGTTTTTACTGGCAGCTTGATTCCACTCTTCCACACACCTGGATAACACAGCAACAAAAGCATAGGCCTACAAATTCAAAAATTTTGGTTTTTCTATAAAGATCAACCTCCAAAGAGCAATTTTATTTATCTTAACTTTTTTTCACAGTGCGTGACAACGGCAAAAAATCTAGCAGACTTTTTGTGAGACTACAAAACAATTTCGCCATCTACAGATAGGTGGGTGGGTACACAAGCATACCAAAATAGGGATATGCAAATTTAGGATTTTTTGCATTACAGTTTGAAATTACTCAGTTATCGAAAAAATTGCCAACCAACAGATTAAGTTGAAGCACAAAAATTCTTGACATGCAGAAATTTACCACCCTTGATAAATAGCTTAAAAGCCGAAACTAAGCGTGGTTTAACGTTACAATCATAGACTAACGCAAGGGTCTGCAACCTTATACGGCCGACGAGCAATTTGGACCCTTTAGCGACAACAACCCGATCAATGAGAGCCACAATAAGACTACTTTACATGAGTGTTTCCAAAAAAAAGCAAAGGGTCTTTACCTGTAATTAGTGTCAAATAACCAAGTGGTAACACTTCAACCAGTGTTGCCAGATTTTATTCAAGTTTCCCAAGGAAATGGTACCTAAAAACTAGCCCAGAATAACCCAACGCTTGCCTGTTAAAAAATAGCCAACAATTTGCAAAGTTAGTCTATACAGGGCCGTTGGGAGAGCAGTGTAGGCCCGGCACCAGCACAGTATTTGGTCTCCCATCAATGGCCATAAACAAGTTAGTCTGTAATTTTTCCTTCGATGAGACCGTGATCTCCAAAAAAAAAGGTCATCATCTACCAGGCGGTGTCAAATCATCCTGGTTTTCGGAAAACTGTGCAATGTTGTGCCGGTTAAGCATGCTTTCGAGCTGTTTTTCTAACGAAAATATGCCGGCGACGGCAACAACCTCCATATCATAGACCGTTGCCCTGAACTTGGTACTTGTTGTTATTCCAAAAACTAGTCCAAAATAGCCGAACAGGATCGCAAAAAGTAGCCAAAAAAACCGCAACACGCGACTGCTAAATTTTTCCGCAACGCTTAATCAAAACTAGCCCGATTCCGCTGGTTTAACGCAGAACTGGCAACACTGACATCAACACACATTCGCCTGCTTCAAAAGAAAAGCAAAAGAGCCGCAGTTGAAAATCAAAAGAGCCAGAGGTTGCCGACCTATAGACTAACCATCAGTAGCAGTGGTGCCACATTGATTTTAAGAATTCCCAAGCGTTAAAGTTGTAATATCTCAAAATTACCCAAGATTTACAAAGTTTGTAACCACATGCACAAAATCTATATTGTCTTTTTGTAGAGAAAGATTGCTTTTCGACGCTGATTTTGACCTATTTTCTGACATTTGTGGACAAAATAGTAGGCTATAGTGGTAGCTCGTAGTGGTAGCCTAGGCTTTTGTGTTTGGCTTGAACTGTATTGTACGTATGTCCTAAATATTTGCTTTGCTTTAATTTAATGTTTTGTAGAACTGTACTTGTGTCACGTGATTCGTGCTTGTAATATAGATCTTTGCATTGCTTGCTTGTATAATTCTTATTGGATAATCTTCCGCTTCCATCATTCCTTATTTCAATTTTTGTAAGATTATTACTGCGATTATTACCACCGATAAAAAGAAATAAATTCTATGTCGAGTGAAGATTAGTATTGTTACTGTGGAATAGAAAATAAACAAATTCACTACATTGGTGCCCCGAATGATTTTTAAAGAATATCGACATTGGAATATTGTCATTAATGCCGAGTGACTATTTTCAATGAACTTTCGCAACAACCAACTTCAAGCAGCGCCATTATAGTGCTTTCCACTGCATCATTGAACGACATCGAGAAGCTATCAATCGTTGAACCCTCATCCCAAAGAGCTATCAACCGTTGAAACCAATCATCAAGTGTGGGCATCGTGTTTCTGTGTATTGGTTGTATTGGGTGGTTGTTGTGTGGTAAGATTCCATAGCAAATCTGACTCTACAAAACGAATATATTTCACATCACAAACGAAACGTCGATTGCATAACTGTTGACTTGCGATGATTCTTGAAACGAATTTAATTGAATTGAATTTGAACTTACATTGAATCGAATCAAATGAATTTGACTTTTGAGTTGAATCGAATGAATCGATATAATAATGTCTCTTTTTAGATGCTTGTTTACTCGGTCATTCTGCCGCTCGTCAGACAGAACTACGCCTGGCCATACGGCTTAAACACCCAGTATTGTTACATTATAACAAGAGAACGGACATTATTCTTGATATGTAGCTATGTATATTCTTTTATGACCAATTCTTAGGTCACGGAGTGATTTAAATTTTGAGGTCAACGAATGATTTAAAATAACGATATACAGAACAATAACAAGTGCACGAACCGAACCAGAATGTTTATGAGTCCTTACATGATTTCAGCAAAGCATCAATAATCCAGAGTTTGTATTCCGTAAAGTCGCCATACAAGATCCATCAATCGTTGCGGTCGCATTTTCTCTCTCAACAGATATTTTTCTGGTGTGCACTTTCTTAGTTTTAACCAGGGATGTGGAAGCGGAAGCGGAAGCTGGAAGCGGAAGCGGAAACTGGAAGCGGAAACTGGAAGCGGAAGCGGTCCTTTTTCTGTGGAAGCGGAAGCGCGAAAAATCCACCGCTTCCGCTTCCACATAGGAGGGAAGAATGGAGAGAGAAAAGAAATTGGTTCTGCTATCCTTCGTAGAAGAACGAAATGGGGGAAGCATAAACATTAAGAAATGAGAGCGAGGTGGAGTTGTTTAGAGAGATGTTGACCTCTATATAATCAGAGTAGGAATCAAGCGAAGAAAGAGAGGAAGTAGAAAGCTCAGAGAAGAAGAAGCCCTGCTTGACAAAAATGACGACGCCGCAGCCGCTAGCGTGTGCGACATCAGTAGAAAAAATACCAGACCGGGAGTGGGTGCCATGGGATTGCAGAGCAGAGAATCCAGGGATCCAGAAAGAAGAAGATAAATTAAGGTTAGATTCCTGGATATATATAAGGTCAACGGGATGAGACGAAATAAAGTGTAGTAGTTTAGTGCTCCTGGCTCGGAGACCCCCAGCATTCCATTGAAGAACCCTAAGAGAGTTAGGGAGAGGAAAGAGAAAGCAGGAGGTACAGAGAAACAGCCAGGACCATGAGGCAGTGGTGAGGGTGCAGAGGGAGAAGATACAAAGTGGGCGGAAAAAGGATAAGAGGTTTGAAGATGAGGGTGAAGTGCAAGTGCTGCATTAGCAGATGGAGGCCAGATTGAGCAATGAAGGTATACCAGCTGGAGGAGTCCGAGGAGGAAGGCACAGTGCTGGTAGGTGTAGAATCTCAAAAAAAGCAGGGAGAGCAGCTCCAGAAATGAGAGCTGCCAAGAGTTATGAATCTAGAAAAGGAGAGTAGTGAGCACTTTAAATGAACTTAATTAGAGCATGTGCAGCATTTCACTGACCTACCCCGCCAGGTCACATTTCCAGCGCACACTAAACAGGGAAAGACAGGACAAGGGTTTGGATTAACGTTGCCGCTCATCAGGAGAAGGAGAATAATGAGAAGGCATTCAAGAGAAAGACAGGAGAAGACAGGCCAATTTTAAAGAGGCTGCGTGCTACCCTACTGCGGTCGTTCAGGGGCTGCACGGCAACAAATGGTTTATGTGCGAGGAGTGCACGGGGTAACTGTGACTCTCGGGAAAGCCAATAGCCATTTCGACCCAACCCAAACGGGTCGGGGACCGCACCACCGCGTTGAGGCGGCTATTGATTGGCGCAGTTCAATTTTGCTCGCTTTACATGTACATACTATATATACGACAGAAATTTCGCACTTCACTATCCAAAAAGATCGAAGTCAATACGTGTTTTGAGGACGGACAGAAGGTCCGTAATGATGATTAGAGTTCAAGTTAACTCAAAGTCAGAGTTAGTTGAGGATAGAGAGGGAAAATCAAAGCTATACGGTGTAATTTGTTGTTGTGACGACAGGTTATTGTCGAGAGCTGTGATATGTGGTCATGCGATTTAGATCTGAGAAGCATTAAGTTAACTGTTGTAAAAGTAGTTGTAAGTAGTGAACGAACTTGTAATAACTGTCTATTTGTTGAAGTATTTAATTATTTTCTGAATTGCAGTAACGAAATATTTAATTTTCTTGCAAGCAGTTCGTGATTTCTAAATTTTTGTTAGTGGGAGTTCCGTGACAAACGCGAAAGTACATTAGGAGTTCCGCGATGACAAAAAGATTGAAAAGTACTGTTCTACATTTAACACGAATTCTGATATCTAAGAAAAAGAAACACAGAGTAGTTCGAAACAATAAGCTCAAGCGAAGTAGGTAAAGTAATAGCAATAAATGAAGGTTTTTGTCTTCTCAAAATGATGAAGTGTAGGAGAAGGCAGGCTACAGACCCACAAAAATTAAAAAAAAATTGTCAACGGTCGTTTTTCGTTTTTTGTTGGTGGAAGCGGAAGCGATAGGTGTGGAAGCGGAAGCGTTTGAAAAATAACCGCTTCCACATCCCTGGTTTTGACGTACTTTTTTATTTTTTTGTTCTGGGTTATTTTTAATATTTCTTATAATAGTTACATTGACCAACCGCAATTCCTTCCATAAATGCATGAGTTGGCTGCCAACATAGAAAATGCCGACCCTGGTTCTTTTCCCACGTAAGTTTTTTTTATTAAGACGCAATGCAATAACGCAGTGGTTCTCAAACTGTGCGTCGCGACGCCCCGGTGCGTCGTTTCAATTTTCCAAAGGCGTCGCGGGATATTTAGGTTTTGTGCCATTAACCCTTTGAACCCTAAAGGCCGGATTTCCGGCCAAGCATGGTCGGTTTTTATTCCCGAAAGGCCTGAAAAACGGCCTTTAACACAAAACAATCGTATTGGTGTTAAATTGTTTAGCGTATATACCCTAAAGGCCCAAAACTTGAATAAAATCGTTTGAATTCCTTCTACTTGAAATAATTTTGCAAAAGTGGTTCCTGTATCTGTTGCTAGAGTTGCAAGTTGGCTTTCCATCCAAGCTTTCCATCCAAGCAATTGGTGTTAGTGAGGAATGTGTTTGTATTCATATTAGTTCAGTGAGGCTACTTTACACTTGTGCTGTTTTTAGTCTGCAGTCAGACTAATGTGTCCAGTTACTCTGAGGTAGCAAGATAGGCTACTTCTGATTTTGCCTGTGGTTTTCTTTTTGGTAAGTTTCGTTAGTTAGATTTGTGACGGTCTTTTACTTTGTTGTTTCAGCATACCACTATCAGTATCATAAAAATGTACAATAAGGTGAAAATGTACAATAAGGATCATATCTGCACCTGCAAAGGCTATTTCAATGTTATTACACTGATTTTGAAGTTGGTTTGAGAGCTGCAGGCGATTCATAATCCCAAAACGAAAAAAAAAAGAAAATGATCTTTTTTTGAAAATTTTTGGCTGGGAATCTCGGGTCGGAGAGCTTTTAAATGTGGGAATGTCGGGTTCAAAGGGTTAAGTCTAAGTTTTATTGCGTCAAAAGAACTCTGATTGCAGATTCTTTTCTTACTTTCTTCTGACATTTTCACAATAGTGTTTTTAATACACTGTTGTAACGGTTGATTTGTTATTCAAGAATCAAATTGCAGAAGTTTAACTTAATTGGCGAAAAATATATAAAGAATAAAGCATTTAGTTGTATGTTGGACAAAAACAGGAAAGATGAGTTACAAACTTAGAAGAACGTAATTTTACGATTGAAGATGACAGACCAATCCAAAATCTCGGGAGCATAGGAGCAGTTATTTATGTAGATTATGGATCACATTTATCTCGCAATACGGCAAACTAAACTGTAGGATGCTGTCTGGTGCGTCGCAAAGTCTCGGAAGCTTTTGTAAATGCGTCGCATCGCAAAAAGTTTGAGAACTACTGCAATAACGCATCAAACACCCAAAGAATCTTTACGCGATAGCCTACTTGGCTGGCATGCTGGGCATGTATTGTATAAAGACATCGCCCTCTGAATAGTAAGAGCTGTTAGCCTATACGTAGTATAAACTCCAAAGCAAAATCGAGTTTTACAGTTTTGAATAAATAAGCCCCAAATGCTGCTGATTGCAGCCGTTTGTCCGGCTTCAGTCTATCGGCCCGTGTTCTCTTATCAAATCACTGATGACGTGATATGTTTTCAAATCTGTTCTCACCAATTGCAACATTACAGGCAGGGTTTTTTTTGGGTTCAAGAATATTCGTTGTGTATCCATATCCCAATATTTTTTCCACTCCTACGAGAAGCAAAACCACAACAAAAGCCAAAAATATTTCCTTTTGTACAGAGTTCAATTGTGAAGCAGGCCTGTCTTGCTTGCAAGTTTGTGCACAACAGCATTTCAACAATGATATTGTCGCTGAGGAAATACTGCAAAACATCCTTAAGAATATATTCTAATTTGTGAACGGTGAGAAATTTTGTACAAATGACTTGTAAATCTTTTGTACAAATGACTTCTAAATCTTCTTTCGGAGGATGAAGATGAGCGCCCGATAATGCCGTTTTTTCAGTCCGAAGGTTTCTATCGAGTGCTGACGATGAAGTGTCTGTAGCATTCTTATCTTCTTTTTCACTCTCTGATATGTATTCAATCGAATATAAACATCCAATCATTGGTTCGGTGTCCGAATTAAAAATTTTAAGAACATGAAAAACAAAAATTGGACCATGTTCTGGCAAAATATAGGATCATATTACTTCCACTTCCTCCAAAAATGTCATCATCGCCTTCTTTCCCATCGCTTTTATTACTAGTTGCAAAACTGTTTCTACAGACAATACACTATTACATGTATCTACTCTTTAATTTAGCCATTATACTTGTGATGTTTAATAAATTTGATTAAACAAGAATGATTAACTACAATAGCTTACAACTGCACTTTTCAAACCTAAACAACACATTTTACACCAAAACCTCTTCGGGTCGAATTGACCCATGCTATGCATTCTTGGGGTATTTTATGAAGAACATTTTTAAAAAATAAAAATAAATTTGACAAAACTTTTCATCTCAGCAATAAATTGTTAATAAAGTCATGGAACACCGTGAAGCAATTCATAAAACACTTTAAGCAATCAACACGGACGGCATCGCCGTTGCCATTTTGACCAATGTCATACATTCTAGCCTTGGTCCGTAGTTATTGTCTTGTGGTTACAAGGTGCTTTAAGTAAAGCAACGAATTTATCACTACCAAACAGAGGAACACAATCAACCCGCAGGAGAGGCAAGGCTTTCTTTGCCACCTGCAGCAACTGTACCGAGCCTAAGACATCACGATGACGTCAGCGCCACGAATTACAATTCTAAGTTTATTTACGGCTTCGCAGAGTACGAGTGATACGGCTTCGCAGAGTACTGACAGACCATCCACCAAGTGGATCTAGTATAGATCCCGCAAGTGTGGCGGTCTAAGCTATGCTTTATTAAAAGCCTCTAGCTTCTTGTCGGTCACCAACTGCACTGAAGAGACCTGATAGGTCGAAACAGTGTCACTGTCTGCAGTTTTGCTATGTGCATCGCTAGCCTCTTGCATTACTATATAAGTTTATTTACTTTTAGCAAAGTGTGCTGACTTCAAAACTAGGACTACTGGTCGCGAAAACATGAAATTTGAAACAATCAGAGCCACCAGGTGAGTGTAATGAGTTGCTGAGCAGTCAAACCCTTAAGTGAAATCGAACCGTGAGGGAGAAACGTTGCAATTTTGCTTGAAAATAGCTCAAGGCCTTTCGAAAGCAGGGTTTAAAACTTGAGATAAGCATGACCCCTTTCTCTCCCTGAATAAATTTATGCAAGAAACGTGGTACATAAAGAGTAATTAGGGTACATAAAGAGAAATGGGAAAAGTTTTGGGAAAAGGCACAAGAAAACAACACCTCTGCGAGAAATTGCGACACTATAGCCTATGCAAGAGAGCATGCGATTCCGTTTGAATGTTAGTTTAATAGGTCTACTGGGATCAGAAAATATTTTGAAGAGAGGCATGGCCTTCTTTCACCTGTTGGTACGCCTACACAAGAAAGAAGGCAAATAAAGCGTAGCCATAAACTTGAGAGAATGTGGTGAAAATCCAAAGAAAGCTGCGAGTGGAATCGCGTCGCACGTGAAAAAGATTACTTGCTCGTTTGCTTAAAAATTGCTTCATTAACCTTTCGAAGTTAAGAAACAAATGGAAAGACAAGGTCCCTTTTCCCTCGATGGCTAAGTAAATACACAGAAAACTGCTCATAAAGCGTTGCTAGAAGTTAAAAGTAATGAACATGATGAGGAAAGGATCACAACAAGTTGTGAAGCATGCTTAGTACTTAATATCCTAATTTTGTTTTTGGGAAAAAGATCCCTGATTTGAACTCAACCCTCTACTTTTTCTTTAATTATGACGTCCGTAGGCTACTCAGGTACTGGATTGCACGATCGTAGTGATAAGAATAATGTGTTTCCTGTCCTATCAATATTGTTTTTGATTTGCTATCTTTTTAATGAGATATGTGGAAGCGGAAGCGCGAAAATTCTACCGCTTCCGCTTCTACATAGATTATTATTTAACTTGAGAGTAACTTGGCGAAAAAGTTTTGTCCATTTCCCGATTTTGATTAAACGATGAAGTTGAACTACAAGTATGAATGAACTTGCGATATCAGTAGCGCAAGAGAACAAGAAAAAGTATAACCAGCATCACATTTTTTATCAATTACGGGTAAAAAAAAGGTAGTTTGGACAATGAAACATAGCTGATAAAATGATGATTTGATTAAACTTAATCAACCTTGGTTAGGAGGTTGAAAACGTTGAAAAAGAAATTACTCACGACGGAAACAACTTGATTATTCCACATCAGTGATCTTCAACAGGGGTTTCGCAAAACATGCACTTGTGTTCCGTGAGTTTTAAAGGTTTCATGAGGGGACCGTGAAGATTTTTCGTTTATTACTAGTATTTATTTCTTATTTCAATATATTCATCTCTTATATGTAGTGATGTTCCGTGTATATGAATAGTTAGAAATGGAATCTTGTGTTAGCAAGTTGTAGATTGTGACGTAATTCTGTTTACAACTTTAGGAACGTCTGAATATGCTAACTTCCTTTGTTAGGTAATAGTCCGTCTGTAATTTCCAATTTTGCTGTTGTTGTGGTTGTTACCCGACTACTTCCAAGAAATGGGGACATGGCAGACGACCATGGAGTCCCAGAACTCAGCCAACTCCCCAGGGCCTGGACCAGAGGTCGTAGAGAGACAGAAAATTGTCAAAGAGCGAGCGGCGCAAAGAGTCCGTAGCTGGACAGAGCAGAATGAGATGAGAGGGGACATGGAACAAAAGCCCGCAGGCGCTGCATGAAGGATTATTGATTCTGCCAATCTTAGAGGGATAAGAGCTTAACAGTAGGCTGTTTCCGTTGTAGCGAAGACGAGAGAGCACACAGTGAGCGTGACGCAGGAGCACAAATTCTTCAGTGGAAACCGAGGGAACCTTTGTGTCAAAGAATTTAGATGAGACAGTATGCCTCTGGTCCGAGAAAAGAGAAGAGTGGATATGAGAGATAAGAGGAGAGAGACTACAAGGGATTGCGGAGGGCACGAGTAGTGCTCCCCGTCTGGCCAGCTCATCAACCGCGTCGTTTTCCGGGAGAAACAAGTGTCCGGGGACCAATTGTAGCCTGATAGAACAGGAGAAGAGAGAAGACAGTTCCTGTCAGATTTGCCAGAGAGATTGAGGTAAAAGAAAAGGAGGAGGAGAGAACAGAGCGAAAGTCAGATAGGAGAAGAGAAGAAAAGTGGCAAACTTGTTGATGCTACCGAGACTAGCAAAGAGCTTGCAGGATGGCGTAGGCTTTAGCGGAAAAATTTGAGCATTCTGGGTCTCCTGAAAAGGAAAGAGTGTCCTCAGCGCCATAGAGAGAGCAGTTGGCAAGTACGCCAGTGCCGCCCTTGCCAAAAGAGAAAGATACAGAGCCGTCTGTCTAGGGAACCAGATTGTAAGGAGGGCATTCAGTGTCAGAGAAGTAAAGAGAACAGCAGCAGATAAAAAAGAAAAACGACTATTCCTCTGCAGAAGGAGAGTGAGAGTGGAACTAAAAAGCACAGTCATCCCAACGAGCTTTCTAAAAATCGAAGGAAAGAAGACGTTCTTTGGGGCGACAGACCGGAGAGAGAGGGACAGTTAGTAGAAATCGTAGGTGATCAAACCCAGATCCTGAAGCACCTCCCAGGAGCAAGACAGAGCAAAAGAGGAGGGAGCAAAGGAGATGTCAGGGAAGGAGCAATGGAGAAGGTAGGTATGTCAGGGTCACTGAGAGGGAGGAGGTCAGAGGAGATGACCCAATCGAATAATTCCTACCCACAGGGGTCGGAAGTAACTTTTGAGTCCTAGAGGGGGTGATGGCAATTGAAATCTTTCCGAATGAAGAAATTTCTGGAGGAAGGAAGGATGTAGAAAGAAAAGGTATTGGTTCTGCTATCCGTCGGAGAAAAGCGATTAGAGGGAGAATACTCATATTAAGAAATGAGAGCGAGGTGGAGTTGTTTAGAGAGATGTTGACCCCTACATAATCAGAGTAGGGATCAAGCGAAGAAAGAGAGGAAGTAGAAAGTTTAGAGAAAGATAAGCCCTGCCTGACGAAAAAGATGACGCCGCCGCTAGCGTGTGTGATATCAGTAGAAAAAATACCAGACCGGGAGAGGGTGCGATCAGATCGCAAAGTAGAGAATCCAGGGATCCGGAAAGAGGAAGATTAATTAAGGTTAGATTCCTGAATACAAATAAGGTCAAAGGGATAAGACCGTTGACCTTAATTGTGTAGCAGTTCAGACGAAATAAAGTGTGGCAGTTCAGTGCTACTGGCTCGAAGACCTCCAGCATTACATTAAAAAACCCTGAGGGAGTCAGAAAGGAGAAGAGAAAACAGGAGGTGTAAAGAGATAGCCAGGAGCATGAGGCGATGGGGAGAGTGCAGAGGGAGAAGATAGAAAGTGGGCGGAAAAACGATAAGAGGTTTGAAGGCGAGGGTGGGGCGTAAGTGCTGCATTAATAGAGGGGGCCAGATCGGCCACATTGAGCAGTGGAAATATACAAGATGGAGGAGCGTCAAGAGGAAGTCACAGAGCTGGTTGGTGTGGGATCTCCAAAAGAAGCAGGGACAAAGCAGGGGGTGAAGCATTGCACTGGCCTACTCCGCCAGGTCACATTTCCAGCTCACATTGAACAGGGAAAGGCAGGACAAGGGATAGGATGAACGTTGCCGCTCATTAGGAGAAGGAGAATAATGAGAAGACGGGCAGGAGAAAGGCAGGAGAAGAGAGAAGACAGGCCACCGATTTCAAAGAAGCTGCCTGTTGCTCTTCTGCGGTCGTTCAGGGGGCAGCACGGCGAAAAAATGGTTTGTGCAAGGGGAGTGCTCGGGGTAACTGTGACTCTCGGGAAGGCCAATAGCCATTTTGACCCAACTCAAACGGGGTTGGGAACCGCACCACCACGTTTAGGCGACTATTGATTGGTGCAGTTCAATTTTGCTCGATTATTTACCGCATATACGACAAAAATTTTGCACTTTACTGTTTAAAAAGATTAGAGTCAATACGGGTTTTGGGGACGGACAGAAGGTCTGTATTGATGATTTGAGTTAAAGTTAACTAAAAGTCAGAGTTAGTTGAGGATAGAGAGGGAAAATCCGCGCTATATCATGTTGTTGTTGTGGACGACGAGTTATTGTTGAGAGCTGTATTATAAGGTCATGCAGTTTAGATCTGAGAAGCATTAAATTAACTGCAGTAAAAGTGATGTAAATAGTAAAGGAACTTGTAATAACTGTCTATTTGTTGAAGTGTTTAATAATTTTTTGAAGTGTAGTAACGAAATATTTGGTTTTCTTACAAGCAGTTCGTGATTTCTAAATTTTTGTTAGTGGGGGTTCCGGGACAAACACGAAAGTACATTAGGGGTTCCGTGATGACAAAAAAGATTGAAGAACACAGTTCTACATTCAACAAGAGTTCTAATATCTAAGAAAAAGAAACACAGAGTAGTTTAGAACATTAAGCTCAAACGAAGTAGGTAAAGTAATAGCAGTAAATGAAGGTTTTTGTTTTCTCAGAATGATAAAGTGTAAGAGAAGGCAGGCTACAGACCCACAAAAGTTAAAAAAATTATCAGTAGTCGTTTTCTCGTTTTTTGTTAGTGGAAGCGGAAGCGGTTGACGAAATGGCCGCTTCCACATCCCTGTTTTTAATGTAACCTTGGTTTCAGAGCGAAAACTGGCGGTGCAGAAAAACGAAGAACTTTTCATCATTACTCTTGTAACTGTCGATTTAGTGAGGCCGGCGCCGCCAGCTGAATTGACATTTTTAACCTCGACGTAACTGATAGAACCCTGTGGGCATAGGCCTTTCAATATATTTACTTGTAAATAATCTCTTTTAGAAATTTTTAAGATGTTGAACTTAGGCACGCTTGCACTAAGACAAAAGAAAAAAGTAAACAATGAAGAAACAAGGTAATGAGTTAAGACATAGGGTAATTAGTTATGTTTTTACAATAGCAATCGTAATTGATAAGGTGACTTATGGGATTTGCGCTATTGAAACACGGAGCGCAAGAACAACTACGAGATCGTTTAACAATGAGGAACTTATGCTCCCCCGTTACGCTCACTGTGTTCTCTCTCGTCTTCGCTACAACGGACACAGCCTACTGTTAAGCTCTTATCTCTCTAAGATTGGCAGAATCAATAATCCTTCATGCAGCGCCTGCGGGCTCTCGTTCCACGTCCCCTCTCATCTCATTCTGCTCTGTCCAGCTACGGACTCTTTTCGCCGCTCGCTCTTTGACAATTTTCTGTCTCTCTACGACCTCTGGTCCAGGCCCTGGAGAGTTGGCTGGGTTCTGGGACTCCACGGTCGTCTGCCATGGCCCTATCACTCGAAAGGGGTCAGGTAGCAACAACGAATACAGGTCGTGCCACGAAGAAAATAGAAGTGTGAGACTGTGAATCGCAAAGCAATTCTGATTTTGTTGAGTCATCAGATTTTAGCTATCCTCTGCGTCAGAGGTGTGCAATCTTTTTCAAAGGTAAATTTCAAGTAGTTGAAGATTTCGCGGGACAATTAAAGTTACCAAATTAAAAGGTGGTGCAAAACTGTGAATTGCATGTAAGACTGAGAGGCAGTGACCTTTCCCTTTCTCACAGTTGAGCATTGCCAGGTCACATTTTCTACCTAAATCGAAGGCAAAGACCATTTTTTTGTGCTCGAAGAACTGTATTTCTGAATTTTCAATTGACGTAATTTTCATTTAAGTTGAAGGTGATAACGTTATTACTTTATTCTTTTTTTGTGAAGATCAATATTTTCAAAGTGCGAACTGACATTATCCTCAGGGCTGCAAAATTTGACGTTGCAGATTGCAATTTTCACACCGCTGGTCTACACCAATCATTGAGCATTTATGTAGTTTTTGTTTTCACTGTCATATGGAAAGTGCGTTCATTGTAAGTATTACAACAAAGCTTGAGTAATGAATATAGTTAAAACAGGGATGTGGAAGCGGTTATTTTTTAAACGCTTCCGCTTCCACTAACAAAAAACGAAAAAACGACCGTTGACAATTTTTTTTAACTTTTGTGGCTTTGTAGCCTGCCTTCTCCTACACTTCATCATTTTGAGAAAACAAAAACCTTCATTTACTGCTATTACTTTACCTACTTGTATGTGTGTGTGTGTGTGTGTGTGTGTGTGTGTTTACCCCTCCTCTTCCTTGGGATGGAGGTACGGCATGAACCGTAATTCAGGTTCATGCCGTCAACCTAATTGATATTAGGCTAGGGGAAGATGGCAGCCCATTTCGAACCAGTCTTGAGTGACTGGTAGCCCCACCACCAACAAGGCGGACTGCCACTGGTGGGTACCCAAGAGTCCTCTGACATGCTGGGTTAGCAACTTCACAATTATAATCCGGTGAGGTACGGGTGGGGCCACCTGTCTGCCACATAAAGGTGGAGGCGTCCCGTTAAGTACCTTGCCCAAGGACACAACAAGCAAGCTTGCCGGCTTGTTCTCCACACTACTCCTTTTTTATGCTGAGCGCCAAGCAGGGAAGCTGAGAATACCATTTTTTAAAGTCTTTTGGTATGACTCGACTTAGGGAATGAATCCCAGGTCTACCGACTACAATGTGGACGCTCTAACCACTACACCATCGCGCCGGTTACTTTACCTACTTCGCATGAGCTTATTGTTTCGAACTACTCTGTGTTTGTTTTTCTTAGATATCAAAACTCGTGCTGAATGTAGAACAATGCTTTTCAATCTTTTTTGTCATCGCGGAACCCCTAATGTACTTTCGCGTTTGTCCCGGAACCCCCACTAACAAAAATTTAGAAATCACGAACTGCTTGTAAGAAAATCAAATATTAATCATAATATACTACACTTCAAAAAATAATTAAACACTTCAACAAATAGACAGTTATTACAAGTTCCTTCTCAACTTACCGCTACTACTACTTTTACAACAGTTAACCTAATGCTTTACCGTATGATTCTATATTGCAGCTCTTGACAATAACTTGTCGTCACAACAACAAATTACACCGTATAGCGTTGATTTTCTCTCTCTATCCTCAACTAACTCTGACTTTGAGTTAACTTGAACTCTAATCATCATTACGAACCTTCTGTCCGTCCTCAAAACATGTATTGACTCCAATCTTTTTAGATAGTGAAGTGCAAAATTTCTGTCGTATATGTAGTATGTAAAGGTAAAGCGAGCAAAATTGAACTGTACCAATCAACAGCCGCCTCAACGTGGTGGTGCGGTCCCCGACCCGTTTGGGCTGGATCAAAATGGCTATTGGCCTTCCCGAGGGTCCCAGTTACCCCGGGCACTCCCCTCACACAAACCATTTTTTCGCCGTGCAGACCCCTGAACGACCGCAGTAGGGTAGCACGCAGCCTCTTTAAAATTGGTCTGTCTTCTCTCTTCTCCTGCCTTTCTCCTGCCCGTCTTCTCATTATTCTCCTTCTCCTAATGAGCGGCAACGTTTATCCTAACCCTTGTCCTGTCTTTCCCTATTCAGTGTGAGCTGGAAATGTGACCTGGCGGGGTAGGTCAGTGGAATGCTGCACATGCTCTAATTAAGTTCATTTAAAGTGCTCACTACTCTCCTTTTCTAGATTCATAACTCTTGGCAGCTCTCACTCCTGGAGCTGCCCTCCCTGCCTTTTTTGAGATTCTACACCTACCAGCACTGTGCCTTCCTCCTCGGACTCCTCCAGCTGGTATACCTTCATTGCTCAATCTGGCCCCCATCTGCTAATGCAGCACTTGCACCTCACCCTCATCTTCAAACCTCTTATCCTTTTTTCACCCACTTTGTATCTTCTCCCTCTGCACCCTCACCACCGCCTCATGCTCTTGGCTGTTTCTCTGTAACTCCTGCTTTCTCTTTCCCTTTATAACTCTCTCAGGGTTCTTCAATGGAATGCTGGGGGTCTTCAAGCCAGGAGCACTAAACTACTACACTTTATTTCGTCTCATCCCGTTGATCTTATATATATCCAGGAATCTAACCTTAATTTATCTTCCTCTTTTCAGATCCCTGGATTCTCTGCTCTGCGATCTCATGGCACCCTCTCCCGGTCTGGTATTTTTTCTACTGATGTCGCAGACGCTAGCGGCGGCGTCATCATTTTTGTCAAGCAGGGCTTATTCTTCTCTAAACTTTCTACTTCCTCTCTTTCATCGCTTGATTCCTACTCTGATTATGTAGAGGTCAACATCTCTCTAAACAACTTCTCCTCGCTCTCATTTCTTAATGTTTATGCTCCCCCTATTCGTTCTTCTACGAAGGATAGCAGAACCAATTTTATTTCTCTCTCCATTCTTCCCTCCTATGTGGAAGCGGTGGATTTTTCGCGCTTCCGCTTCCACAGAAAAAGGAATGCTTCCACCGCTTCCGCTTCCAGCTTCCGCTTCCGCTTCCACATCCTGGTTAAAACAGAAAACTCTTACCTTAAAGTTGTTCAAATATTGGACATTTTCAAAAAGTTATGAAATTCGCAGATTTTTCAATGCTTGTGGTCTACAAATTAAATTGCAAAAATTATTTTTAATCGGACCTCGTTTAACTCCCCCTCAACACCATTAAACCTTTCATCCTTAAATTGCTTTAATTGTGTAATTTCTTGTTTCCAAAACATGTGTTTTTCTGACAAACACTGCATTTTTATTTCTTAAAATAAATAAATTTGTTTAATATAGCAAGGATAAGCGATACGAATTTGAAAAGCATATTTTTATTGTTTATCCCTTTGGGGATATTCCAAATTCACAGGTTTCTCTTTTCTCGAACACCATAGTGAATAAAATGCAATCGTTAATACAAACACATGTTACTAGCGTTACGCATAAACATGGTTAATATCGTTTATACAAACACAGTGCTATTGGCATACAACTTGGGTGGAATTTAAAATATCTGCCTCTAAAGAAGGCGCTTTGGGTTTAATTCCGGGATCAGCCAAATCGTACTCAGCATTATCGTTGGCAACTCATTCAATGCAGTTATGAACTGGTTAACAGTATATATATCAGCTCCATGTTGTGAAGATGTGTTCTACAATCTCCACCAACTTGTGCAGCTCTACCTGGCTGTACAAACAGGTAGAACGTATAGAGGTGTTTGGTTTGGAAGCATACAAGCATAAGTTGGGTAGAAACGAAAAATAAATGCGAATTAACGAACAATTCTGTGGCCCCATGCACGAACCTGATAAGCCACATTTTCTACAGAAATGAGTTAGCACCCTGACACCATTATTTTTGCTCTGTATTTGATTCAAGTACGGACGCGATGGCGTAGTGGTTAGAGCGTCCGCCTTGCAGTGGGTAGACTTGGGGTTCATTCCCCTTGTCGAGTCATTCCAAAAAGCTTTAAAAAATGGTATCTATAGCTTCCCTGCTTGGCGTTCCGAATTTATGGGAGGTTGTGGAAAACAAGCGGGCAAGTTCGCTTGTTGTGTCCTTGGGCAAGGCACTTAACGTGACGCTCCACCTTGATGTGGAAGACAGGTGGCCCAGACACTTTGGAAATAGCAACTCCCAAGCGAGTGCGGACATACCGTCCAAAACATAGCGATACAATTCGCTTTCTCATAAATCAGAGGTTCTTAACCTTTTTTGTCTCGTTTACCCCTTGCCGAATGAAAAAATTAAAACTTACCCCATCCTCTGGTGGCCCCTTGTGAAAAATGTAAAGCATTCTTTTTTGTCTTGTTTACTACAGCAAATATCAAAAAAAGTGATTTTAGTAAACGAAGACGCGATTGTTCTTGACGGGGTCTTGTGAAAATATTAAGAAATATAGCCATGCTCAAATGTCCTAGATAGCTAAGATAAAGCACACAAGAATGTTAAAGAATTTTCGTTTATTTCAACAGTTAAGACACACAGTTTCAACAGTTAATCAGTGAGACTTTTGTGCTTGTTTTCCACAAACAATTTCTGAGATTCTCGGAGCAGTCGTTGAAAGAGCTACTCGCATGTCGTCTTTGGGAACTAAGCGAGATCGAAGTTTCGTTTTAATAGTCAACAGTGAAGAGAATCCTGCTTCACACAGATAAGTCGTTGCGAAAGGTATAATAACTTCAAATGCACGCTTAGTCAGCATAGGAAACTCTTCGACTAATCCACACCAAAACTTGGAAAAGTCACCATTGCACGACATAAACTTGGAATGAAGCGTCGTTGAACATTGAAGATCAATCAACTCATCTTTGCAAAGATCATCGTCAGCAATACTTTCTAACTTGGCTTCGAAGGGATGAGTTATCCAAGGACCAGTACTGTTGGTAATTGCACATTCAAAGTAACCGTCAAAGTTGTTTTTTAAGGTGGCAAGGTGCTAGCATATCTCGACTTCGAGGTTAGAAATCTCCTTGCTACTTCTATTGACTTTCCAATCATTAAATGTCGGAAAATTTGCGTAAATTCCTTTTTGAACTCTTCTACTCTACAGATCTAATTTTGTCTGAAAGCCTTGAATTTTATCACGTACCGGTACATCTATAGTGGTAACATTTTTGGTTGCATCTGCACATTGAGCTGGTTCAAACTTGAAAAAACGTCTGCCAAGTAAGCCAATGCACCAATAAATTTGTTGTCGTCAAAATGCTTACTCAACGGGGATTTGCGTTCTCGAAGAAAAGTCTCGATTTCACCACATAGTTCGAAAACTCGAGACAAAACGAGACCTCTAGAGAGCCACCGAACTTCTGTGTGGTAAAGAAGAACAGTGTGTCCTGATCCCATCTGATCCCAAAGCACTTTGAAAAGACGATGATTAAGAGCACGTGCCCTGATAAAATTCACGCATTCAATCACATGCTTCAATACTGCTTTCAAGTATTTAGGAAGGGTTTTACTTGCCAGTGCATGTCTATGAAGGGCACAATGAGTAGATATAATATGAGGTGCGCGTTTTTTCACCAGAGTTGTAAAGCCTGACTTAGCACCGAGCATAGAAGGGGCACCGTCTGTGTAAAGAGAACCCACATGATTCCAGGATATATTATTTTGTTAAAAAAAGTTATCCATTTTTTCCAGAACATTAACCCCTTTAGTAGTCGTCTCCAAACTTTCTCACATCAAGAATTCCTCTTTCAACTCGCAAGCATGCTCATATCGACAGTAAACCAAGAAATATGTACAGTTCGACACGTCAGTTGACTGATCTAGCTGAAGACTAATTCTTGCTTTACTAGCTCGAATTTCGTCAGCTACTTGATTTAAAATATCCTGTGACATGTCATTTATTTGACATCGTATTGCATCGTTTGACAAAGCAATTTTCTCAAGTTTTCTTTTTCGTTCTACTCCACAAACAAGCTCAACCATCTCCATTGCGCACGGTTTAAAAAGTCGTTCACCAATCGCATTTGGCTTCTCTTCTTTTTGCTATTCTGCAAGCAACACGATATGATGCTTCCAATCCTGCTTTGTCTGGGGAACTGAATCCTAATTTAGGTAGTGTTCCTGCAGCACGAAATCGAGCACTTTTGGCCAGCAAAGACTTATGGTCGTCATGTACATGTGTAGAATGGCATGAAGTAAAATGAGCTTTTAAAATTGATGGCTTCATGGAACCATTACCAAGCACTTTGGAGCAAAAGATACACTGAGGTTTTTGAACATCATCTGTCGCAATGAAGTCGAACCCAAAGTCAACATATGATTCTAAATATGTTCGCTTCTTGGACATAACAACAGCAGATTGTTTAACCTGTATTTAGTGATTGCAAAATAATTTATTTGCAAAAGACCTACACAGTGCAGTCTGTCCACTGTCTTCTGTCCAACATGCTATGAAGAAGTAGGAGACAAATGGAGCTACACCACGGTCTAATCATTGTGAAAACAATGCAATTTATTGCGAAATAAAGGAAGTTTCAATCTTAGCAAAGTTGTAACCTACTTTGTGGTCAAAGTGCAAATTAGGTTGTGAACAGTACAAATGTAGCACACTATGGTAGTACACTTGCGGAGAGATAAAATAAAAAGACGAGAACTTATTTAAACTATATATTTGCATCACAATCCAGTGCAACACTATCACTTTTTTAATACTAAAAAATAAAGTTTGCTTTAATTTATTATTCAGTAAATTTACCCCCTCGATAGGTAAAATTTACCCCCGGTTAAGAGCCCTTGTCATAAATGGAGGATAAATATGGCAAATAAAAAAAAAAATTCACAAATTTTTCAGCGATTGAACTTGAGTGAGTATAATTTTATGATAATTTTTCCAAATATTGCTGATATCCTATTTCACATTTTCCGTGCATAAACCTGATAACCCACAAATCAAGATGGCGGCTCTTTTGCAAAGTGTTGCAGAAAGATCGAAAAGAAAGCCCAAACGTCCGTTTAACGTTGTACTACATCTAGTGGACAGAAGTAAGTTTATGATTCTTTTAAATTATACCTCTTGACATGATATGTGCTGAAAGTATGTTGTATGTTGAGTATATTTGCTGTGAAAAGTTCTGTCTCTGACCTTGCTGAATTGTCTGGAATTCTAGATCTACCTCTATTTAAGAACGCTTCGGCAATAGAACCTTTGCTTAGTCTAAATAAGGATATATATGGTAGGCGTATTTTGCCAAAACTCAGAAAGGGGTCTTGAATTAGATGTAGAAACGGATCGACCTAAGAGAGTATCAATATATACCAGCCGACAGTTTGCACTCAATGTGACTGGGATAAGAACAAAACGAGTACCATTTTATAATAGACTGCTCTTTTGGCCAGGCTGATTGAGAGAGTATTATAGTCTCAACTCAGTTAGTTTTGTGATTTTAAGAGAAGTGGCGACACATCTAAATTTAGTTTCTGGATATGGGTGGTAATCATTTAAATATTTTGAGTCACATTTTCACTTATCAAAATCATTATTTTTTAAGCTCTTTAACGTTTAGATAAGTTGATTAAGTCCTATCTTGGGTTTACGTTAATGTCATCTAGCCGCATTAATTATAACAAGTCAGATGATGTTGATATGGTCTTTGGACAGGTTAGTCATGCACCAGCTTGCTTATCGGACAGAGTTTTAAGGTAACTGTTTAGAGTTTGGTGATTTTTTCTCTTTCTTTCTTCGTATTGATATCTGTACCAAAGTTATACTTCATCCTTTTACTTCTGATCTAGACCGTGTGGGCACTAGCGGCGCTAAATGTAGCGGCCGCTATTAGCGTCAATGGTGTTGCGTTAGTGTTTGCTTTAGCGCCGCTATTGTCGTTGTAAACTAGCGACAATATTAGCGGGGTTGCTTTTTGTGCACAATAGCGCTTGCGGAAGCTGCGTCAATTTCTTCAAAAGCAGTTGCCGCTAGCGCTAAGCCCGCCTTTTGTCAAAATACAAATATCGTCTCAAAAGTGCAAAATGTTTAAAAATTACAGGCTTCCACAAAGCATCTTCCGAAGACGAATTTTTATAAAGAGCGTTTGTGAAAAAGTTACGAAAAAACAGCAGCAGTGAGAAGCTATTAGACAATTTTTTCACGGAGAGACACGAGTCTCAAAGCAAATCGATTGCTATGTTGCTCTCTAATGCGACATTAAGCTGGTTATTTGCGAAATACAACACCGCCATACTTTCCAGGGCAACAGTGGAACGCCTGTTTTCATTAGGGAAAGATGTGCTGAAGCAAAAGCAATCTGGACTTAGCGATTTATGGTGAATATCAGAATGGGGCAAGTGAAGCACTTGTCTCAAGCCTCCCCTTTTTTGAGGGCCCTCTTTATGGCTTTACAAATTGTCATAAAACTTTATTAGCCTTTGGGAAAGAATATATCTCTCCTAACAATAATAATCTTGGCAACATTCATGTCATTATCCCGTGTCGACGTAGTTTTTTTTGGTAATTATTTACGGTATTCCCCCATATACAAACCGTTGCTTATTTATTTTATTCTTGAAACGATTTTATTGGTAGTTATTTCCGGTACTCCCCCCGTGGATAAACCTTTTCTGATTTATTTTCTAAGCGTTTTTATTGGTTGTTCCTTGAGTAGCAGTTTCTTATGTTACCCCATTTTCAAGCCTTTTCTTGTTAATTTTTAGTTTCTTGTAATTTTGTTTGGCTAAAATAATTAGAAACTTTTTTTCAGTTACGTACAAATGGGAAGTATATATACGGGTGGGTCATTTTGAAAACTCAAAGACGAAAGCAAACTGAGAGACAACAGAACAGAGAAGGGTGAATAATTAGAAGACAAGGGTCAAGCACTATTACTAGAGAGGGGGACTTTCGGCTGCTATAAGAGTGTGTTGGTAATTGTCTGTGTGCAACAGCTTATGAATTAGTAGAGTTTTGTTGTTAAAGAGTGGGCTGGAAATTTCGCTTCTCAAGCGTAAGTGCTTAGGCCAAAGGATAGGTCATAAAAATGTAGCCGTTAAACTCTACCGAGCGAATTTTCAAGTCGCCAAATCGTCATATACCGGTCACTAAGTACAGGGCGGGTGACTTAACCGCATTCGGCAACACCTCTACGTTCCAACCATCTTTTTTATCATCCTGAAAGTTATAAACTTGAAATTAAAGGCGCTAAACATAAGACATATTTTTAAAAACAGCGAAATCAATTCAAAATCAATGAAACTGGAAATTTTGAAAACGAGACAGTACAATAAAATTGAGATTTTCCTGACGTCATAAAAGAGTATCTGCGGAAATCACCCAATACTAGCCAATGGAGTAGCTGTTTAGTAACTCTTAGATGCTGAGGGGGGCCATGATGAAATCTTGCCCAAGACCCCTTAATCCATCACTGCCAGCAATGAAGATTTTGAGATGCTCATTTTTTAAAAAATATCTGTATTTCAATAAATATTTGTTTTTGTGTTGTTGTTGCGGCAACTAGTACATTTGTTAGTGTTGTCTTCTGGTATGCTAGTATTTCCTCAGCTGGACTGAGAAACAAATTTGTCCTACGAAATACCAGAGGCGTGGCAGACATGTCAGCTTTGTGTTCCTGATGAAACTAGGGCATTCCAGTTAGGGCCCAATGGCCCTTATGTCTTAGAAAGTACTTTTTTTATTTGTTTACCATGTTATGTTGGTGAAAAACTGTTACGTGTTTGTTTTTTATTACATTATTATATTGTTGTTTTTTATTATTGTAAAGTTAGCAGTGTGCAAATACACCCTATTTGTTAAAAAGTAAAGAAAAAAGAGCTTGAGAGGAAAAACGATTGACAATAAAAAGGATAGATCTAGTGAATTTCAGAAAACTAGTTGATGATGAAACTCATAAAATCTATCATAGCAAATGTGGCTTGTAAATGATGACTAAAAATTAGTTACGCGCATGAAAAGAGCATGATGCAGTTTTTATTCTTCTTCCACTCTTTCATGAAGACGTAATATACGCATTTTCTAACCTGAGTTATTCCATTTCCTATTTTGAGATATAACAGCAGAATCAAGACCCATAGTTGACCTTAACTTTGAGGAAACTCATTTAGAGATGGACCTATGACATTCACATTGAGAACATAAGACTGTCAACCGGCTCGATGGTGTAGTGGTTAGAGCGTCCGCTTCGCAGTCGGTAGACTTGGGGTTAATTTCTCAAGTCGAGTCTTCAGCAAATAGGAATAGTGTGGAGAACAAGCTGACAAGCTTGCTTGCTGTGTCCTTGTGCAAGGCACTTAACGGGATGCCTCCATCTTTATGTGGCAGACAGGTAGTGGGGCCGAGCAGTCTACCCATCGTGGTGGCCCCAGTCCAACTCAAGACTTGTAAACCGAGCGTGAGCGCCTACAAGGTGGAAACCATATATACATCTTCCTGCATAATGCTCACAACAAATAGCTCAAACGACGAAGAAGAAGAAGCAGACTGTCAGAAAACTGCCGGTCCCGTGCACAATCTGTCGTATTATATAATAATGCGACTCATTATAGTAGTTCGAGCCGGTTAAATGTACATAATGTTTAATTAATACGTTTTATTTTTATTCTTTGCATTAGTTTCTTTTATACTTTTTTCTTATGGTGTGTGGCCTTAAAGTCTCTTTCAATGATAATTGAATCTTTGTTAAAAATTGAGCTCAACTTGAATAATAAAACCGAAATACTGTTTCGACCTATCAGGTCTCTTCAGTGCAGTTGGTGACCGTGCATCGCTAGCCTCTTGCATTACTATACATGTAAGACCTTAAAACCAAAATAATTTGCCAAATATTTTTTTCACTGCATAAACCTGATATTTGAGTTATCAGGTTTATGCACGGAAAATAAAAAAAAATCATATCAGTTTTTTTAAATTTGCTTCATAACTTTGTTCATGTTAGTGTTTGTCAACTCAGAAAATTCACGAATAATTTTGTAAATATACTTGACATAATAAAAAAAAATTAAATGTCATTCTGCAGCTGCATGTGTGTTTTAGAGCTCTTTATAGTTAACTGCATTTGTCTCAGTTTGATTGTTGTGTGGGTTATCAGGCTCATGCATGGCGCCACAGAATTATTGAGCTGAACGTGGCAATGTGTGAAAGTACAAAAACAGCAAACATCCCCGTTTTGATTTATGTCAGCATAGATATTTTGAAGTTCGGGTGCTCTTGCTGGTGCTGTTTGACCGGTTGAAATAAACTTGACCTTTGTTGTTCATCATCAATCAAATTGTAGCGTAATCTGAGTGAAGTTTTATTCTACGTTCTACAGCATCGTAGACTACTTTACTGTATCTGCAAAAGATTAAATCATATGAAGAGTAGAGTGATTGTGCCATTTGTTTACTGGAAGTTGTAACAAGCAATAGTCTGATTCCAACTCTTACAACAGAAAACAGGACTATTGTTAAATGAATTTTGTCGGTGATGTATTGCGATAAAAACTTTATTGAAAGAAATGTAAGCCATGTCAAAATTTACTGGCACGTGCGGTGGAGAGGACGTTTCGAGCTGCAGCTGCTTTTTTTCCATTAACCAACTTATTTGTGAGAAGAGATAGACTATTGTCTTCTCAATTAGATATCAAGGATGTGTTAACATTCAATTTACGGGTGATACGGCTTCGCAGAGTACTGACAGACCATCCACCAAGTGGATCTAGTATAGATCCCGCAAGTGTGGCGGTCTAAGCTATGCTTTATTGAAAGCCTCTAGCTTCTTGTCGGTCACCAACTGCACTGAAGAGACCTGATAGGTCGAAACAGTGTCACTGTGTAGTTTTGCTATGTGCATCGCTAGCCTCTTGCATTGCTATACATGTAAGACCTTGTGACCACTAGGCTGTGACAGCACTATTGTTCTAGCAGTTGCTAGACTTAGTGCACCTGCGACAACCGCCACTCATTCATGAGTGATACGGCTTCGCAGAGTACTGACAGACCATCCACCAAGTGGATCTAGTATAGATCCCGCAAGTGTGGCGGTCTAAGCTATGCTTTATTAAAAGCCTCTAGCTTCTTGTCGGTCACCAACTGCACTGAAGAGACCTGATAGGTCGAAACAGTGTCACTGTGTGCAGTTTTGCTATGTGCATCGCTAGCCTCTTGCATTACTATACATGTTTTAACATCTTTTGTAAAGCAACAGTTGCAACAACTGCATTAATGCTTTTATAATCTAGCATGCTGCGAATGAAGTTCAAGCAGTTGACACCTGGTTCACAAACATTACTTGATTTTGCCCGAGTCGAATTTCAAAAGATTGCTAGAAAAAGATGTATTTTGGCCAATAAGCTGGCACACTCATTTGTGCGTGGCATCTGCTCAGACCACATGAACATTTGGTAGTAGAGAATTACTCTTTTCCGTATAGCATAATAAGTACCAGTATAGGTTTATAATGTACGACAGATGCTTGTAGCGTTTCTCCAAACAATCAAAGTAAGTGGCAGTTATTCTTTAGTGTCAGGAAATGTTCATGTATTCCAAATTTTCACACAATTAAGTTAGATTTTTGTACACACACTAAAGTGGTCAGCAATGTTGCAAAAAGTAGAATAAAACTTCACTCAGATTACGCTAAAATTTTGACTGATGATGAACAACAAAGGTCAAGTTTATTTCAACCGGTCAAACAGCACTATCTAGAGCACCCGAACTTCAAAATATCTATGCTGACATAAATCAAAACGGGGATGTTTGCTGTTTTTGTACTTTCACGCATTGTCACATTCAGCTCAATAATTGTTCGTTAATTCGCATTTATTTTTCGTTTCTGCGCAACCTGTACTTGTATGCTTCCAAAGCAAACATCTCTATACGTTCTACCTGTTTGTACAGCCAGGTAGAGCTGTAGAACACATCTTCACAACATGAAGCCGGTATATATACTGGCAACCAGTTCATAGCTGCATTGAATGAGTTACCTACAATAATGCTGTATGAGATTTGGCTGAGCGCGGAATTTAACCCAGAGCTCCTTTTTTAGAGGCAGATATTTTAAATACCACCCAAGCTGTATGTCAATAACGTTGTGTTTGCACTCATGATACCAACCATGTTTATGCGTAATGCTAGTAAGGAGCTGTTCACTAATCATATGACGCAATTTTTCCGGTTTTAAATCCCCTTTCCTCACATGACACATTATATTGCCTGTTTTTAATTCTCCTCCTCTCACATGTGACGCGTCATATAAAATATATTATTCAAGCAAACTTTAAATTTTTGGATTTGCCACAAATATCTGTTTAATTAATCGATTGAAAACTTTAATCCTTTTAAATATAATCGCATATTTGTTATTTAGCGATATCTCTTATATCTCTTTCCCTCATTTAGTATCAACATAACTTTTTGCTTCCTCCCTCCCCCTCTGCAGGCGTTATATAATATTTGAACGGCTGCTAACATGTATTTATTAACGATTGCATTTCATTCAATATGGTGCTGGGGGAAAAAAATCCTAGTAAGTTCGGGAAATACCCAAAGGAATAAACATGCAATAATATCCTCTCCAAATTCTCATCCCTCGTCCTCGCTACATTAAACCAATTTGCGATTTTTAAGAAATAGAAATATAGCTATGCAAGAGGCCAGGGATGCAGTTAGCAAACTGCACACAGTGACACTGTTTCGACCTATCAGGTCTCTTCAGTGCAGTTGGTGACCAATAAGAAGCTAGAGGCTTTTAATAAAGCATAGCTTAGACCGTCACACTTGTGGGACCATTTTGTACAAAAACCGTATGCTTCAGCAATAAGAAATCCCCTAATCAAAGCAATTTAAGGATGAAAAGCTCAATGGCGTTGAAAGGGAGTAAAACGAGATCCGATTAAAAGATAATTTTTGCAATCTTATTTTGTAGCCCAAAAGCTTTGGAAAATCAGCGAATATTATCACTTTTTGATAATTTCCAACATTTGAACACTTCTGGACTCACTTATATTTCTGCATTACTGAATGGTGAACTGAATTTTTAATTGATGTAAACTTTTAAATATCTGACACGATCCAAAATACTATTTCATAATTTTGCCTCTGGGCTGGCCGTGCTTTGATCAAAATGCTTTAGCACATTGCTCAAGCTTGACCGGAATACATTTTTCAAAATTCATGTCGGGTGCAAAAAGTTAATTTCAAACGAAGCTTTGCCGGCTTTTTTACCCGTGCAGAGCTCTACTATCTATCTTTTGATACAAAACTAATTGGAACAAATATATTTTTTTTCATAATTTCAAGTTTGTCAGTGAACAAAGCATTTTACTTGTTTTCACCTTTTTTTCAGTCGAGATGCTGACTGCTATTTTGATCAGTGCTGTCGAAAGTCTGTTGTGCAATGTTTTTGGTTTTATATTTGGACTCAGTAAAGACATGAGTTCAGCTATATGTTTTATTATTCAATCAGGGAAAAGAATTGGTTAATTAAACTGGAACATTCTTTGTGTTCAGACACACTGTGGATTTACAAATCTTGCTAGCACACTGCTTTTTTACCACAAGCAGTATAAGCCAGCAGAAATGCCGTAGAGTGTTTTTCAAAAGACAAAACAATTAATCCATTGCACGGTTTGAACTCACGATCGTTGTGGCCCTAAGCCGGGCTCCAACCATCTTGATTACTTTGGTCCCAAAAATCGTGATTGACAGAGCATTTAAAAAAAGTGTGCAATCAATCCCATTTATTTTTGGATTTGCTTGGAAAAGAGCAAAGACCATTTTGTCGTAAAATCATGAAACTTCTTTCCAATTCCGGCTAAAAATTTGATATTTCAAAGTATACGAAAGTTATTCCTGTCAGTATTTGTTAGTATAAGGTCTCTGATTTGATAACTGGACTAGAAATACGCTGGTCTTATTCTTGTCCTAGAAAAAAACTGTTCTTGGTTTCAAATAAACCGGTGTGGATCAAAACATAGCACTCTGCACCGATGGCAGTGCGATACTCTTGTTCTACATTTTATATACAGTATACCTTCCTTCCAACCCCCAAGTTTTTGTCATTGTAATCCCATTGTATTTATGCAGCAGCTAAAAGCTTTAATTTTGCTATTGACCCAGCATAGCAAGCTTCGACAGACTTGATTGTCATCACTTGCTGACTTACGTAAAGAATTATCACGTCAACTGATGCCAGCCTTTTTTAATAGTTTTTGTCGCTAATAATACTTGCATGATTTATACTATAGCCTGCCGTTTTTATCTTAGTTTTCTATTACATATTGCGCAACATTTTTGACTCTACTGTAGTGCCGAAAATATGAGCTCATATCAGCACCATTACGAAAGTCCGGGTATTTTTACGGACCTAAGATTTTAAAGAGGGCTTGGAATCAATTTCTGGAAAACACCGTAGCAATAAATTTAGGATACTTTTTTCCTAGTTTTACCACCAAAATATACATATTTGACAACAATTAAAAAGATCCCCAAAAGAAAGGTTATCTATCTGACTTTAAAAAAACTTGGCACGAGGCTGGATCAGCTTATCGACCCCCTTACGCACGTTATTGTCTTCTATTGTGTATCTGTAATTTCTGTTAATTGCTGTGGTCAAGATAAGCAGTGCCATAGGAAAATTGTCTCCCTCAAGTCTGGAGTAGAAGCAATAGTTATCCAAAAGAAATCTCATGAGATTGTATGTTTGAGGCCGAAAAGCGATACGCAACTTAGACTTCCCTAATACCAAAGCTATTGTTAGATTCTATTCCAAAACTGTCTTTCAAATTATTGGTCTTTTCCAACTCACATTTACAATTCAGTCTGCAGTTTATATCTATACTTTTTCTTGATGTCGCAGTAACTAGAACACCGCTTTGCATACCGTTGGTGCAAGTTCAAACCTGAACAGGTCATACTGAGCACTTGCTAGAAAATGGTATTTACAGCTTCCTACTTAGTGCTAAGCTTCGCGGAGGTGTTAAAAATGGAAAAAAAGTTATCAAATTTGCTTGGGTTGCCTATGTTAAAGGCAGCAAACGGGATTTTTGTCTCATATGTAGGAGGTGGGCCAAGCAGCCTACCCCTAGTGGCGACCAAGTTTAACTCACTGCCAAATAAAGCATATACTTATACGCGTTAACGAATCTATGACCTCACAATTGCAGATTCTTTTCCTTGTTCGAAAACATGAATTGTATATTGCAGATGACACGTCGCAGTAAAACAACTATTTTAAATCTTCCAACACGTAATTGCTGAGCACTGCAGTTTCTTGAAGAGCAGCTGCTCTGCTTTTTGCGGTCAGCAACCTTGAAAGTTGTATTGTTGCAAATGACAAGCTATTTTTAAAAAAGTTGGTATTTAAAAATAGAAAATAGCAATAAATTAATATCGAATCTTTTCATCTGATTTTATCAAGGAAATGTAAGTCAGATTGAGGAAGAGAAAAATGCGGCAGCTTTTATAGCATAAACGGGAACAAAAGAATGACACGAAATAAAAGGCCCTCTCGCACCGATTGGTTAAAAGCAACCAAGGAGAACAAACAACTAGTAAAAAAGTTTGAGACTGTAGACGAATTCTTTTCGTTTGTTGAGGTCCGGTTTTGATATTTTTATGCATGTGGCTTCAAGAGCGGAAAAACGGAAGGCGGTGCATCCGTGGGCGAGGATCTTCTCGCACCGGATTCTAACATTGGGGTTTATAGTTCTCCTTCGGTTCTGGTATGCTGTTCTTGCCAAGATTGACTGGGCCAGAAAAGGCTTCGGAACGACATCATGAATTTTCACAATGCTGCTGAGATAATTCGGCTTGACACGGGTTTTTCTTGAAAAATAGTGATTTCGTATGCAAGAATTCCCTTGAAGAAAAAAAAAATTGTGCAGTATTTGTGACATTCAAATTGAGAGACATAAGAAGAAAAAGAAGAAAATACTTGGAGACAGCGAGAGATGTAGGGTTCGCAACAGAAAATGTAATGCTACGCTTGATGAAATTATGGTTGACAAAGTACTCACAGAAATTAAAAAATACAGAATTTGAAGAAATTGGTTTCTAGTTTTAAGTTCCTTATAGACGTAAAGGAATTAATGATCACAACTGATAAAAGTAACTAGAAATGAGATGCATATCCGTGGAGCGTTGTTACGATGAAGACTTGAAGGTGTAAAATAATGAATTGCCGAAGGCTATACTCAAGACCAGGAATAATGTTAAACGCGAAAAATCAGCGGACCTCGTTCATTTCATTGCGCAATATGGAAATGATGTATTTCCAAATCTAAGAGTTGGTTTTCAGATCTTGGTAACTTTTGCAACATCCATTGCCAGTTGTAAACTGTCTATTAGTTAGTTAAAATTTACTCTGTTCTACCTATGATCATCTTATTCTATGGGATAGGAGAAATGCTCAGTCTTGGATTTGCTGAGTGTGGACAGAGCTGTTACTGACAGCGCAATATTGAGAAAGTACTAAATAAATTTGCAGCTGCAAAAACAAGAATTTTTCTGTGAAGTTACGTACCCAAGCATTTCATAAAAATATTTCTTTTACTGTTAAACGTTTGCTTGTAACAAATCCCATTTATTGGTTTAAGATTATCTGAGGTAATGTTACCTTTGAATAATATTTTAGTGAGAAAAATTTTGCAGTAATTTTTCTATACAACTTTATTTTTGTATCGTTTCCTAATTTCAGGTTATCATGTTTTTAAACTTGAAATTTCGGTTAAAGCATGATACTTTAAGGCTCACACCTTGACATCGGGGGCGCAAAAAGTGTCATCATCCCCTGGCGCTGAAAACCCTTATTACGTCGCGCCACTTTGGTGCAGACCCACGATTATAAATTAGTTTCCATGTTTTCGCTTAGTGAAAGAAATGGATGAATGTTAATAATAAATAGACTGTGTGTACCGAAGATCATTCATTATTTTCAAAAAAGCGAAATCGGGATAAGAGATTAAGCTAAACTTTATACACAATAAGCCATTCAATGTGTAAAGTATGATCTAGATGCATCATTTTAGTTGAAAATAGCTTTAAAGGCGCACTGGATCAGAATGCATGCTTTGGGAGAAGGCATGGCTCCAATTCTTGCTCTGCATAACCAGGGCAAAGTGTGCAGCCAAAAAACATTATATCACAAATACAAATACGGCAGTGGGAGCACCAAGTCGTATTATAAACGTATGGCCAAATAGTTTTCTGTAATTGAGAAAACGACCTCTATTTTTGGTTGTATTTTCCTCATCCTTACTCAATAAAACAAACAATTGATGTACTTTGTTTGTAAGTATTGGCAGTGTTGATTAATAAAGTAATATAATCACTATTGCGGGTTTAGGAACTATGGGCCTCCATTTACAACAACTTTTGGTTATTTATCTAACAATTGTTTGACGGTGAAGTCGGCGTAGCTCCCTGAACAAATACCTTTAACTCTCATTTAACTCGGCATAGCTGAGGGCTAGTTCTGTAAGGCTAAAATTGCACCATATTTGGGAGATACATTGTTTTTGTTACTTTGCTTGATGATAGCTTCAGATAGCTACCGGAATCAAAGCTTAAAATTTGAGGGAAAGACAAGATCCCGTTTAACTCTCGTATGCATGCCTATTCAACAAACAAGAAACACAAGACGTAGCCAGCCAGCAGGGATTTAGAAAGCCTAAGAATAAATCAAAACAAAACAACATTTCTGTGTGAAATCGCACAGTATGTAAAGCATTTCTGCTACTTTGCACGAATATAACTAAATAATAAAAATGTATTCCATGACTTCCAACTAAGAGAAACGCAGGATTCCCTTTGATTTCTTGACAATGCACAAGCAACAAACAGAGCACATAGACCTAAGGCTTAGCCAGGACCTTGAAGTCAAAAGTTTAACTACAAGAGGGAGCGCACCAGGTCGTAAAATAGGATAACTACATAATATCCAACTTTTTCATTGTTTAAGCAATCGCTACAGATAAAAACGTTTTGTCACTAACTTTATTATCAGTATTTTACTCTAATAGTACATCCAATTCTTGAAGGATGGGGATATTTTATGACATTTGTGCGATATTAGTCATGGCAGCCCTGCGAGCAATCCAGAGTCCTAGCTAGTTTGAGACATCACCAAAGAAAGATTTAAAAGTTAAACGCTTTATTTTATAAACGTTTGAATAATACGATGGTACATTCAGTCCTTCAAAAATGGTGATATTTTAAGGCATTTATGCTGTTTTAACGTACAAGGAAAATGCTAAAGTGGCCTTAATACCTTGATCCCACTTTCGTTTGCTTACTTACATTTGTTAGAAAAAAAGTTAACAAGAGACTTCTGATGAAAACAGCTAGTACCAAAACTTAACACTTCAAAGAGCGTAAACTAAAATTTTAGGCCATGTTAAATTATGACTTTGAAAAGCTAACCTAACCGTCCGTGCCACTACTCAGGTTAACTGTATGAATAAATATAAACTTTCGTAATTAAACTTCGGTTCTATATGAGGCTATTTTTAAATACAACTTTAAGAGCACTTAAGAAAGTAAAACTAAAACCTGAAAGCTCCAGTGTATACTGGTAAAGTTAGCATAAATTGCTATTGGAAAGTAGTATAGTAGTAGGTCAGGAGTTCTTAATCTGGGGTCCATGAACGCCTAAGGGGTCCGAAAAGGTGCTCAAAGGGGTCTGCTTGATTGGTTACAACAGCAGCGTTATATGCACCCTGACTACTCCAGAAAAGGCAAAATCGCATTTGTGATGTAATCATACACAACAATTATGTCGTAATAGAGTGAACCAAAAACTGTATACGAGCATGCTGAATTGGGCGCTTTTGAAATATTTTATTGCTGTTAATAAGTTTTCTTTTACAAAAGGTTGGTAACCAGGAAAGGTATCAGAAAGTGTCAAAAAAGAGGAAGTACAGTTAAGACTATGTAGGTTTTGGTTTTACCTTCGTTACTGATAGTGATAGCAATGAAAGACCTCAGTGTTTTTTGTGGTAAAGTCTTTGCCGTTGCAAGTTTGAAACCAGCAAAACTGATGAGCACCTCATATCTATTCATTCTAGAAATGCGCTGCATAGTGTTGATTCTTTTTGTTCTAAGAAGGCTCGATTCGATAAAGCTGGGACTTTGCAGAAAATCGGATTCATCAACACGCAGAAATCTTGCCTCGAAGCTTCATATAAGTTTGCTTACTGCATTGCCAAAAAAAAGGAAAGCAAATACGATCGGAGAGACATTGGTAAAACCGTGTGCTCTGAAAATGAATGAGCTGGTTTGTGGCACAAAACAAACAAAAAAACTTAAAACCGTTCCTTTGTCAAATGACACCGTAAGACCCAAAATTACTAACATTTTTATCAATATTTTGGAACAAGTTAATCGAGGACTAAAAGTTTCACCATTTCCATTTAGCACGCAACTGGATCAAAATACAGATATCTCTGATTGTGCCCAGCTTTGTGCGTATGTTTGATATATGCACGCCGGTGCAATTAAAGAAGAATTCCTATTTTGCAAGGCCCTTTCTAAAACTACTAAGGTGCAGATGGTGAACAATTTTTTTTGCCAAGCAAGACTTCAACTGGAAGAGAAATAATGGTAGTTTATGTACCGACGGAGCGCCTGAAATATTTGGGAAAACCTCAGGATTTGCTTCATTGGTAAAAAAAGAAGTTCCTCACATCATTGTGACTCATTGCTTTTTGCATCCACTAGCATTGACATCAAAAACTCTATTATCAACTTTGAAAAGCAATTTTGTCTATTTCTGTAAAAGTCGTCAACTTTGTCAGAGCTCGAGCTTTGAACCATTGAATATTCAGAAAGCTTTGACAAGAAATGGGTACGCAATATGAAGTTCTTTTGTAGTGTACAGAAGTTCGCAGACTTTCGAAAGGTCAAGTTTTGAAGCACTTGATGGAACTGAGAAAGAAAGTTTCATTTTTTACAGGGGAAAAACAAAATCCTCTTTTATTGTACGGTAATTTGACTGTATGAAGTTTCTCTGTGACATAGCTTACTTGGCAAATATTTTTAATCACTTGAATGAAGTACACCCGTCAATTCAAGGACAAGATCTAACGACCACGGATGTTACCGAAAGATTGCAAGCTTTTTAAGCAAAGCTTCCTTTGTGGGAAAAGAGATTAGAGACAGACAACTTTGCTGACTTCCCAATGCTGGAGGAAGTGATTCTCAAAGCCGAATTGATAATACCGAAGCCGTGGTTCCCTTCCTGCGCGGAAATATGTGCAAAAATTTAGATAGATTGCAGCAGTCTTTAAAAAGTTAGTGCTTAGATGATCTGAATTTTGAATTCGCAATCCATTTCTTGTCGATCTGGATGCTTTTTGTGACAACCATCTGGCAAAAGATGGCCTCATCGAATTGAGGACAATGCCAATGCTAAGAAGCGTTTGGCATTGTTTCAACATGGCGTTTCAACTCAAAGAACATTGCAGAATTCTAGTGTTCCTTGACACAAGCTTATCCTCGCCTGGTAAAGAGAGCCATGGTTGCTCTTATTCTTTTTTCTACAACCGACCTCTTTGAGTCGGGATTTTCGGCTCTTCTTGCTATTAAAACGAAACCACGAAATAGGTTGGATGCTGAGGACAACATGCTTGTTGCCGTGTCAAAAACCATCCCACAGTTTTGTGTTCTTGTTGCAAATAAGCAACAACAACCTCCGCATTAAAGTAAAATCTTAAAAACTTATTTGTGGTAAACTTATTTTACAAGCTTTTTCAGCTGCTTCAACCATTGTCTTTCTGATTGTTTTTTTTACGAGAATTTTTCGGTTATTTTACAAGTGTTTTTCTTTCTGATTTATGTTAAAAGCAAAGGTTCTCCGTTTATTGTTGTATAATTTAGTTAATTCTGGATTGGATTTATTATCGACTGATATTCGTTGAATTATTAAACGCTACGTTTGGTCCACTAATCTTTTGACTACTAGTACGTTGATTAGAGCTAATTCTGTCCATTGCAGTCTGTTTCTTCC
The DNA here is from genome assembly GCA_963675345.1 of Trididemnum clinides. Classification (NCBI taxonomy): domain Eukaryota; kingdom Metazoa; phylum Chordata; class Ascidiacea; order Aplousobranchia; family Didemnidae; genus Trididemnum; species Trididemnum clinides. Next base: position 33,265,112 of record OY776289.1, on the reverse strand, counting down.
AAAGTTCTAAACTAAAAGGGTCCATAGCGTTTGAAAAAATGTTTTAGGGGTCCGTTATCCACACAAGGTTAAGAACCCTTGTAGTAGATGAACAAGAGCACAAAGTGCGTTTTCCAAAAACACTGTGATAAAAATTTTAGGTACGCATTAAACTCAAAATGTTATGACAACAATACCAAAGTCAAAGTGAATATAATTAATCCATCATATATGTGACACATATTACAAGCAAAACAGCACAGTATGATATATAACTAAATAGGTAGTATATTTGCTGTTCATAACCACACCTCCCAACTCGGCTCTATGCTGTTAGTGTTGCTTTGCTCAAAACATTTGACAGCTGAGTTGAACTAAAGCCTACACTTCACTTCCCCAGCAAGGTAACACTTTTTCACAATTATCCAAAACAACTTGCATTCATAAGCATACCATTTACAAAGTTAATAGTAGAATACTAAATGCACTTCTAAACCACTACCACTGCACCAAACAAGATAAGTACATGTACAGGAAAAACATTTTCACAATAGCGCTACAACTCAGAAAACAAGTCACCAGCCTAGCAAGAAAAAATAAAGTTGTTAGGGACCAGAGTTTTATATAGATTTTCGATATACAGGGAGTGTTTACAAATAATCGATACAATTTCAAAAATTCAACCAAATTTTATTTTTGAGATCTTTCATATAGTTTGTTTTTTTTATAGTAAAAAAATGGACTTAAAGTTTTTTTGTTTTCTTGGCAGGTACTACTTGAAATAATTAGGTTTGCAATTATAATTTATCAATAATTAAGCGATATCTTTTGAATTTAGCAGCGAAAGCGGAATTTCTGAAAATGAGCACTCTACAGGAAAAATTCCAGCGTTTTCTTGGTTTATAGAGACGATGTAAGATATCCAGACCCAGTGAAACTGTAGACGCAAATATGAAAGCCACCTGCGAGGTCTACCATTAAATCATGGGATACAAAGTTTATGGAGATTGCTATTGTGCAACAAAAAGAGCTGATCGACTTCAAATATCAGAAGACGAAATTAAATCTGTGTGTGCGGCATACACCAGAAGCCCTTCGTAGGGCTTTCATACCATGATTTAATGGTAGACCTCGCAGGTGGCTCTCATATTTGCGTCTGAGGTTTCGCTGGGTCTGGATGTCTTACTTCGTTTCCATTAACCAGGAAACGCACGGGAACTTTTCCTGCAGAGTGTTCATTTTCATAAACTCCACTTTCACCGCAAATTTTAAAAAATTCTGCCTACTCACTAAATAAATTATAATCTCAAATCTGATTATTTCAAAAAGTATGTGACAAGAAAGAAAAAAAACTTGAAGTACGTATCCTTTTGCTATAAAACAATCAAATAAAAACGTCGCAAACAATAAAATTTTGTTGAATATTTATATTGTGTCGATAATGGATACCCTGAACTTTTCGGCATTGCTGTCCATCAATTTTGGTGTATGATCCTTATTTTGGATACCAACGTTTTGTTGCCATTTTAATTGAAAGTAGCTTATTATCTTTGTTGGGCAAACGAAAATTGTGATCAATGGATTCATTGGTTCCTCCATAGCTAGGGCTATCGTATTTCGATTTGGCATTTAAAATTACAAGCAGCTGTTCCCAAATCTTTTGACGTTTCTTTTATCGGATTTTAAGCTTTCTCTTTTCATGAGACACATCATATAAATAAAGTACTCAAACCAGCTTTTATCGGTCGGATTCACCACAAAAACTTGATTGGTCAAACAATTGAAAGCTTTAATCCTTTTTATACATAACTGCCAGTTTTTTATTTAACAATTTCTCTTTTTTCTCTTTTCTCCCCCAACTGGAAGAGTCATATGCTATTTCAACGGCCTCCGATTTTACAATTTCGAGTTACTGCTTAAAACAATGTTCAAAATCAAACAAAAATAAGATTATATCAAACTATATGTACACTGCATAAAGCAAAGCAATATTACGCCCACATGATAGCAACAAAATATTAACATTTACTAAAATAACTGTAAGATCAAACATCACAAAAAGTTTCGAAAATACTTTATGACAGTGGGGTGAATCCGGTCATTTCTGCGGAGGGAACAATACCGAATAAAAATTTTAGCTCCAACAGAACAACAAAGTTTCAAGCGAAGACCTGCACCAACTCAACTCTTATTTTCACATGCATTTATACAACAAAGCTTTTCGTGCTTGAGTGTGTTCACCTTAACTCTTCCGAAACTATTAGGTTTACAGACACCAAACTCGTCACGGTTGATCGCCGCTCTGAAATGAGAGCATTTAAAGCAGGGGTGTCAAAGCCAACTGGCCAAAATGTGGCTCGTGTCGTAATATTTTGTGCGACAGTGCGAATGCCTGGCTTTTGAATTTAGTTTGCAAAAAATCGAGATTATTTACGCTGAAATTACTTGAATATAGCATGAAGTGATGGTCGAAAACTGCTGGAAGTCGCGGCGGACATTACAGGCAATAATCTTTTTTTTTTCGAGATCAGCGTCATTTTGAGTCACGTTGCATGACCTTCGCAAATCGTTTCCAGGAAAAGTAGTAATCTCCAAATAATGCCGTGGCTGGTGTGCCGCGAAACTGGACCAACTGGTTTCCTGTGCCGGCAGACAAAAAGTTTGGGGACATGATATGTAGTGTTGCTTGCTTAATTTTTTTCAACAGACTCTGGCCCATATGAAATTCAGGTATGTAAATGTGGCCCACAGCACTGAATGACTTTGGCACCCCTGATTTAGAGGGTTGGTGACGACATAAAAACGGGAATTTTTTTAAAACGAACGCTCAATGGCAGAACAATAAGTTTTGTGCTTAAAATAAAGCTGGCATCCAACTTGCCTGCTTAAAAAAGTTTTCTCTTTTGTTATGTTAAGGTGACTTCACAAAATGCTTGATTAAAAAACGTGTTTTCTTTATTTCCCCTAACAATAATGACCATACAAATTCGGGTAAATTCGTTTTCGAGAAGTATTAAAGTATTGCTTTCCACAAAAAATTTACAACCATCTCAGCTTTTTTGTACCCATCAAGAAGCAATTTATTTCGATGACTTTTCTGATTTTAACATTCTTTTTGCTTTTTTTGTTATGCTTGTTAAAAGTCTGTGACGTCAAAATTCTAATGAAAGCAGCAGCCATACTTATCATCTACCTTTACAATAAAAGCGTTTTTAATGGTAAAAAATGTATTTCTGTTAGGTGTAATTGAAATTCATCGATCACTTACCGTTGGAATCGACTATCTGTTAAACAACACTTCAAATACTGTATATGAAAAAGCAATTATAAACTTTTTTGTCTATAAAAAAAACTTCAAATATATCGGTAGAAATTTGGTGCACTTTGATGCACACACACAATTTTAAATCAGTTTTCCTTCCTTATCTTAGTGGAAAAAATGGATGCATATTAGTAATTGATAGACTTTCTGTAAGTTTGAAAGTAGCGAGGTCGGGATAAATGGCAAAGTTACACTTTATCAACGCGAAAGTTTAAGAGAAAATCAAAAACAAACAATAGACTTATAAATGTGTAAATATATTTTTGGCTTCAAAGTATCTCAACGGGGATAGAGTGCATGACTTTGGGGAAAGGCATGGCCCCTTTTTTCATTACGTTGGAACCAGTGCAAATAGCGCTGCAAAAGAACTTAATATCACAAATATAATTACAAAAGGGGGCGCACCAAGCCTTGAAATAAGCGTTGTGTTAAAGTTTATTTTCGAGTCTCTTTTTATAAACCAAGTAAATATGTTGTTTGGTATAGACAACAGTGGTGTTGCAAAAAACTGCAAGAAATCCTATGTATGCCTATTCAACAAGCAGGGAACACAAGACGTAGCCAGCAGAGATTTAGAAAGCTTAAGAATAAATCAAAACAAAACAACATTTCTGTGTGAAATCGCACAGTATGTAAAGCATTTCTGCTACTTTGCACGAAAATAACTAAATAATAAAAATGTATTCCATGACTTCCAACTAAGAGAAATGCAGGATTCCCTTTGATTTCTTGACAATGCACAAGCAACGAACAAAGCACGTAGACCTAAGGCGTAGCCGGGACCTTGAAGTCACATTTTTAATTAGAACAGGGAGCGCACCAGGTTGTGAAATAGGACAACTACATAATATCCAACTTTTATTGCTGAAAACCATCGCTGCTTTAGCGCTGCTATTTCCCCAGTTCAACTTAAATTGTGTCACCATTGGCTTATTTAAAGGTATGGGAAGATTCAGATGATTGAAGATAAGGGCTATGCCAATCTTGCTCACAATATTTTTGACTCGATTACTTTAAAAAGTACACTTGATTAAGGAACAGTAAGAGGATATGCAGAAAAAATTATTAACTTTTTATTACTATTATCACAACTGTAAATTGGGTAAAGCCGACGCAGCCACCTGAACCGATATTATTAACCGCAACGTTACTTAGTTTCATTACGATAAAATGACAATCTTTGGCCTTTATGATGCTTGATTTGCATAGGCAGAATATAGGTCTCTTGCAAAAATAGTCGATACAATTTGTTGTGGAAATTTCTTGACGTTAATTTGTCGATTGTTACTTTTAGACATTTTGGTAAGGAGATTCATTTTTCAGATTTTCCAGCTTCTCAACATGAGTCTTCAAAAGTTTGTAACAGTGTTTGTAAGCTTCCTACAAATAATGATGTAAAAAAAAATTACAATTATTCACTTTGAACCGTTAGCAAGATTACATTTAAGATAGCCAATGAGATCAACACACTGCTTGATGCTCTAATGTAAAACAACTATATTTTCGGGAGGTAGGCTACACATTCTAAAACCCGAAAAAATGGGTATCTGATCTCTTTTTAGAGAACTGTTACTTTTACTTATTCAAACTCTTTTCGAAAGAACTTGTAAATAAAGCTGTTTATTTTGCATTGCTTTGACGCTACATACCCTACTTTCAGGTGTACGCTTTGCTATATAGAGTTCCAAACTGTCACAGCTTCATTGCATAACGAGATATCATAAAGTATTTGGCGCAGTCTTAAGCACTGGGAAAGTTTTGTTCGCTGATGAGTAAATACAGATTTATATTTCTATCACGACATTACTCCTATTGCTCAGTGGCAACCAATAGATCTGACAAGACAAATCTGAACTCTTCTACACATGTATAGGCGAAGCATTATTTACGAAAATTCACTTAAACTCATATTTTTTCTCTTGCATAACTACAGGCAATTAATCAGCCTTGTTACATTGGAAAATATATTTCAGTTACTTTTATTTGCCATCTTTAATTCTTGAGCATCAAACAAAGAGAAAAGAAAAGAACTAAGCTGGAGTTCACCGCAAATTTTGACACCAAAGCACAATTCTGTTGACTGAAAAATAATTGTTGTCTACTCTACGGGTTCAAAGCTTCTCTGGATAGAAAACTCGTAAATCAAATAAGATGTTATAACAAAAAACTTATGAGCAAAACGACGTAATAAAACTGATGGTAAGAACTGGCAAGCTAAAAATAGACTTCAAGTAAGAAATTGACTGATTTTTGGAGTAAAAGCATCTTTATTATTAACGGTAGTATGGCTTGATGACATCATTAATCTTCGTAACAAATTACTGGGTTTTTGGTGTGAGAATGGAAAGTCAAATCAAAATAAATAAAATACCAAATGGCGTCATGATAGTTGTGAAAAAAAATGCAAATGAAGTTTTGCAGTAAATTGCCTACATTGTGGTAGTCGCTTCTTAGCAAGCAATTTCCAGGCAATCTTCTATTTGGGGTAATCTGCCTTCAGCATTACACAAACATAAATAAGAAAACTTGCTTAAAAATAATCATCAACATACCGTACCAATACGACAATCTATTACAACATGTCAATAACCCGCAACTAGTTTCGACCTTATTGGATCCAAAGATGTGGTGAGTGCTGTTGTGCCATTTTTCTATTTATGTTAATTAGATTGTTACGAAGGTTTTTTTTTGATGTCAATATTAACTATCAACATCAAGTATGTTTAAATCCTAAAATCACACAATTCTTTAAGTGGTGTTTACTTTTGACTAGAATTTCAATTTTTCCACCAGTTTTATTACGTCATTTTACTCATAATTTTGTCGTCATAATATCTTATTTGATCAGCAATTTGTTTATTCTATCCAGTTGAGCTTTAAGCCCGCAGAGTTGACAGTAATCATCTCTCAGTTGATGGTATTTTGCTTCAGTATCAAAATTAACGGCGAGGGCTTGATTAGTTCTCTTTATTTTCTTGCATTTGTCTTCAGGAGCTGAGGATAGTAATTTAAATTTACTGAAATATATTTCCGATGAAAAAATACTGATTAATTGCTTAGAGTTCTTTAAGAAAGGTAGTTCGAATCCGGCATAATAATCACCAGTCAGGAGAACTACTTCACATTAGACCTAACCTATAACATTACAATATAACAGTTAAATCAAACTGTTATAATCTGTAGTCCACCATCTTGATATCGTGCTGGCGCCGCACTAATAATTTAATAATTATGTCCTAAAACTACTCGTCTTTATTAGTTATAGTTTGAAACTGTTTGGCATGAAATTGCTCATTGAAAACCATTGCCAGTTATGTCGATTTCAAGTAATTTTGAGTTAGCTGTCAAACCGATGATATAGGAATAGGCACGCGAGTTCTGTTGTGGTAATGTCTTAGTGTTATATAAATCAACATAAAATTGTATAAAGTTTACAAGATTTGCCGTAAATTAATACTAGTCGCTAAATAACGGCGCAGCACACAAACCTCAAGCAGCCATTAGCGTTTGTTTGTGCTTAACTCAAGAAGTAGCACCAAATTCAGTAATAAAACACGGAATCCAACACAGTCACGTAAATATGCCTTTGCTTATATAAAAATTTATAATTGCGGAAAGTAATACATTCATTTTCTCGAAGCTTTTCGTCTGACTCGTCTTCAGGAGAAATACGTCAGAATGAAAAAGATAGAAGTGTTGCTCGCTTATATAGAGGAATACTCGATAGTGATTGGTCGATGGGTCGACCAATGAAAAGAGAGGAAACTAATGTGAAATTTTTAAGCTGTATACGAATTCTTTTTGCTTACACAAATTTGGTTTTGATGTTTTGATATAAGTAGCTTCAAGAGTTAAAAGATGGAAAGCTGTGCGGCCATGTGCAAGTATGGAAAATTTATCATCTGAATAGTTTTGTGCGCATAATTGGTTATGTAGGAGATGTTGTCCAATCGCTGATGAAGAAATTTCGGTGTTGAGGGATTTGATTGGTTTACAGGAACGGGCCAATGAGGTGCGATCTTGAAAAGTGTGCACACCTCGAACAGATTTCGGCACATGCTGCTTGATTCTCTGCTGCAATCTTTGGGAAGTACGGCCCACGTACCGACTATCGCAGTGGCACAGGTATTGGTAAACAATATTGCTTTTGTGAGAAGCAGGCAGTACATCTTTCGTGGTTGCAGGGAGAAGCTGTCTGGTGGTAAAGACAATTCGCGGTTCGACAGCAAAGTAACAACGTTTAACGGCTGTTTTGATTTGCGTTTCGAACGTCGTCGAAACGTTTCCAAGCCAAGGTAAGTGTAAATAGACTGGGCATTTCTTTGGACCTGACGGAATAGGTTTGAAGAACTGAATGATTTTTCTTTTTGTTACTGCGTCAATAATATTTTCAGGGTAGCCATTGTTTATCAAAATGGAACGGATTTTTGATAGTTCTGCTGAAAGAGTAGATTTTGAACAAATTGCCAAAGCTCTGTGTACAAGCGTAGATATTAAATTTATTTTCCGTTTCTTAGGGCTGAAAGAATTCCAGCGGACATATTGGCCAGTGAAAGTCGGTTTTCTGTATATTGAAGTAATAATATGGCAATCATTTTTCTCTACTAGCACGTCCAGGAAAGGCAAAGTTCCACCACACTCTTTTTCAAAAGTGAAGTGAAGCGAAGGATGAAGAGAGTTAAGGTGGGAGAAAAAAGCATTGCAATTCTCTTCATTGTTGAATGCAGCAAAAGTGTCGTCGACATATCGATAATAAACCATAGGTTTGTTCACTTTTTTAAACAACTCGGCTTCATAATAGCCTACAAAGATATTGGCAAGGGCTGGGCCTAGAGGTGAACCCATAGCTACACCATCAATCTGCCGGTGCATGGTATCATTGAAGCTGAATTCAACAGAAGAAGTAGCAGTTTGCATCAGCTCCACGAAGATTTCGCGGGGAAAAGGAGGTGTTTTGAGGTCGCCATTGTAGAGGGCATCAGCACAAATTTCGATGGTTTCTGATAAGGGAACATTAGTAAAGAGGCTGCTGACGTCAAAGGAACAGAGGAAAACAGATGACGGAAATTTGAAGGTTTTAACTTCATTAGCGAAGGAAAAAGAGTCTGAGATGCAGAAAGTAGAATAAAGGGAAAGTACTGGGTCAATGACTGACGTAAGCCATTGAGCCAATTGGTGTTGGGATGAGCCAGTCATTGACAAGATAGGGCGTAGTGGCACATCTTTCTTGTGAATTTTCGGTAATCCATACATGCGAGGTCGTTGAGAACCAGTAGGTCGAATGGAGTTGTAAATTTTGGCGGGAAGAAGATCATCTTTTTTCAGTTGAAGTAAACGTTTTTGTATTTTACCTTCAGTTTTTGCTGTATTGTCAAATTCGTTAGCAGGACCAAGATTTTCAAACTTCGACTTATCCTGTAAAATGCAGTTCATTTTTGAAACGTAGTCACTTTTGTCTAAAATAACTACTCCAGATCCTTTATCAGGTTTGGTGATGAGAATACTTTCATTACTACGTAAGGACTTCAAATCTGGCTTTCAAAAAGCCAAAATTGAGCGATCTTGCCCATGTCTTTTGTAGTACCCCCGTCGATATTGGCGACTTTCTTATTTTGAAAGAATGCATCCATGCCATTAAGTCCTTACGTAGTAATGAAAGTATTCTCATCACCAAACCTGATAAAGGATCTGGAGTAGTTATTTTAGACAAAAGTGACTACGTTTCAAAAATGAACTGCATTTTACAGGATAAGTCGAAGTTTGAAAATCTTGGTCCTGCTAACGAATTTGACAATACAGCAAAAACTGAAGTAAAATACAAAAACGTTTACTTCAACTGAAAAAAGATGATCTTCTTCCCGCCAAAATTTACAACTCCATTCGACCTACTGGTTCTCAACGACCTCGCATGTATGGATTACCGAAAATTCACAAGAAAGATGTGCCACTACGCCCTATCTTGTCAATGACTGGCTCATCCCAACACCAATTGGCTCAATGGCTTACGTCAGTCATTGACCCAGTACTTTCCCTTTATTCTACTTTCTGCATCTCAGACTCTTTTTCCTTCGCTAATGAAGTTAAAACCTTCAAATTTCCGTCATCTGTTTTCCTCTGTTCCTTTGACGTCAGCAGCCTCTTTACTAATGTTCCCTTATCAGAAACCATCGAAATTTGTGCTGATGCCCTCTACAATGGCGACCTCAAAACACCTCCTTTTCCCCGCGAAATCTTCGTGGAGCTGATGCAAACTGCTACTTCTTCTGTTGAATTCAGCTTCAATGATACCATGCACCGGCAGATTGATGGTGTAGCTATGGGTTCACCTCTAGGCCCAGCCCTTGCCAATATCTTTGTAGGCTATTATGAAGCCGAGTTGTTTAAAAAAGTGAACAAACCTATGGTTTATTATCGATATGTCGACGACACTTTTGCTGCATTCAACAATGAAGAGAATTGCAATGCTTTTTTCTCCCACCTTAACTCTCTTCATCCTTCGCTTCACTTCACTTTTGAAAAAGAGTGTGGTGGAACTTTGCCTTTCCTGGACGTGCTAGTAGAGAAAAATGATTGCCATATTATTACTTCAATATACAGAAAACCGACTTTCACTGGCCAATATGTCCGCTGGAATTCTTTCAGCCCTAAGAAACGGAAAATAAATTTAATATCTACGCTTGTACACAGAGCTTTGGCAATTTGTTCAAAATCTACTCTTTCAGCAGAACTATCAAAAATCCGTTCCATTTTGATAAACAATGGCTACCCTGAAAATATTATTGACGCAGTAACAAAAAGAAAAATCATTCAGTTCTTCAAACCTATTCCGTCAGGTCCAAAGAAATGCCCAGTCTATTTACACTTACCTTGGCTTGGAAACGTTTCGACGACGTTCGAAACGCAAATCAAAACAGCCGTTAAACGTTGTTACTTTGCTGTCGAACCGCGAATTGTCTTTACCACCAGACAGCTTCTCCCTGCAACCACGAAAGATGTACTGCCTGCTTCTCACAAAAGCAATATTGTTTACCAATACCTGTGCCACTGCGATAGTCGGTACGTGGGCCGTACTTCCCAAAGATTGCAGCAGAGAATCAAGCAGCATGTGCCGAAATCTGTTCGAGGTGTGCACACTTTTCAAGATCGCACCTCATTGGCCCGTTCCTGTAAACCAATCAAATCCCTCAACACCGAAATTTCTTCATCAGCGATTGGACAACATCTCCTACATAACCAATTATGCGCACAAAACTATTCAGATGATAAATTCTCCATACTTGCACATGGCCGCACAGCTTTCCATCTTTTAACTCTTGAAGCTACTTATATCAAAACATCAAAACCAAATTTGTGTAAGCAAAAAGAATTCGTATACAGCTTAAAAATTTCACATTAGTTTCCTCTCTTTTCATTGGTCGACCCATCGACCAATCACTATCGAGTATTCCTCTATATAAGCGAGCAACACTTCTATCTTTTTCATTCTGACGTATTTCTCCTGAAGACGAGTCAGACGAAAAGCTTCGAGAAAATGAATGTATTACTTTCCGCAATATTCAAGTTTTGTACCACCAATCAACTCTTCAAAAATTTATAAATGTTAAGTTTATTTTGTATATCACAACAGCATTAATAAATTGCTTTCAGAAGATTTGTAGGAGGAAAAAGGAGAAAGAGGCTCACCAATAAAGAGAAAAGCTCTTTAAAAAATATTATTGTAAACAGAAAACATTCCACTGTTTCTCATTTTTTGGAAAGAAGAAGGTTAATATTTTCCGTTTCTGCAAGTATGACTTGTTACAAACGATCATTTTAAACGTATGTTTGAAATTTAGTTCTTCGTGAAACACTCGTGTTACAACATCTTTTCAATCGTAAGCCTGGGATTGCTTATCAAATTGTGGCCTGTTGTTGATTACTCTGTACTTCATAACGTGTCAGCTTAGCATCAACTTTTTACATGTTAGGCGTAGACATCATTATGGATGTTTTTCAGAATCTTTATTAGGCATTTTTGTTACATACAAATACATATAGCCTATATCTTTACCAATTGGCTGAACATGGTTGGTCTAAAATCTCTCAAGTCTTTGGCAGTCCGGAATATATCAACTCTGTTTTCTGACTTTGCCTGTTCGATTAAATTCGCTAAAGCCAGGAAAATACTTGATTCATTGCAACCGTCTCTAAAACGACAAAATAATTTCGATTACATACCCGCTAAATTATTATTATGATAAACTATTAGCACAAATGCTAAATTAAATTACTTAGTCTTAAGTTGAATGTATTTAAAGTGGATTTTGAAAAATTGTTAGAAAAATATTTTGAATATTTTTTCAAAGTCAACATATGCGATTTACACTGAACGATATCATTTTCAATCAACGGTAGTTAACGTGTTGTCACAAAGCGGAACGACAGTCACCAAAGATGCTCTACCTACCATTCAGAAAAGTTTTGTCATATATGAATACAAGTGCCACTGTAACAGTCGGTACGTAGGGCGAACATCTCAACGACTACAGGATCGCATTAAGCCACATGTTCCGCAATGGTTAAGACAGCAACTGACCCATCCACGCCGATCTCAACTACATAGATCGTGCAAACTAACCGACACTAAACCGGTTTGTGACTCTGCCATTGGTCAGCATCTTTTAGATAATGATCGATGCGCATTAAACTATGATAATAAGTTTTCAATCCTCGCCGCAGCACGCAGCTCTTTCCATCTTAATCTTTAGAGGCTGCTTATATCAAGACCCGGCGCCGGTGTTATGCAGACAGAAAGAGTTTGTTTACACTCTTAAACTCTTTTGATAATCGTGGCCATTGGCCTCCTGCTGCGCCTTCTCTAACTTTCGGAATTGCGAAATCTTTCTTTGGCGCGCTTTACAATACTAGCGCTATCTTGATTGCCTATCATCCAAATTATTCACATAAAACACTTATTCACTCTAGATCTTCCCTTTTGACGCAATACCGCCACTGATTAGAACGTCACGAAAAGCTTATGGCTCAAACAGCTTTTTTCAAAGCTATATTAGCGACAGTTCGTTAACCCAGTATCATTAAAGTGATACTACGATAAAATTTAAGCATATTTCTCTGACAAAGTATTTCATCTTGATTAGCATAGAATTTAAAGCATAGGTTTTGCAATGGAGTAGATGTGACGATCTGGGAAGCCAGTGACAAAGAGCATAAGGAGGCTTTGAATCCCAACCGATAAGAGGCGTTTTCGGCTTTGAAACAATTTGATAAGAGATCTGTATTATGCCAACATTTTTTCTGATAGCGCGAGCCACGCATTTCTTTGCTGCTTTATTCATGATATAGCCCAATAAATTTTCAATGTCAATGGAGATTTCAGATGTTTAATTTAAAGAAAGAAAGAAAGCAGAAAAAGTATTTTTTTTCACTGACCTGTAATAACAAGCTACTTGACATGTTTCTTTTTATACTAACTATCAGAAATGTTTTTCACAAAAATATTCTTTCACTTCTACTTACTAAGATTAATCATCATTTATTTCTTAATTATTGAATTTATTTCTTGAAGGATCTTGGTAAAATTCCGAACATTACAACAAGTTTTAGATTTCCTCGAGTTTAATGTAGGTATTGTTTGGGAAAATCCGTACTTATTGCAAATCTAGCCAAAACGAATCACTATGCTATTGGCCTCTGGTCTATCTAAAGCCTGCATTGAATCTCCACTCACTGACATTAACTAGAAGACTACATTGCTTCTCACTTATCATGCACCAATTCTGGGAATTCAATTTTGTACACTGAGTAGCAATAGCACCAACTTACTGTAAAAGTTTATTTACATAGACTCATTTCTTCACTGTGGTGCTGATCGCTACCTCAGCAGGCTTTATAACTTTTAGTTAACTTTATTTAACACAAATTCGTAATCCCCCTATCGAAACCAAGAACAAAAAGCAAAGCATGCTTTAAATGCTTCACCAAACGATAGCATTATCACGCATCAGGGCTATAAGGTAGTACTTCAATATTCTCTTGCATACACAGCGCTTTTGAAAGAATAAAGCTGTTGTTTCAAACTCAGACACAGGGCTTAACAAAACAGCTGCGAGCAAATTTTTCTACAATTGTTTTTTTTCTATGAGCATAGTACTTACTGAGACCAAGGAGAGGACCCCTGGTTATGTATGCTGTGTGCCAAAAAATCAATGGTAAGTTACATGTCCTTTTTTACCGCGTTTTGCAGGCTCTGACGTGCTGATTTAATAGGAGTTTACCACTGCACAGTGCACACCCGCTCTCGTATCAGACTTTTTGCTGAAGTGACGAGGCATTTTAAATTCCGGTGTCCCACCTGGCTAATACCAATGATTCTTTTATAAAATTTTGAAGTCCAAAGTGTTATATCCGAGGTCCAAAACAATCCCCACAACACTACGGTCGCTAGTGTACGCATCGAGACAGAAGTAGTGTAATTGTTAAAGCAGGTATGAAGCAGTTATTGCGTGCTGAAGCTTCTAACGATTCGTCAGTAATATGTCTGAAATGAAATACATAACTCAATTTATTACCTGCTATAAATCAGTACTTTTGCATTTTCATGTATATGCATCTCTGCATTGATTTCATTCAAAGTTTTATCAAGAACAACCAAAAAAGAATCATCGTAAATTGTAGAAACTCGAATCAAAATACGCACAAAATCCATACATTCCTGAGAAAGCATTAGATTGCATTAGATTAGATCATAAAATATGTCATAAAAGTTGTGCAAAAACTTCGGTTTACATGATCATTTTCTGTTAGTGTCACCAACTCTTTCCTGTACTCTCCAACGTCCGTTCTATTTTTAATACGAGCTGTAATGTCTGCATATTCAGCTACTTCTTCCGGTGAGAAAACGCTGCTTGTCTGAAAAAACAGAATAAGTAATCATGTGATGATACTGTCACCTAGTGCTCAGAGTTTACTTAAAAACAAGGATATTTGTTAAGACAGTAAGTAACAAAGTACCTAAAAAATTTATGGTTATTGTTCGTCCCATTCTAATCAACAAATTTTAAATTTTTTGGAAAAAAACGGGGAGATGGTGTTGCCACCATCCTGGGTAAGGAAAGTATAACAATCCAATATCTCACCTATTTTTCTTTCTAAAAAATTTTACATACTTTGAATTTCTTAAAACATGGCAAACAAAACAACTTCTTAAAACCAAACACTTCTTAAATTTTGAAGTGGCGGGAAGAAGAGGGCGTGTGCGGCCAAATAAGACGTGGAAGAGACAAGTGGAGGAGCATATCAATCAGATTGGACTGAAAAGAAAGGATGCCAGAGTGAAGTGGCGTAATGGCCATTACGAACTGTCGAGAAGCACAAGGTGAATCCAGCCACCTCCGTCAACGTGGACGAAACCGGATTTAAAAAACTAGATCTCTCTCATAGCAAAATTGAACTGCCATGTTTCCCTGAATGGTAAGACGTGATGCGGTTACAAAATAAATGTTGCTTTCTAGCCTGCCTATAAAATGACTGCACTCAAGCTGCAAAGCAAGTAGGCCGTTCTTGAACAAAATTTATTATCACTACGAATAGCAAATATACTTCTTTTCCATCACGTATTGAATACCAAGCTGTCGGAAATTTGTTGTTGCTTTGTTTGTTTTGTTTTTTGTTTTATTTGCCATATTTATCCTCCATTCACGAGAAAGCGAATTGTATCGCTATGCTTTGGACGGGAAGTCCGCACTCGCTTGGGAGTTGCCTTTTTCGAGGTTTATGGGCCACCTGTCTTCCACATAAAGGTGGGGCGTCCCGTTAAGTGCCTTGCCCAAGGACACAACAAGCGAACTTGCCGGCTTGTTCTCCACAACCTCCCCTAAATGCCGAGCGCCAAGCAGGGAAGCTGCGGATGCCATTTTTTAAAGTCTTCTGGTATGACTCGACAAAGGGAATGAACCCCAGGTCTACCGACTGCGAAGCGGACGCTCTAACCACTACGCCATCGCGTCGGTTCAATAAACTACTGAAAGTTAAACATTCTCACTTCAAATTCCGTTATGCCTACAACCACTTTGCACTTTTGTTGAAGAATCATTTTGTAGAAATATCTTTCTTTTCCAAGTTCAGGCTCAGAAGCAGCAATCAAACTCCACGGAAAATACCAACACTAAAATTTTAATGATAAATTTTTACAATAAACTAAAAATCTTCAAAATCGGTCGCTTTTCAGCAAATGATAGCTAAGAAGATCAATTGAAACTTTTTAACAACAAAATACAAGTTAAATAAAGATGTACTCAGGAGTTGACCTTTTTTTTTGCATATCATGTACTCAGACCTATCAGTTAATGACTAGTTACTGCAGAGGTCGGAAAAAAATTAAGGTCGTTAATTCAAAATTGTTTTCGTTTCAAAAGCGAAAGTTTTACAACAAATATCCTAAGTATGCAGACCTACCTTAAATAATTTAAGGTCCTTACGTATTATCGGGAGGACCTTTGATTTTTACTTTTTCTTTTTTTTGACAGGGTTAGGTTAGGTTGGGGTTAGGGTTAGGGTTAGGGTTAGGGTTAGTTTTATTGTTTTAACCGTTTCAATAAATAATTTACTTCAATTTTTGAGTCGTGTTTTTAAAGGTCCTCCCGTTAATACGTAAGTACCTAATTTAAATTGTCACCAAAACAAGAAACTGCTGATTTTGAGCATTTGAATAATGCCACAAAACTACAAGTAATCCCACCTTTGCGTCACATTGATACATTGAAACAATGTACCGGTACTTGTAGTTTAGGTTAAAAGTATCAGCTATCTCAAAAACAGGGAAACATTTTTGATCAGTAATGTCTTCGCACTAAGACAACAAAATGCAATGAAATCTTGCACAGAGCAGTCTTCAGATATTATACACATCTGCAGAATATTTGAAAAATTGATTATTTAACAATCAACAATTGTTAAACAGAACTTAAACAGTATTGACTAAAACAAAACGTGTCAAAAAATAAAATATCAGAGCAAACTTCAGTTATTTAAGTTTACGTTTAGTACTGCTTCTTCTTTCTCTATAATCAAACAAAGTTTTTCTTTCCTAAAAGAACTGCTCGGTGAAGGCATTCCAATTTTGTTAAGTTGATAACGCTTAGAAAAGGAAACCACCCGGGTGAAGCATAAATGAGAAGGGGCCGAAGAAAAGCTTTATATGGAAGAGAGAGGGACTCTTCAGAAGGGCCCTATGAGGAAGCAGAGATACATCGTAAGGCTTTGAGACAAGGGATTAACTTGGCCTTCAGCAAAGATACAGGTTTAGAAAAGAAAAGAGTGCGGTCGAAGATGGTCCCAAGAAAAGTTGGAGTGGAATTAAAACGGAGACGAAAGTTGTATAAGAGGAGATGGAGCTGGAGGTTAGCTTGATGGGGATCTATTGAAAAAAGTAGGCCTCACATTTGCTCGGATTGAGAAGAAGCTGGGACCAGCGCTCCAGTCGAATCAAAGTTCCTGCTGTGGCGTCCACCGCAGCAGGAGCCGAAGGGGAGGAGGACCAAATGGTTAGGTCGTCAGCATTCATTCATTCATGCGTATGAGCTCATGCTCTGTTTGCATGTCTTTCGTCACACTAGGCCACCACGACGGGTAGACTGCTTGGCCCCACCATTTGTCTGCAACATAAAGACGGAGGCGACCCGTTAAGTGCCTTGCCCAAGGACACAACAAGCAAGCTTGCCGGCTTGTTCTCCACACTATTCCTTTTGTGCTGAGCGCCAAGCAGGGAAGCTGTGAATACCAGTTTTTAAAGTCTTTTGGTATGACTCGACAAGGGAAATAAACCCCAGGTCTACCGACTGCGAAGCGGACGCTCTAACCACTACACCATCGCACCAGTCGTCAGCATATAACAGCTGACGGAATAAGGCAGAGAATCAGGGAGATCATTGATGAAAAGAGAAAAAAGTACAGGCCAATAACGCATCCTGGCGAAACATCTCGACCGACTCGAAAGGAGCGGCTTTTGTGATTCTGATAAGCCACGCAAGCGCACCTATCAGAAAGTAAATATTCAGTCCAACAAGCAAAGCAAGAAGGGAGGCCAGCCAAAATAAGTTTGTGGAAAAGGGCGGGATGCCAGTCAGAGTCGAAAGCTTTCGAGAAACCAATAGTAGCAAGAATTGTCCGAGAGCCCGGTATGGACTTATTAAACCCATCTGAAATAAACTGAGAAAGACAAAGAATTTGATCAAGAGTAGACCGTCAAGGGTGGAGACCGGCTTGACAGGGAGAGAGAATGGAAGAAAAGAAAAGTTAGACTACAGAAAAAAGAATGAACGCAATAGAGTGATGCGTTTAAAAAGCTTTGATACGCAGGAGGTGAGAGAGATAGGCCGGAAGGAAGCAGGAGAGTCGACAAGCTTTTCTCTCTAATGGATGGAAATAATAAAAAATGTCTTCCAGATGGAAAGAAAAAATGCAATGACTAGAAAAGATTGAAGATGGGTAGAAGAAAATCCATGCCAGAGGAAGGTAGGTGCTTTAGCATAGGATAGACAACTTTGTCTGGGCCAGTGGCAGTGGACGGGGAGAGGTTTGTGGCAGCCGCGAGAAATTCAGCGGTGGAGAAGGGAGAGCAAAAGGACGAATGAGACTCCTCAGGGCATGTGGCTCGGCGGAGCGCGGAAAGGTAGCCGCAGGGCCTTTGGCTTGGAGACAGAAAGGTGGAATCTCCGGTAGTCGGCGAAGATCAAAGCCGCCTCCCTTGGAGAGGAACAGTTGGGAAAGTTTGGAGAGGAGGAAGAAAAGCCAGCGACAGAACGAAGCAGAAAATACACGAATTTAGGGTTAGATTTAGGTGAGAGAGAAGAGCAAATCGCCTGTCATACCTCAGCCTTAGCATTGGCAATGACAGACGAGGCATGTCGGGAAGCGGAAATGTAAGCTTGACAATCTTCATCACTTCTACGAGCGACAGCAAAAGTATTACGTCTTTCACTAACCGCTTTTTCCACTTCAGCAGACCACCAGACTTGAGATTGGCGTTTGACGCGGCCGAAAGAATTGAAAAATTTGGCCGCCTTTAATGTGAGAGAAGTAAAGAGAGCTGAGGAAGAGACGAGTATTCCTCTGCAGAAGGCAGTGAGAATCGAAGTAAAAAGCAAAACCATCTCAACAAGCTTTCTGAAAATTGAAGGAAGAGGGACGTTTATTCGCGCAAAGACTGGAGAAAAAGGGACAGTTTGTAAAGATGGTAGGTGATCACAACCCAAGTCCTGAAGCGCCTGCCAAGAGCAAGAGACGGCGAGAGAGGAGGGAGCAAAGAAATTTCGGGAAGGGAGCGACTGCCAGAGAAGCAGCAAAAAGAGTAGATAGGTCAAAGTTATTGAGAGGAAGGAGGTCAGAGGAGAGGAGCCAATCGAATACTTCTTCCCCACTGGGGTCAGAAATACCCTTTGATTCCCAGAGGGGTGATGGTAGTTGAAGTC
The DNA here is from genome assembly GCA_963675345.1 of Trididemnum clinides. Lineage (NCBI taxonomy): Eukaryota > Metazoa > Chordata > Ascidiacea > Aplousobranchia > Didemnidae > Trididemnum > Trididemnum clinides. Next base: position 33,246,344 of record OY776289.1, on the reverse strand, counting down.
ACCAGAACGAAGAGATTTGTGGAGGAGGGAAAATGGAGGAGGAGCATAAAAATTAAAGAATGAAGGCGAGGAGGAATTGTTTAGTGAGATATTGACCTCTACATTATAAGAGTAGGGGTCAAGCGAAGAAAAAGAGGAGGCAGAAAGTTTGGAGAAGGATAAGCCGTGCCTAACAAAAGAGCTGACGCCGCCGCTAGCATGCAGGTCATCGGGAGAAAGAATGCCTGACCGGGAGTAAGTGCAATTACATTGCAAAGCGGAGAACCCTTGGATCCGAAAAGAGAAAGATGAGTTAAAGCTAGATTCCTGAATACATATAAGGTCAACAGGATGAGACGAGATGAAGTGAAGTAGTTCAGTGCTTCTGGCTCGGAGACCGCCAGCATTCCATTGAAGAACCCTGAGAGAGTCACAGCGGAAAGAGGGGGCAGGATGTATAGAAAAACAGTCTGGAACATCAGGGGGTGGTGAAGGTGCACAGGGAAGAGAAACGAAGTAGGTGAAAGAAGGGTAAGAGGTACGAAGGCGGAGGTAGAGCCGAAGTGCTGCATTAGCAGAGAGAGGCCAGATGGGCCAGATTAAACAGCGGAGGTATACATGCTAGAAAAGTCTGAAAAGGAATTCATAGTGTTGGTAGGTGTGGGAATTCCAGAAGAAGCAAGAACGCAGCAAGGAGGCCAGCTCCAAAAGTGAGAGCTGCCAAGAATTTTGAATCTAGGAAAGGACAGCAGTGAGCACTTTAAATGGACCCATATGGAGCAGTTGCATCATTGCACCGACCTATCTCTCCTGGTCACATTTCTAGCGCACACTGAAGAGGAAAAGACGGTCAGGGTTGGAATGAACAATGCCGCTCATCAAGAGAAGAAAATGAATGTGAAGGCGGACAAGAGAGAGACAGGAAAAGAGAAAAAAGTCGACCGATTTCAAAGAGACTGCGTGCTGCCCTTCAGGGGTCGTTTAGAGGGCAACACGGCGAAAAAATGATTTCTGTAAAGGGAGCGCCAAGGGTAACTGGGATCCTTGGGAAGGCCAACACCATTTCGACCCAACTCAAACGAGGTCGGGGAACGCATTACCACTTTGAGGCGGTTGTTGATTAGTGCAGACGTAATGGTTTCGTGAATAAAGTTGCCTTCCTGCAGGCGGGCGAAAGCAACTGCAAGCGGATTTAATTGAATAGTTTGCTAGAATATTTTATTTTTTGACATGTTCTGTTGAAGTTAATATTATTGGCTTGTAAAACAATCAATTTCTTAAATAGTCAGCTGACTTGTTCATAATATCTGAAGGCAGCTCTGTGCAAAATTTCAATGAATTTGGTTATCTAATTGAGAAGATATTGCATGGCAAATGGTGTCTCATCTTTTTTCGGGATTCCGCTATATTAACTTAACAGATCTACTAGTAACCTCAAACGCATAGAAATTTTTGTACTACCTGAATAAAATGTGCGTTGATTACAATTTCGTCAAGTTTGTCAGTAACGGAAATTTGGAAGCGAGCTGTAAAAATATAATTGATCTAATTTATCTGCTAATTACGTAACTTAAGATTGGTTGAAAAATCAACGTAATCATTAAACTTCATCGGAACCCTTATTTTTTCCAGAAATTTTGCTTTGAAAAGTTAAATAAACATTAACACAACGTGGATTCTCAAAAATCCAGCTGGAAACGATCTAGAAAAAACCAAAAATACTCGCAAATCTTAAATTACAGTTATATGTGAAAGTTTTATGAGCAACGTACATGTTTAGCCCTTTAATTTGATAAACAAAATTTGTATCATGTAAAAAAAGACGGTTGAAACTGCTCAGAACTGTATGAAATACATCAATTCTTCATTTTATTCAACAACGGGTGGAAAAAAACCCGAAAAAATAGTAACACTTTTTGCATCGATGTAAAAAATTCAGCAGTGATTTGCAATAACGTTAACTGAGAACCATCGGACAGTCATTTATAAAACAGCTTTTGATACGTCACAATAAAAAACATGAGTTAATAAATTTCTTACTTTTTATGAGCTCTTGGTTTTCATACTCGTTTTCAACCAATTGATTTTGAGTTGGAATAATAGACGTAACGATAGATTTTTTGAAAAGAAGATTGAACTCTCTTTTTGTTATTTCATCAATCCTGAAACAACATAATAAGCCTGTCACAATTATAGTTTACAATCAATTTTTACAAACAAATGTAGTGCTGCGTCCAAATTACACTGTAAACAGCATTAATTTTCAAAAATCTTTACCAGGCTTTACGCGTACGTACTGAGACGTAGGTGAAAATTGTGTATTTCTGGCAAGGTTTTGGTAGTCGTTATAATACTAATATTTCAAAAAGTTATCCGGCATTTTACCATTCGGTATTTTGCATGTTTCTGGAAAAATCTTCAATTGTGATTTCTGTTTTGAGGAGAGCAACACTTTCCAACAGCAGTTTATGAACAAAAACATACTGGTCCTGTGAGTATAATATAAACGTTGTATATAGTAATGTTAGGAAATGACTAAGCGACTAATAAGACAAGTAGAAATCTAAACCTAAATAATCAGAATAAGCAAGCCAATCGAATTTATTATAAGATTTTGTAATTCCAACTGTGGTGAACGTATTCCATATTTATTTCATCTTTGAAAAGTTTTTAATTTGCTATGTCATGCTGTAGCAAGACCTTCTAAAAAGCAAATTATGTACAGAACTAAAAAGTGAAAGCAAACATACAGTAGGCCTATTTAATATCTCCTGCTGGGTATCAATTGACAAGGTATATTCAATTTTGTCAACCTAGTCTAAGCAATAATTGACAATTTAAAATCAAATATCTAAAATATTAGCTATGGACTGTGGAAATAAGTTTTGCAATAATGCGAATAGTCGCTAACGTTTCCTATTCATCAAAAGAAATGCTACTTTCTTCAAATTTGCAAAAGTTACGAGTGCGACAGTAAATAAATCTCATTAGCAATAAGTTTTATTGTAGAAGTCGCAGTATAAAAGCTCACCGCGGTTTGAATCATCTGTTTTCTATTCTTTCTCATCTTTAAAACCATTTTCTCGACATTGATTTTTCCAATTTCATTTAATTCATGCAGCAAAGAATCAAAAGCAATAAATGAACCAGTACGCCCAGCTCCGGCACTGCATAACAGTAATTACAATAAAAGTCGCGTTTACACCACAGTCTTTGAAGTTGTATCCTTGCCACAGCAAAAATTAAAAACAACATCTAATAAGAAAAAATTCTAACAATGAAATCTATGCTTCTGCAAATATGAACGATTTATCATGAAACTACCACGAAATATTGAGAACCAAGAGTATTAAAGAAATGACTTTAAAATAAATAGGCATTAAAGTAAAAACAAAAAACAATTCCACTTTTTATGAAACAAAAATTTTTCTTCAGTGAATCAAAAGCAATTATGAAAATTAACAGCAATTCAAAAAAATTGATTGCAATAAACGCGAAAAAAATCAAAAATATCAAATCAAAAACGTATGTGTGATGCAAGAACTCTGGACTATAAAACGTCGCAAACACCACCTGCAGTGCACAATAATTGGCCCATGGATTTGCTTTCTATCGTGTTCATCATTCACAAGTTTCCTCAGCTTAATTATGCCGCTTGTAGTAGCAGGAATGGCGTGATCAGGCCATCCAGTATATTGATACTGAGATATTTGTTTTTTTTCCTGTTATATCAAGATAAGTTTTAGAAAATAGTTTAACAATAAGCCTATACCAATAATAATTGTAGCGTTGTTATGAAAAACTTTCTGCTGTAAGGTTAGTAGAATTTAAACAATAAACAAGAAGTTATATTGTTGTAGTTGTTGAGAAAAATTACTCGACTTAACTTCCATTAAAAAGTGATATTTAATAATAACACAAATTACAGAAAAAATAATCATGCATAGCATTGGCGCCGACTTACAGAATTACAGAGTGGCTACGCCAACTCGTTGCTCACGGGAGTAAAAGTACTCTTGATCAATCTGTATTCGTTATTATTAAAATATAATTTTAACCGCGTTTTAGGCTATTTTAAAGCAAACATGACACCGTAGATCGTTGGTCAAAAAGATGCACCAGCTCTGCCGAGAAACTATCGTTTGTCACAAACGCGGACTTGCGCAGCAACTTTCGCGGCAAAGATTAAGTGTTACAGTGTTCCCTCGCTTATCGCGGTTAATGCGTTCCAGACCTCACCGCGATAAGTAAAAAACTTCGAAGTGGCGGTACTATAGAATTCCCGGCACCTTTGGGCTAATACAGTTATACAGTATATGAACGCTTACTTTTCGACACATATTCATGCACATCAGTATTCATGAACGCTTACTCTTCAGAAAACTGAAGGATGAAGAACACGGAAAATTAGAAATGTTTTTTGTTTTGTTTATTCTGAACACAATCTGATACTGTCATTGTAAGGGTTAACAGTACAGTACTGCAATCACAAATAATGTACTGTACAACACTTGCAACCCTAAGATACACGAGACACAGTTAACAAGTTGAACGAGAATGGCATGATTATGCGCAGCCAATCAAAAAAATTTTTTTAAAAATACCGCGATGCATTGAAGCCGCGAAACTAGAATTGCGAAGTAGCGAGGGAACATTGTATTGCTACGAGTGCTTTATTGCAATTGTTACCAAACTTTGCACGTATCTATTGTTACATCTATAATGGGATTCATAAATCAAATATGATCGAGATCGACTTTACTCCTCCCGCTCGTCTGACCCAAAAATACTTAAGGAAACGTGAACTGCTCATGATAACGACAAGAATTGGTTGTCTGATACGAAGTTGCTTGTTACGTCGCAGAGTGGAAAAAAGTCCATTGCGTTTGCGATAGCATAGAAGTTTAGCAGATATTTCTATCTTACTAAACTTAAAGTTAAGAGTGAAGATGTTTCTTAAAAAACGTTTTAAATTGCAGCCGATGCATCAGTCATTTTTTGCTGCTTCTAGCTGGGATATAAGTGAACAAACCCCTGAACGAAACAAAGTATGCCAGAAGGTAGTAGTATAATTAGTGAAACCGAAGAGCTTAGGACGAGAAGAATAATTACTTTTAAAGGGAAAAGCCATCAAAAATCTTGGGAAAAAGAATTCCCGTGGATTGAATTTGATAGGTGCAAAGATAGAGCATTCTGTCCAATTTGAAAACGAGCTGCTTCGCGCAACAAGACAAATGCAGCATCTTTTCCTCCATTAATGCAGGTTTCTACGAAAGTATTGACAGAAAGTGAATATGGTAATTGGAAAAAAGGAAAACAAGGTATCAAAAAACATACCGTCAGCGGCATTCACATAGGTAGTACACAAGCGAAACTAGTTTATGAACAAGACACCATAGCTACAATTACTTTAATTGAGAATACAAAAAAATGCAACAAAATCGTGATGCTACAAAAAGCTGTATTCAAGTGCCTTTTGTTTTTTGGTTGGTAAAGCATATCTCTTCGTGGACAGGCAGACGATCGCTTTAATTTTTGTGAATTACTGAAATTTTTTGAAAAATACAACTCCGACTTAGCAAAGTGGCTCAACTGTCAAGATTATAAATTAAGCCATCAAATAAAAAGCAAAATTTTGGAAATGCTGGCTCACAACGTGCTTTGAGATAAAATTGCTAACGTCAAACAAGCTAAGTACTATAGTATCATGGCGGACAAAACGACTGATATCACAAGAAAAAACTTTGCTTGTGAGTCCTGTACGCAGATGAAAAATGCTAGGTTTAATCGAATCGCGAATCACTTCTAGGTTTAATCGAGTGTCTATGTCCTGATGCGGCGACTCTGCATAAGTTGATTTCTAACGGATTGACTTCCCTTGACCTTGACCTTTTCCTCGGTTGCCGTTAAGGATATGATGGCGCTGCAGCCATGCCAGGAAGACTTTCAGGATTGCAAACTTGTTCTAAACAAACTTACCAAGCCGTGCTCTGTGCAGGCCATACAACAAACCTGGCCTCACAAGATTGTTTCAGCCTCATATACAAGGCCTGCATGCGATATCATTACTAGATGCAGTTGCTAATTTTGTAGAAGCATGTCCAAAAAAACTGAAAAATTCTAGTGATTTTACGAAGGTAGAGGACTTTTCTTCCTCGTTTTCATTGGAGTCTTTCTGTGTCACACGATGGTTAATGCAGCTTCCAGCCTGGAATGCTTTACTTAATCGTTATGAAGTCACACTGGATTTGCTTGATAAGACATCGAAAAATGATGACATGGATAATGTCACTCGAAACAAAGCTGCCAGCCATCTGTTGTCAACAGGGAGTTTTGACGTTTACTTTCCATTGTGAGTCCTGCAAAAGCTTTTAATTATTTTAAGTCCGGTACATATAAAAGTTCAGAAATGTAAAACAAGTGTTTGAAAGGCTCATGAGTTACAGAAAGCCATCTTTTCAATAGTTTCATGGAATGCAGCAGCAGAAAGCGAGGCGCCTGCATTTCTGGACGCATGCAGAAAGTCAGCTGTTCAAATGCCATTTTTACCGCTTGACCTTGGTAGACGTACAACAAGATCCTCCAATGATCAGCAACAGCGCTTTTCTACTATAGATGGTTTCTATGAAAGCATGTATTTAGACGTATTAGGCTCTTCCTCGCTTTTGTCGCACTACTCACAATAGACATGAAAACACTAATGACATTGAAACAATTCTGCTGGCCCGGAATTCAACATCTGAAGATAATACATGTCGCGTTTCAATAGAATTTTCGTTTTATCTCAATCTTTAATTTACTTCTTAAAATTAAGGCGACTTGTAGTATCGCTCAAATCATTAAGTCTGGTTGCAACTTAATAGCTAGTAAAAGATTAGCTTCCACTAAGATACTTTAACCCAAGCACTTCTCGATCAAGAATAGAACAAATATATTTACAAACCACTTTAAAACTTCGAATTCCTTCGCTTGTCAAATACAAAAACTAAAGCACTTTACTATGTAAATATCAAAGACTAACCAAAATTAAAACTACCAAAATAATCGCTTGATTCCTGTCACAACAATCACTACAGAAGAACGCCTTTTTATTACACTCTACTATCTCTACTGAACTACTCTCTCGAAAAAATCTCGCCGCTTTATATACAAAAATATGAGCTTCTAGAAAATGCTAGAACATCACGTGTCACAGGAAAAACACCGTTAACCCAATAAACGCCATTGGCAACTTTAGTTGCCCAAAGGACACCCCAGAAAAATTTCAATTGTTCTGCTACTGTCGGTCATATTTTGCAAGTGTTCATAGCAACAAAAAGTTTAGTTTTTACAGAAAATGTTACAGTATTTTAACAAACAATATTATTGAGTGGAAACTTTAAAATGTCTGAACGAAAATAGGCAACTTGAAAACATAGTAAAAATTGCGTCTGTGGTCTGGTCGGGTACCTAATAAGCGACAAAAACAGGTAAAACAGGTTTGAAATGGTGAAAATCACAATAAATTATGAATGATAAATACTTTCTTGTTTTTCTAAACTTGTGTTTGCACAGTTACTGTCTTTTATTACAAAATAAAAAGAATGAATTTGTTGCTGGCAACTAAAGTTGCCAGTGGCTTATAAAGAAGTCAAAATTTAAATCAATGCTAAAGACAATCACAAAATTAAAATTGTCGGTTTACTTCCTTGTGTTTCTTATGTCAAACATCAGAGTGCCTGCATTATTGTTTTGTATCTTAATTTTATTCAGTTCTCATAGCCCAATAGCCAACTGTAATAGCCTGTTATAGAAACCACACTAAAATACGGAAATTTGCAAAATTACGGAAATTTTTCCTGATATATAGAAAACACCATTTAAGTTATGGAGATCGCAGAAATACAAAAATTTATGTAAATACTGAGTTTAATTTGTCCCAATCATCTACTATTGCCCAATTGGGTGGTTATACTTTTGCTATTTATTGACTTCTATAAATTTCCGTATTCCGCAATTTCCTTAACTTTTTAGTTTGTACCGGTATCTTTTCCATATTTCCAAAAGTCAGTAATTCCTTTTACCGTATAAAATGAATTTCCGTATTTCAGTAATTTCATGTATACGAGTTTTCGTATTTCTGTGATTCAATTATTCCCTAATTCAATATGAATTTAGCAAATTTCCGTGTTTTAGAGTTATCCTGTTATAGACTAGTAAGCTTGCCGTAGGTTTGTGCTCATTACTAATCTAGTGTAAGACTGAGAAACCCTCTTGTTCAAAATGGGAAAACTTTAAATGTAGATGAAAATGAAATTAAAATTTTGGCCTAATTGCAATCATTTTGCTTTGTGGACATTGCAAAGTGCCTTGTGGTGAATTATATTGGGCAGTTGCTCCAAACACGCAAAAAGGGGCAGGGCCCAATGCAATGAGCCGAAAGTGATTTAAAGACATGTTTTCAAATTTTAATTGACTAAAATTGCTGAAATAAATGCTGACCGATATCACAAGATACCTTGTTTATTTGACATACTAAATTGCAACTTCAAAAAGCACTTCAGCGCGAGTGACCATAGCATCGATGAAACCGCAGTTCCATATTTGGGAAAACATGGACCCAAACAGTTCATACGCAGCAAGCCAATTTGTTTTGGCTTCAAGTTGTCGTGCCTTACTTCAACTGATGGATACTTATTTCACGCTGAACCATACGGTGAAGCTGACACTAAGCTGTCATACGTAGGCCTCGGACAAGGTGCTGATGTAGCGTCGGGTTTTGCAAAAAAAGGTAGTTTGACCATGTAGTGATCAAAAACCAGTCAAAATACAGACACGGAAAAGTTTGCAAACATCGTTTAGTGTTTATATGCCCAAAAGTGCAAAGTGGCCCTGCACCCTTCAGCCTGTTTTAAGCGCTTTTATGAAAGCAGCGCTTTGTAACATTATTTTTGCTAACTAATTACAGAAGTGGTTGTACTATAAGCGATCTCTGGCTTTACAGAGGCTTATGTGCAAACTAATGTTCATTATCGACAAGTTTGCGCTGTTTTTGTTCAAAATTTTTCGACGCTTGCAAAATAAATGTTGTTCAGCGTCCATATTTGCTGGGACTTATATCAATAACTAACCACTTTAAAAAAAATCCGTTGTAAACAGCCATGCCTATAGACGACAGTCATAAAAAACAGATTCATGTACATGCGTCCCATGCAAATGATTGATTCTAACCTGGAAGGATATTTTATGGCGCTACAAACCGTTCAACAAAATTATGGCATTTCTGACTACATTAATGGCCGATGGCCACTTAAGTTGTCATGAAATACCAAACAAAGTACTTGACAAAAAATTTTTTTTGTTATGTGCTGAGAGTAGATAAGAAATCAACTCCTTAAAAGATTTGAAGTTACGATGCATTTTTGATTTTGGCGTTTAACGGGTTAATAAATTACGTAATCGGTAATAATAAAAAAAGAGAAATTTTCAAGAAGAAACAATATTCACTAGAATATACTGGAACATAATTACGTAGTTAACCACTGTGACGTCAGAAAAGGCGTGTGAGTGAGAATTTTGTTCATAAATGCGAAAGAAAAAAGTTCTTTTTTCGAAAACAATTTAGTGAGTTTAGGGCTTCAGACAATTCCGATTTACAAATTAAATGATTACTGCAAAATAAAACAACAGATTGCAACAACTATACATGCATAAAAACTGTTCTTTCAAGGTGAATTTCCTTATTCGTGAAAGTACAGCTACTTTTGAGAATGTCGCTGCCTCATACAAAAATGACATATACGCAACGCTTCTACGCCTAAAGCTGCAACACCTAGAAAGTTTTCAACGACAAAACCAAAATGTTGTTGTAACTATGTCGCAACTGCATGATCTGTGTGCAAGCAACAAAACCATTTCATTAATGCTACCAAAGTGGTCTGCCTTTTGAAAATTTACCATTTATCGCTTTCCATTACCTGCGAAGCAGAGAGATCGTTTAATGCACTCAGGCGCGAAAACCTACTTACAATCTAGCATGACACAACATCGATTGAACCACGTTCTACTTTTAACTATCTATCAAGCTAAAGCTTCACGGTTACAACTGAAACCGATCATGAACAGCTGGATTGACAAAAGCTACTATCCAAAAAAATAATTTGGCTAAATATTGGGTATTAGAGCGACACCAGAACATAAAGCGTAGGCCGCCTAAAATAAGTGAGAGAAAAAGTTTTGTCGTGCACTGATGTTTAATGATTGATTCAGAATTTTTCGCGAACAATTGTAACAGTTGTTTTAGCGGAGTTGCAAGTTTATGAAGATGCACTGCGACTTTTACATAGAGTGGACTTATTTTGTGAGTTCTATAGTTAGACGAAAATAAAACATAGCATTTGTTTATTGTAGCCATAGTGAAATCGCGTGACCTTTATATTGATGTATCTAAGAGGAATGCCAGTACACAAAAGAACTTGATAAATATGGTAGCTGTGGCTTTACAAAGAAAAAAACAAAACAAAACAAAAATGCTTTCGGTATTTTTTACGTTAGCGTAATATATAATACTTACTGCAGCATGTACAGCTTCTACAACAAGGTTTCTTTTTGTGATGTCACCAAATATTTGTTCACGCAATGTTGTAACGCAAACGTCGTCCAATTGCAGGGATTCTCCCACTAGCGGCCAGTATTTCTTACACTTATTCTAAAAATGATTAGTATCTTTAATTGAATTACTGGTAAACGTTTCTCTGCAATGGTAGGTTTATGTTGCATGAAAATTTAGCTGCTGATTTAAAACTAATGACTACAAACAGGCTGACAACCTAATGAGTCCGTGAACCAAAATTAGCGACACATTGAAGTGAAAACAACAAAGCAAAAATGGCAGTATTGAGGTAAAAAATGCCAAGTTGAAACTTGAGAGTTAAACTCGATGGAGACGCTAATTTAAAAATATTTGACCGGCTATCGAAAACTAGGTAAAAAGTGTTCGATCTAAAAAAAAATCAAAATGTTAAGATTACTTGGAATTAGATCTCCCGCAAGATTTTCTACCAAGATGTTTTTAGGAGGAAGACATAAGTAATATATGTCTTTGAGTTTAACTTAAAACAAACTAGCTATAGAAATATTGAGTTGGGCATCATATGCATTCCCGTTTAATGAGGAATCTGGATGTTAGATTAAAAATGCATGTATCTAAAAAAGTTTGTTGTTGTCTTGGAGTACATTTGGCAGTACCAGCACAAACAACAGCCTAAAGCAAAAAAAAAACTCCAGTTGTTTTCGTCTAGCTGCAATAGATTTAATGATTGACTAAACCTCACAACTAAAGTGTAAGGCTATAAAGTAAAAAAAAATTTTATCAAAAAGCGAAATGTTTCTAAAAGTGAATCAAGCTATATAAATAAACTTCATTTTTAAGCAAAAAAATCTAAAAGCAAAACATAGAAACAAGGAGGCGATTTGAATTTCTTCTCTATACTATGTACTGTAAATGAGAATAAGGCTTTCAAATTTTCATCAAAACAGGGAAAAACCCTTTTAGACAGCGTTTTCTTCAGAGTTAAGTTGATTTTACCAATATTTCCCCTTTTACGTTGAATAAGCACATGTTGACGTACATCAAATTGCCCCGTTGATAGCACAGCTAAATTGCAATTTCGAATTTCTAGAAAGCATAAACTGTAGCTATGCACTCATGCAAAGCATTAGGCAGGCGAAACATCATGCGCAGGTTATTGATGAAAGCAATGATGTTTCATCAACCAAAACGTTGGTATCGTATATGAAATATTCCAAAGAAAAATAAAAGCCGCTTACTGACTGAAACAATTTTGCAAAGATTGTTCCGTTAATTAACTGCCACTGCCAATCAAATTTAGAGGAAATCAAACAATTTCTCAAATCTAATAATCTTGACTTTAAAATTATCATATTTACAAGCGATGAAGCTGCAGCTATACTTGACAAATGGAATGTTGTATAATAATCATTGCATACATTACTAACAACTATTAACAACCATTAACAATTATTACAGAATTTTTCATGAACGCATCTCGAGAAACAGAACAGTTTTGCCATCAATATAATTTGGGGAGGGAAAATATGTGGTCAAAAAAATGCTTATGCAAGACCATGGAGACTAGGTAAGAACAGCTTACGCTATTTCACGCAGATCATTGGTAAAAAGCAAGATTTCCACGGGTTTGACGAACAGTATGGTCAAAAGCTAATTTCTTTTAGAGCCGTACATGAAGTAAAATGACAGGCTCATCATTTTGCTGTGAGAGCACTTGTAAGAAACTATGGCAACTTTTTATTAAGAGTGCAAAAAAACCACCAGAAACTTGTGATTCTTTGCCAAATTTTTGTGTCACAAAACCGGAAACAACTCAAGTTAAAGCTGCGGCATTTGTCAAAAAGGATGCTCAAACCGTACGATTTACCAAATTCATTCTAGCAGAAATATTTTACTTTTGTAGAGACACTAGCATTAGTTAACAATAATATTGCCAAGCTTCATGCATTGGGTCTACAAGAGCATTTAAATGCGCTTGTACAAGATTTTAATAATAATTTTGCATTAGTCTAACTAAAGTGTAAGGAGGAAGGTCAATTTTAATCACTTATTAGACATGTAACTTTCGGTCATTTTTGATTGGTTAATTTCAATGACGAGTTGAAAAAATGTACCCCCACTATACTTTCCTCCACACATTCACACACAAAGCCCTCCTCCGTGGCACACTGGTTTTGTGTAAGTAGGCTACTCTGCCAGCAAAGATTTGAGCATGTAACCATCGCATTTGAAGACAGCTGCACTATACACTTCACCACAACATCACTGCCAGAATTGCTTCAAATATGGCAATGTAGACACACATGAATGCTGATGGCAAAATAGCCTCCAAGGATAAAACGCCATTGACGGCAAAATAACCACTTTCAAAGAAAAATTGTTTTAAGCGATAACGAAAAATTGTGTTAAGCGATTGGAAAAACTGTGTAAAGCATTGTGTTCAGCGATTCGGCAGACGTCTGTTTGATACAAAAGTTTTCAACCGTTGTTTGCCCTCAGTAAATTCATTAACCTTTTCTGGCTTCCAGTATCGACTGTAAAATAGGTTTTGTTCTCATGAACTAAATTGTGAAAAAAACAGAAGCAAAAGGGGATTCAGTTGCGGATCCACTGTGGAGGATAAGGGGGATGAATCTTCCCACCAGCCTTTTCTAAGTCGTACTTTTGTATACAAAAAAATTATGTTTTTAAAATTGTAATGCTAGACCATAAACCGCATTTCTAACACAATCCAAGGCAAATCTAGCCTAGATAAAAATTGCAGCATCCTTTACCAGCTATTCAAATATATGTTTAGGCTTAACATTTAAATTATTTCTCAAGTTCTACAAAACTGAATGGATTAGCATTGATGTGCATTCGCAAAAACGTTGCCATATTTCACCAGGTTTCAATCAATGAATTGGCGTTATCACAAAAAAGAAAAGCAAACTGATTTTTGAGATTATATATTTTACGTCCTTGGGTAGAGTCGCAATCAGGTATAGTACTTAGTTGTAATAGTTAAGTGGATCTGAAGCCTCCTCTTAGCACTAGTTTTGCCTCGAAACGATAAACTTTGCATCAGCGATGGACTGTAGCTCACTTCTTACCAGAGCTGTGGAGTCGGAGTCGACACCACATGGACTAGACGAGTTAGAGTCAGTAAAGTTCCATTGGCTCTGACTTCTCAAAAAAAAAAATAATTATACTAATAAAACGCTAATGTGTGTGTGTGTGTGTGTGTGTGTGTGTGTGTGTGTTATTGTGTCACGCTCTCTTTCAGCATTACATCATAAATAGGGAAAAATCAAGAATAAAGTAGGAAGAAAATTTTAACTCTTGAGCTTACCAATAATAAAAAATAATGAAGACACCATCACTAAATATTCTGGATTCCATTACTGAATATTTTAGAATTTCTTGTGACGCAGTTAGAGTCAGGCAGAGAGCAAGCATCCAAGACGCGGAGTCGGTTCTTAAAATTAGAGGAGTCGGAGTCGGATGTTCACAGTCCCGACTCCCCAGCCCTGCTTCTTACCAAATTCTTGGTTGCGGGCTTAATTGTAGACGTTTTTCTTTGCATAAATAGCAGTTAAACACATTTTAATAATACAAATATACAAATATTGGGGATAACAATATTTTAGAAACTTTAGAAATTTGCAGGTTTCATAATCAATTAACCGTAATACCTCTTTGTGAAATGAATACAACGGTTGTTGAATACGGAAATTTCTTAATTTTTCCACCGAACTTTATACCTTAATTATAACGTTAGTGGCCCACATTTTTTAAGCTGTTGCTAGCAATTACAAAAAATTGTATAATTTTGTAATTAAAGACGAGATAGAGCTTGCTTGAAATGCTGTCGTGATTAAGTAATTGGTCAACATGTAACCCAATTTCGTGCAACGAAAATTAGTTTTTCTTCAATCACTTTATGCTAACAAAGCCTGGATAAAACACATAACCTCAACTTTTTCATTCCTTCATAATGAAAGTGAGCTGATTATAATTTAAATTTTACCGATAGATCTCTTTAAGCTAGAAAGTTTTCTGCATCATAATTGCTTTAGTAAAAACTTTACAAATGCAATGAGAACAAGCCTATTTATTTTGCTCTGTTTTTTGGAAAACTGCTGTCCAAAAATTTAACGCTTGAAACAAGTAAATAAGCGTTAAAGCGCATAGCAAATATTTTTAATTTAAAATGGCTGCGGAAAAACTTAATATGGAGAAGTTGGAGGATTTGAAGAGACAAGTAGAATCGTTGGGCTTGGATGAGAAGCAGAGGAATAAGCTTATAAGGAAGAATGACGCCGAATGAGAGAGGCTGAAGAACGGAGAATCGCGGCTCAAGAAAGAAGAATAGCGGCTAAAGCTGGAGCTGAAAAACGAAGGTTAGCAGCCAAGGCTGAAGAACGAAGAATGGTGGCAGAACAACGACGAATAGCGGCCGAGGAGAGGAAGGCTAAACTCGAAGTTAAAAAGCTGAGGTTGGAATTGGAAGCAAGGAGGCTCTCCCAATCGCAGAATTTTGAGCAATTGAATCAAGGATCGGTTGAATATGTTGTGAGGACGCCATCGCTGCCATCTTTCGTGGATGGGAAGAATAATTTGGACGAATATCTTCTGAGATTTGAAAGGTACCCTAGTGTGGCTAAGTGGAATAGAAGTACTTGGGCAACCCAGTTAAGCCCGCTGTTAACAGGCAAGGCGGTAGAAGTATACAATAGACTGTCGCCAGAAGAAGCGTTGGATTATGAGCATCTTAAAGTTGCATTACTGGAAAGGTATGATTTTACAGAGCGTGGATACTGTGAGAAATTTCAGGAAGCTAGATATTGGAAGGACACGAAAGCCCAAGTCGATTTATATTTAGGAGGGTAGGAGGGGTTGGGTGTGTCCAACTGCAAAAACGTACGTTGGCAATAAATTGCTTTCTCGGAGATCAGACGTTTTTAGCGAGTTTCTAAAAATTTTAATTTTTACACTTCGCTTCCTAGTATAACAATAAAATTTTAGGCCTAAGCAAAATGCTTTTATATTTTTGTCTTTTAACATCTTACCTTCGCGTTTTCAATGCATCTACACAACATGACAATTATCGAAGAATTCTGTGTCCAAACCATTTCCCAGAAGGCATTCAATGTGTTCGACTTCGGGCCTTGAGTAGCAATATAACGATGGGGATTACTGAATCCCTGAATAACGGAAACAATTTTATTATTTTTAGATGATATTAAAGTTTTTTATTATCAACAACATATTTCCATCCTATAAATTGCACAAAATTAAAAAGACTGTGAAAATGCGTGTTACAGCCATTAGTATTACCGTTGAAGTAATCATGAGTTTTGCACCCGGTTTCTCTTGCTTACCGCCTAGCTTATCTTCGTTTATTTTGTCCGATATTTCCATATTTGGCGTTGTTTCTTCCCCGCCTCCTCGTTTATTAATTGATTTTTATATAACGTCATAGCCTTTTCTACCAAGCTTTTGACCCCTGGTAACCTTTGTTATTTAATTAATTATTGCTACCTCCCCAATTTAGCTGACTCTTGTTGCACAGGTGGTCAGTTTGGAATTTAAACGAATTACTGTTCGATTTACTTGTACCCTACTGTTATCTGAACGCTTACGAATACTGTTTGATCGTTTTGGGGGTCTAATTTTCCGGTCAAGCTATAGTAGGTGAGGGCTTTAGTGAATTTACATTTATGTATTTATGTTAATGTATTTTGTAGAAAACCGTAGCGCATTGTGCCGTACCATGTCGTAGTCTACATCCTTCAATTTAACTATCAGCTTCGTAATCCCCTGGTTTTGAATTTATTTCAATCATATGCTCTGTGTAGAGCCTGTGGTACGCGTGATTCTACAAGACAGCGTTAGGTGGGATATTAGGCCAGAAGTTTTAGCAACAAAGTTTTCTGCCCAGGCTCTGTTTCTACTGTTGGAACTGTTTTTGGTGTCTTCACGGAGTTTACAGGTAATAAATTTATTTGGAATAAGAAACTGTCGAATTTATATGTGAACCCACAAAACTATTAAACAATTTTTAAACAATTATTACTATGTTTGAATAATTTAAAAAATGGTTATCAGCAATAACAAAATTAGCTTACAACAAGATACATGCAGTTTTCATGTAAAGCAACTAACATTAAACGTAATAAAATACCTCAATAAAAGAAGCATTGATGTATTGGTTCTTCTTCAGCGGAACAAGGGCATGGTCATCTAAAACAGCAAGTTTACAATGCTGTGTTTCTAACATGATTTAAAGTACTTACTTTTTGAAAATTAGCTAAAAAATTGTCCAACTAGTTAACAATTCTGTAGTCAAATTTAGAATATGCCAAACTTAACAAAATTGTAAATTTGCATTATTTACATCGCGCAATTGAAAGATTCCCTTCACATGCAGAAAACATTATCGCATTCCGCTATAACAAAGCACTCGATGCATGTCGACCTCATTCACATTTAAGTAATTCAAAAAACGATGTGCACCTTGAAGAATATTGAATGGACGTGCAAAATAAGCCTTTATAGTTGCATTTTTTTGCATCAATTTTTTTTCAATACAGTGCTTCAGTTTGTAAAATCACATGCTTAAATATTTGTAATTCTATTATTCTTTGAAATTTTTGCTTAAAATTTTACACACCTACGCGTTATATCTTTCGAGAGTAAACTAAGAAAAAAGGGTAATGCTGCCTTCTTTAAAAATTTTATGAGCGATATGCAAAAGAGTGTGATTACTTTGACCAACGCTATATATTTTTGAATTGGTCTTCGTACAAAACAAAGTTTGCTATTTTTACGCCATGCAGAATGTTTTCTCGTTAGGTTGATACGGGAAAGCGTGGGTAAGATGTTTTGCTCACGACGCTGAATCAGCTAAATCACCTTACATATACTGTCAAAAAAAAAATACACATCAAAATTTAATGATTTCACTAAGCAGGCGCACTTACAGGGATAAACATTCTTGTATCGATTTGATTTTTTGTTTTCTGTTGATATATCATGTGGCGAAGTATTTCGCGAAGATACATTCTTGATTTTCTGTTGCATATTTGTTCATGAAATCAATAAAATGATTTAGTTGTTGCAAGGACAATCAAAATTCAGTACTTTAAAATGGAGACGTAGCCTCAGGCTTAAGAGTAGTAGCATCGGGTGCTGAAAAACTAAAAACTTTTTCGAACTCTTTCCTTTCGCAGCACACGCATACTGACAAACACACTTACACACGCGCCCACACGCATACACCAGCTCAAATATGTTTGCATCATAATTTGGAAAATGCTGTTCGTTTTTAATAAAATAGCATCACGAGCTACTGGAGCTTAATACAGAGAGTTCTTTAAATGCAAAAATTATTAAAAAACTTTCTTTTCCCTCCCTAATAAAAATAAGCTTTTATGTTTTTGAGTAGAGATTTTTCACATATGATGATTTTGAATCGGTCAACAAATTATTTTGGGCTGCCAGCATTGAAATGCTGCTAATGTAAAGAAGAAAATAAATCATTATAAACAAAATTGTTAAAAGCACTAAAGTTTAATTATACTTCGAACTGAAAATGAAGAGAAGAAAACCCTGAATCGCAGTGAGACACATAAACTTGTTCAAAACCATCAAGAGAAATTTCTTCTGGAGATTTAATTTGACTTTCTGAAATAAAACAACATAAGTATTGGCAATAATTTCGACTGTCAAAAGTCAATTTTCGTTGGAAGAAAAAAACAAAAATTGTGGAGGATAAGTTTGACGGTCGTAACATCATCAACAGCAAAGTTATTAACTCAATAGAAATTTATTATTTTTGTGGTAATCAATTTTTTGTTGTAGCATCAATTTACGTTTCATCAACAGATTACGCAACTTTTTTTGGTTGGTTGATTTACCCCTCCTATTGCTTAGGATGGAGGTAGGGTGCAAACGGCAATCCACGTTTAGGCCGTCAACCTAATCGAATTAGGCTAGGGGAAAAGCGGCAGCTCATTTCGAACCAGTCATGAATGCAAATTACTGACTGGTAGACAGCCCCACCACCAACAAAGCTGACTGCCATTGGTGGGTACGGAAGAGTCGCCTTTTACGACATGCTGAGTAAGTAGCTTCACGATTTTAACCCGGTAAGTACGAGTGAATTATGCAACTTTTTTTGTATACAACTTGCTTTTGTACTTTAACTTTTCGTTTTTTTGAAAAGTAAAGTAAAGCTAAATTTAATATTGCAGAACGATTAGAACAATTTGATGAACGTCATCTACCACATTTTTGCTATCATTGTATTTATGATCGAAATGACAAAAAATATTTTGACTAGAAAGACTAGGTAGAGTTTTTGTGAAACGAAAGTAAAAACTGAGATTTGAGAAAAATGTTTACTTAAAATTGTTGTGAAAGCTGCGAAAAACTATTTTCTAGACTTACTTTATTCAGTTAATGAATAGACAGTGGTTCTTTACCTTTTTTCTTTTATTTCAAGATAGTTTACAGGATTCATTGCCAGCAACTCTTAAGTTAAAATTAATATTTTTCTCTTTTGTCAAATTGAAAATCCTTTTGGAAAGCAACTCTTTGAAAGTAGCTGATTTTACTTCCTTTTTTACTGATTAAAAGCATTTTTTTTAGTTAGGAAATGATGATAGTCACCATACAGATTACATTTTAAGTATCAATGCAAATTAAAGTAATACAACTTTGGTAAAGAGGTGATTTTTAGTATCCAAATTGCTATTATTGCTACTACCGTATACGGTAGAAGCTATTATTGCTACTACCGTACACCGTTGAACATAATAATACAATGTATTTAGAAAATTTAAACGTTTTCGGCGCTACACATCGCTCTCATCAGGATCTATACACAAATATTTACAGTATTAAAACTTTCATTGAACGAAAACACAAAAAACATAAAAAAACTTGAAAATAGTTCTGATAAAAAATAGTAAAGCTTCATTCTACGGTCTTCGTAATTGTTTGGTCACTGTTAACAAAGAATCTGATAATAGAAACAATTGCCTGCTAGGAGTTGATCGGATTTAAGGTTTTGTAAATAATTGTTTCAAATGAATTAAAATTACAGTAAAGTTCGGTGCAAAATTGTTCGGTTAAATGATTAAATAAATATCTTTGATTAAAACACGTTTAGTAAGAATGACGCTCCGTTTGCATACAGTTGTTTGTTTAGCGCACGGTTACTTCTTTTGATCACCATGGATTTTGGCTTTGTAGGATGATTGACATTTTCTAATTATTTCAAATTGCTTCATGTTATTCGGCTGAGTTTTGCACGAACTACATTTTTTTATATGTTTTTTAATGGCGCTTTTATTTGACCTTGAAGCATTTAAGTGGTCCCCTGCTCTTATACTCAAATGTCAGGTAACATGTACGTGATGTACGTGACGTACGTGACGTTCACATCACGTGAACAGGTAAACTTATAAACGACATTTGAGTTCAAGATCAGAGGAGTTTTGCTTTTCAAAGAAAAATATTCCTGCACTTTTGTTGTTTTGTAGACAATTATGATTTTAGTGTCAAATCGTTTTTTTTATTAGTGATTGAATTTGTAGACCGAATTCTTTTGAGATTTTTCCGACGTAGGGAATGATAAAAAGATTGATAAATTCTTTTTCGGTTTTACTGTCTGTTTTTCGTTTTGAAATTGGCATAAAATTTTGTTAAAAAAAGGAATTGGATAACCGTTATTGTAAAAAAGATTTTTCAAATAAGCAACTTCATTTTGAAAGAGATAGTCCGTTGAACAGGTAATTTGTGCTCTATTGAGAAGACACAAAATAAGACCTTTTTCCAAATTTTGGGACAAAAAGCATTGAAATTTAACAATAATCCAGTGTTAGAAGGTTTTCTTCATGCCCAGGTATCAAATTTATCCAAGTTAATTTTTATTTCCACATCCAAAAATGGTATTGTATTTTTTGCCTGTTCTAAAGTAAACTTAATATTGGGGTGCTGGTTGTTGAGCTTTTCCAGAAATTTGGTGCATGATTGGTCGTTATCAAATATTGCGAAAATGTCATCGACATATCTGAGATACAATTTGGGAGATGCTTCCGGGTCATTGCATAACAGCTGATTTCCCATATGAGCCATGAAGAAATTTGCGAGTGTTGGTTTTAGTGTGCAGCCCATAGTGACGCCATCAATTTGTTTATACAGTGTGTCTTTATAAAAAAACAATCCTTGGGTTGCCAGACGCATCAACTTAACAAAAACATCTTTTTCAAAAGTAGGGAGCTGGAATTATTTTCTTTGTATATGTAATTACCAATCATATTTATTGTTTCTTCCAGCGGCACGTTGGTGAATAGGAAACTACGTCGAAACTGACCATAATTTGGTGAGGAGATGGAGAAAATTCTTTTAGCTTGTCTAACAGGTGAAATGTCGAGTCCAGCATAAATTGATTTGGAATGTAGGGTTTAATAATTTGATCAAGAAATTTGGCCAGGTTATATTCGGCGTGTCTATCATTGAGACTACTGGTCTTGCAGGATTGCCTTGTTTGTGCACTTTTATAGTTCCGTATAGTTTTCCTGGTGCACTTCCAGTTGACACAATTTTGCTGGTTATGCTGTTATCATATGATTTAGATACTTATTAATGTAGTAATTAATTGAGGTCGAAACAGTGTCACTGTCTGCAGTTTGCTAAGTGCATCGCTGGCCTCTTGCATTACTATACATAATTGAATTTTCTTTGGCAATCATTGGATGTACTTTTCCATCTGTGTTTACTTTTATGAATTTTGTGGGGTCGTCAATAATGTGGTCAAGTTTGGAATAGTAATCTTTACTATTTAACACAACAACTCCATTTCCTTTGTCGTACTGACATATTTTAATATTTCCGTTTTGGCGTAGTTTACGGAGAGTAGAGTGGAGGCTTTGTTTGAACAGAGGAGATTACTTTCTGAAAAAAACCTTTTGAGATAGAACTTGGTTTGATCTTGAAATTCATCATCAATATGAATATTTGGATTCTTTTGTTTGAGGGAATAAATAAGTTTTTCTACATTGGTCTTCACTTCATCCTGTTTTACTTTCTTTGGTAGAATGTGGTGCTTCGGTCCGTATCTCAACGCATTTGTTTCTTTTAGGCTGAGTTTCTTATCACTGAGATTGGTCATAGCATGTGGAACTCTCGATGTTTGTTTCCTGTATAGATTTATCAATTTGCGTTGGTGAGTTTGTTTCCTGTATAGAGTTATCAATTTGCGTTGGCAATTGATAACATGATTGGCAATGATCAAGTTTTACTTGATCATAAGCATCGTTTTCTTCCTTTGTGGAATACGATGATGCTAGAATCACACAAAATTACTATGCTGGAATATAGTAGAGTTAGGATTTTTTTGACCTCTACTTGTAACTGTGCGTATGATTGCCCGTCTTAGCCGAAAGAAGCGTATTCATATATCTGTTCCGCCAATCGCCATAAAGTTTTGCTCAGCGATTTGACTTTACACAGCGTAGTCGCTTGAGAATGTGACGCAAAGACTTCATAAGCAATTTCCTACAAAATTGATTGATATTGTGATAAATTAAGTGATCTCCTGTTGTTTTGTTCGAAGTTTAAGTAAATATAGTTTAAAATTAGACCCCTACAGTAAACCGAAAAGTTAGCCCCTACTGAAAAGTAGTAGACGTTATAACCGGGCTTCCTGCGGACTACTTCCAAAATTTTTCCTTTGTAGTATGGTCTATCTTTGGTCTTTTCTTTGTGGTTAAATAAAGCCACATGCTGTGCATCTGCTCATAATTATATGATGACAAGGTGTATTTGGCTATTCTGGTCAAAATGTAAACGTGGCGAAAGGAATAGTGAATTTTCGTTTCGACCTGATTGCGCTTTGAATTTTTGTTTGGAACTGTGCGTTGGTTTCCCTGCTTGGTCGCGGTTAAGGCTGCGTGGCAGTCTTTATTGCTGTGGAATTTTCGTTCTGCGCACGCTGAGCGGAGCTTGGTATATTTATAAATAAAAATTGCAAGAAGGCTTCAACCGTTTTCTGTTGTTTATTTGACGAAGCAGAAAGGATCCTCAATGCTAATATTACTAGCTCTACAATGCAACTCCTGTGGTGTAGTGCTAATCAACGACGGTACGCTTGGCGTGAGAATCAGAGAGTTGAAACGTGTGCTGCCGCACCAATATCTTTGCCAATATTCACAATAAATTAGGTCCAAAACAAGGGTCTTAACCCGTTAAAGGACATAAGTTTTTACAGGATAGAACTGCTTCAAAAAACATTTTAATTGTGTTATTAGGTTTCCAAAAAGACATTAAGGCAATAAAATGTTAATTTGTTTGTTTGTTTTTTAAAATATAGCATGGGTCATATATAACCCAGTGTTCCTTAACGCTAAAAGTAGTCAGTCGCACTGAAATTTAGTTCTTACTCAGTATGAGTTCTCTTTACCTGCAAATTGCTTTACAGCTGACCCAGAGTGATTTCTTAATCAAGAAATAAGTCAAAACTAACATAAAATATTCAAAGGTTGCAATGTATAAAAGTAGGTTGGCCTTTATTTATTATCAATATATATCTATTGGCCATATCCATGGCATGCAGCAAAGAAATAGAAAACCTTGCTTTCTACACAAATATTGTTTGTTTTAAAATCTTTTTATTGCTGGTGCAGAACTTGCAACAATTTCTTTTCGATCTTTTTTCATTGTGTGCTTGAAACCATGTATTTGAAATCATCTGCTTCCAAGTACCAATTGTTTCAAGAACCATTGTTCTTGAAACAATTGGTGCTTGGAACTAGATAATTTCAAATACTTGGATGCATCGGGACTTCAGTGAACTGAACTTATTGGTACATTCCGTTTTTTGCTCCTAAAACTCCCGATCAAGCAACTCGACGATACGACTTTATATCCGGCTTTTTCATCTCTGGTTAGTCTTCACACGACTTGTTGAAGGCAATTCTAGAACTGTTGACTGCAATATCAATAAGATCAAATACTAGTCTGAGGTAGTACTTGATCTTTGACCTGTTGTCAAGCTGATAACTCACTTTCCTTTGATCCATTATATCAACCCCCTCCCCATATATTTGTTGTACTTCTGAATGGCAATAGGACAAGAGATTGCTATCTTTTCATAGGAGCCTTGAAACCTTTTTCTCTTCATGTTTTGGGTCGACAGTAAAAAAAAATTTAAATCATGTGGACCGGCCGATTGTCTAACCACTTTGTAAAAATAATCTGATTGCTCTCCAAATATATTGCATCACCTCTTTTCATTTCTTTGTCTGCTGGAATTAGTTCTTGCTTGGGAACATTTTTCGATTGATGTGTACAGTTCCAGCACTAAAAATCTTTTTGAGATAAAGAGTGACCTGTAACTGGGGAAAATTAAAATAGTTGTCAAAGTATACTTGACACTGGAGGCCTTCTAATTTTTCTGTGTGTGATAGCAGCACTGCTTCTCTCAAGCCACTCTTCACACCACCATGCTTCTTCTCATTGTACAAATCGAATTCAAAGAGATATCTGGTCTTGGAATCGCACCTGCACCACATCTTGAAGTACTGTATTCTGACTTATTCCTGAAAAGGTGAAAACGACTCTATATCAACAAATATGATAAGGCGTGAATACTGTTCTATGTATATTACAATACAGTGATGGTGGGTTGAAATATACCAATAGAATAGACACAGCGTAAGGTGAAGAAAAAAAAAGATGACAGAGTGAAAACCAAAAATCAACAACAAAGCACTAATACTAAGAACTAAAATACTTATTTAGCCGATGCTCATGTTATTGTGCATGGTGAGTTGTGTTTCATGTGTAGAGCTTAAATTTGTGGCTTTGATGTCCTCTTTGGTACATCTACTTGTCGATTTTATTGTGGATTTATGTAAGTAAAGCTTTTCTGCTGCCCTGCTGTTACTTATCCGGTATTTTTGCAATCAATCAACACGTTCACTACGGTTGCTAGTTTAGTGGTTTTTCCTGAGGGACGACTGCAACAATCCGCCACTGCATCGGTTTGGCACATGCCACAGTCACGGTTGCAGGTGAGTAGCTCTGTACACCTCTAAGCAATTTGTACAAATGATAAAATGCGTAGGACAAATGTGTACACCCCATCACCTACATAACAACTCACTGTTGGTACACGTGTTGGGCCAAATCTGTACCAAACCCAATATGCAGTGGTACACATATGTACCAATACATAGCAAACGTGTGCTATTGTACCGATTACATATTTTCCAGAAAGTCTACAGTACAAGTTGGCTGTCAGCTGTTTTTCAACCAGGTTGTTAATGCATTCCAGTTTGTAGTGATAGCCAACCTCACTATCACCATCATTTACCTTTGAGGGACACTGGTTCATATATGACCCATTGTGATTTTGACCTTTGTTCTGAGAATAAGGTCAATAAAAAAGCTTGGTAAAGATATAAAATGTATGTCAGACACGAAATGATATAAACTCAATTCAAAAAATTTTGAAAATCAATCATTTTCTTTCACTATAACAGCCCAACACCACACCATTCAGAGTAACGAAAAATCACCAGTTCGTTCTCCCCAAAAATATGACCAAGAGCTTCGAAAGTGGCCGAAAATTTTTTTTCTTACAAAGAGAGAAACTTTTAGGTTTCATCCTAAAAATAAACTGCTAAAAATTTTACCTAGCTGGGTTTCAGTTGAAAAAAATATTTATGGGTCACATATGACCCAGTGTCCCTCAAAGGGCTAGTGCATTTTTATTGGAAAACGACCACCATTAAGTGCAATCAGCAATTTTACCGAATCGCGAAGAGTTTTGTAAACAAAATGGTTTTCATCTCAAAATCAATTACCCTTTTTTATCATCGGCTCTGCTGCACGTGTACTCTGTTACCCCCCTCAATGCAGTGCTGCCAAAATTCTACCAATATCAAAGACAATTTGTAAATGCGTTAAATTATCTCAGCAAATAATGCATTTCCAAATTCACTGATATCTTTTCATATTAATAGCTTGTTTACAAACATCTTTACAAATTTTGTAAATAACTAACATCTTTTCAGATTTTTTAAGTTTTGGAAAAGGCGAATCTGGAACCACCTCATCTTATGAAATGACGAAAACAATTTTAATATACAAAAGATAAGGTTTTGTGGGTTTCACGTAGAGACTGTTTGGCTAGGAGATAATTTTACTTGTTTTCATTTTGTTTAATAACTTTCTAATGCGTTTAAATCAAATTAACCCATTTCTGCCCGAATTAATTTTTTATATGATAATTTCAATTTTTAAATTTTTCTGATGTTGGCTCTACATAGTGGATTGGAAAAATGCATCAGTTTACATATCCTTGCAATAGTATTGCTAGAGCATGATGTTCGACACATGACCACTGAGCACATCCATGCACAAAATTTTTATGTTGGAAAAAAAATGACTGTATATGAAGTACACTTATATACTGTGCCATGTATGTACCGCTGAGCTGAAATGGGTTAATCATATTTGAACATACATTTGATCCTGCTTTACTATTCACTAAAATACAAATTTTCAGCTTCTTACTTTCAAATCCATTATCAGATTTTGAAAAAATTGGTGAAGTCTACAAAAAAATATAAATTACAATATTTCCAATTAGATGTTTAAATTCTGCACCAATCAACAGCCAATCAACAGCCGCCTCAACGTGGTGGTGCGGTCCTCGACACCGTTTGGGTTGGGTAGAAATGGCTGTTGGCCTTCCCGAGGGTCCCAGTTACCCCGGGCACTCCCCTTCATTTTGTCGCTATGCTGCTCCCTGAACGACCGCAGTAAGGCAGCACACAGCTTGTTTAAAATCGGTCACCTGTTTTCTCTTTCTCTTTTCTCCTGCCCCTCTCTTGCCCTTCTTTGTCCTTTTATTCTCCTCCTTCTCTTGATGAGCGGTAACGTTCATTCCAAACCTGGCCCCATCTTTCCTTGCTCTGTGTGCACTGGAAATGTGACCTGGCGGGGCAAGTCAGTGCAATGCTGCACTTGCTCCAAATGGGTTCATCTAAGGTGCTTACAACTTTCCTTCTCCAAATTCAAAGCTCTTCGCAGCTCTCACTCTTGGAGCTGTCCCCCCTGCCGAATTACTGTGACTCCCTCTTTGGACTTCTCCGACATGTATACCTCCCCTGTACAATCTAGCCCCCCCTCTGCTAATGCTGCACTCTCGCCCCACTCTCGTCTCCAAACCTCTTATCCCCCATCTGCCCGTTTTATATCTTCTCCCTCTGCCCCTCCATCACCGTTCCTTGCTCCTGGCTGTCCTTCTGCGCCTCCTGCCTTCTCTCCCCCCAAATCTCTCAGGGTTCTTCAATGGAATGCTGGAGGTCTTCGAGCCAGGAGCACTGAACTACTCCACTTTCTTTCGCTCCATCCTGTCGACCTTATCTGCATTCAGGAATCCAATCTTAACGCCACTTCCTATTTCCAGATTCCTGGATTATCTGCTCTGCGTTCTGATCGCATCCACTCCCGGTCTGGCATTCTCTCTCCTAATGCCACGCACGCTGGCGGCGGCATTGTCATTTTCGTCAGGCAGGGCCTATCTTTTTCTGAATTTTCTACTTCCTCTCTTTCTTCGTTTGATCCCTACTCTGATTATGTAGGGGTCAACATCTCTCTAAACAACTCCTCCTCAGTGTCATTTCTTAATGTGTACGCCCCGCCTATTTGCTCCTCCCCAAGAGATGGCAGATCCAATTCCTTTTCTCCCTCCATACTTCCCTCCTCCAGAAATCTATTCATTCTGGGGGACTTCAATTGCCATCACCCCCTTTGGGACTCAAGAGTCACTACCGACCCCCGCGGGGAGGAAGTATTCGACTGGGTCATCTCCTCTGACCTCCTCCCCTCAATGACCCTGACACACCCACTCTTCTCCATCGCTCCTCTGGCAGTCGCTCCTCTCCTGACATCTTCTTTGCCCCCTCTTCTCTTGCCCTTTCTTGCTCCTGGGAGGTGCTCCAGGACCGAAGCTCTGACCACTTACCAAATCTTCTCTCCGGCCTATCGCCCCAACGAGCGCCCCCCTTCCTTCAAATTTCAGAAAGCTCGCTGAGATGGCTTTGCCTCCTACTTTGACTCCCACTGTCCCTCTGCAGAGGAATACTCGTCTCTTTCTCTTTCCTCTGCTGCTGCTCTCTTTACCTCTCTGACACTGAATGCGGCCAAATTTTCCATTCTTTTCGAGCGCATCAAACGCCCTCCTAAAGCCTGGTGATGTGCTGAGGTGGAAAGTGCGGTTAGTGAAAGACGCAAGGCTTTCGCCGCCACTCACAGAAGTGATGAAGATCGCCAGGCTTACATCTCCGCTTCTCGACGCGCCTCGTCAGTCATCGCCAAAGCCAAGGCTGAGGCATGGAAGACGACTTGCTCTTCTCTTTCGCCTAAGTCTAACCCTAAATCTGTGCACTCTTTTCTTCGCTCTATCGCTGGCTCATCTTCCTCGTCTTCTTCCTCTCCTAACTTCCCCAACTGTTCTTCTCCCAGGGAATCGGCTTCGGTCTATGCCGCTTACTTGAGATCCCACATTTCCGTTTCTCAGCCAAAGGCCTTGCGTAGCAGAGTCAGAAGCTACCTCTCGGAGCTCCGTCGAGCCACGTGCCCTGTGGAGTCTGATTCGTCCTTTTGCTCTCCTTTCACTCTCGCTGAATTCCATGCGGCTGCCTCCCACTTCTCCTCGTCCATTGCCACTGGTCCAGACAAAGTCGTCTATTCCATGCTAAAGCACCTACCTCGCTCTGGCATGGATTTTCTTCTTTACATCTTTAATTTACTCTGGTCTTCGTATTCTTTTCTTCCATCTGGAAGACATCTTCCATTATTCCCATACACAAGATGGGAAAGCCTCTCGACTCTCTTGCTTCCTTCCGGCCTATCTCTCTCAGCTCCTGCGTATCAAAACTGTTTGAACGCATCATTCTATCCCGTCTACTTTTCTTTCTGGAATCTAATTCCATTCTCTCTCCCCGTCAGGCCAGTTTCCGCCCTGGACGGTCTACACTCAATCAAATTCTTTACCTTTCTCAGTCCATTTCGGTTGGGCTTAACAAACCCAGGCTGGGATCTCTAACGATTATCTCTACTATTGATTTCTCTAAAGCTTTTGACTCTGTCTGGCATCCTGTCCTTTTCCTCAAACTTATTTCGGCTGGCCTCCCTCCTTGCTTTGCTCGTTGAATTCCTTTCTGACAGGCACGCTTGCGTGGTTTATCAAAATCACAAAAGTCGTTCCTTTCGAGTCCGTCGAGGTGTTCCGCAAGGATCCGTTCTTGGCCCTGTACTTTTCTCTCTCTTTATTAATGATCTTTCGGCCTCTCTGTCTTCCTCCATCAGCTGCTCTCTTTACGCTGACGATCTGGCCATTTGGTCCTCCTACCCCTCGGTCCCCACTGCGGTGGAGGCCACACAAGGAGCTCTGTTTCAATTGGAGCGCTGGTCTGAGTACTGGTGTCTTCCTTTCAATCCGAGAAAATGTGAGGCCTCCTTCTTTTTAGTGGACCCTCGCCAAGCTAACCTCCAATCCATCCTGCTCTTACTCGGCCCCCGCCTCCGTTTCAATCCCACTCCAACTTTTGTTGGGGTCACCTTCGACCGCACTCTTTTCTTTTCTAAGCATGTATCTTCGCTGAAGGCCAAGTTCTTCCCATGTCTCAAGGCCTTACGCTGTATCTCTGTTTCTTCTTGGGGTCCCTCTAAGAAGTCCCTCTTTGTTCTGTAAAAATCTTTTCTTCGGTCTCTTCTCACCTACGCTTCACCCGGATGGTTTCCCTTCCTAAGCGCTACCAATCTTACCAAATTAGAACGTCTCCACCGAGCGGCCAATCGCGATATCACCGGCTGCCTCTCGTCCTCCCCTATCCCTCTTTTTCTCACCGAGGCTACTTTACCTTCCCTGCGAGTCACCCTGACTCATTTCATTCTTTCATCTTATGAGCGGGCCGTTCGCCTCCCAACCTCTTTTCCCATTTCAGGTTTGGCCAGACTTGGAGTGAAACCAAGGCTCTGCAGATCGTTTTAGAGAGCTTTTACGTCCACTGACCCGCTCATGCTTCTTTCTACTTGTTCTAGGGAGGCTTTTCTTGCTTACCTACCCTGTCCTCCTTGAAATCTGCCTTCGTTCACGGTGTAGTCCACCCTTCCCACTCCTTGCTCTCGCTCTCGCTCTGATCCCTCTTTTTCTCGCCAAGGTGCAGCTCTCGCCCACCTTGGCTCTCTCCCCTCTCACGATCTGTTGCTTTGGACAGACGGCTCTGTTCCTTTTCCTTTTGGCAAAGGCGGCTCCGGCGTTCTTGCCAACTGCTCTCTCTGTGGCGCTGAGGCCACTCTTTCCTTTTCGGCAGGCCCAGTATGCTCAAGTTTTTTCGCTGAAGTCTGCGCCATTCTGCACGCTCTTTGCTAGTCTCGGCAGCACCAACAAGTCTTCCATTTCTGTTCTCTTCTCCTGCTATCTGACTATCGTTCTGTCCTCGCCGCCTAGTCCTCGCCTCCATCTTTCCTCTTATCCCAAACTCTGTGGCAGATCTGGCAGAAACTGTCCTTTCTCTCTTTTGTTCTATCAGGCTACAATGGGTCCCTGGACACTCGTTTCTCCCGGGGAACGACACGGCCGATGAGCTTGCCAGACGGGGAGCGCGACTTGCGCCCTCTGCAATCCCTTGTAGTCTTTCTCCTGTTACCTGTCGTATCCACTCTCGTCTTATGTCGGACTGGAGGCGTACTGTCTCATCGAAGTTCTTTGACACACAGGTTCCCTCGATTTCCACCTAGGAACTTGTGCTCCCTCGTCATGCTCGCTGTGTCCTCTCTCGTCTTCGCTGCAACGGACACAGCCTTCTTTTAGGTTCTTATCTCTCTAGGATTGGCAGAATCGAGAATCCTTCCTGCAGCGTCTGTGGACACTCGTCCCAGGACACCTCTCATCTCATTCTGCACTGTCCAGCTACGGACTCCTTGCGCTGCTCACTCTTTGGCGACTCTCTGTCTCTCTACGACCTCTGGTTCAGACCCTAGGGAGTTGGCCGGCTTCTGGGGCTCCATGGTCTTCCGCCATGCCCTCATCCCTCGGAAGGGGTCGGGTAAACAACAACAACAGATGTTTAAATTAGAAAAATGTTCTGTCCTTACGAGTTCAGTTTCTCGATAACTCCTATTTTGACAAGGTTTTGTCTTCAAAACTGGTTCTGCAATAAAATAAAACACGTGTTTATATCATAAGCATCAACAGCTAAAAAAAAGTGCAATTTTTTAAATATAAATTACCTTTGACAACGTCATCAATTTCTGTTTTGCGGTCTCGATTGCATCTGCAAGTTATACCCACAGTAAATGATCTCAACAATTGCGAAAAAAGTGCTGAATGACATAGTTGGAAAACAAAATGTGACATAAACATACAAGAGTACTTTTCCTCTGTTCCAACTAGACGATGGTGATATATAAGTACTGCATCCCGATAGAATTACTTGTATTCAAGTTTGAAAAAAATGAAAATTCTAAGAGATAGTATTTATTATAACTTTTGTTAATATTTTACCGAGTATATGTGTAACAGGCAATTTTATATTTACTGTAATTACTATATTTATGATTCAATAACACTTAGATTGAACTCCAACTCGACGAATTTCTACTTAAAGGTTAAGTTTATACTTTGTTCAGTCATTCAATAACTTGCAAAATCACAAAAAATGGGTTTACAAAACTGTTTTATTAAAAACTAATCAATTTTTGATTACATAACACCCAAATTAATGGAGAACATGCAGGCATGCACCCAAGAAGGCTGTAAGGATTTAAGCCAACTGTCACGAATAAGGAAATTTGCCTCGTAAGAATTGCTTCATATTTGTGTAAAGTGCTGTGTCATTGTTCGCTTGGCAACTGATTGAGAAAAAGACCTTTTTCCCCGCAATTAATTTGCTGCAAGTACGCCTTTCTTACGTCACAATCCTTATTTCGACATAGTAAAATTCCTGATTGATCTAGTGATTCTAGCTTCTTTGAAAAATTTCGATAACTGATTACATAACTTGAAAGGCTTTTTTCTTTTTTCACATGATTTCGTTCTAGCGTTTTCTGGATTGTTTTTTGTCGGTATATATATATATATATATATATATATATAAGGCGATGGAATTTTTTTTTAGTTAGAGTAGAGATAAAGAGAGTAGTAGAGAAGCGCTGTAACGGAGAGAGAGAGAGAGAGAGAGAGAGAGAGAGAGAGAAATTGATTGACAGAACAAAGAAGGACTATTGTTTTTTGCGATAATTTATTGTCGATTTTGTTGACGTGGCGAGTATTAAGCAGTTATTGGTGAAATTAGTTTTGGCGGTTTCCTGATTGTGTGGTAAAGTGAATAGTTCTGAGATTGTTGAGCGAAGAAGTTGAAGTCGTGAAGTATTATTTTTGTGAATACATTATTCTGTTATCAAAGTGGTTTAAGGTGTTTTTAGTGGAAGCAAATCTTTTCCAGGTTTTATTAGATTGCAGTCAGACCTAATTATCCGAGCGATTATCATACGTCGCCTCAATTTTAAAAGAAATTTAAGATTGAGATAGAACCGAAAGTTCTAGATTTAATATTATATTATATCATATTAAAACGCGACACCATCCGTCCTTATCCATGTCACTTTGCCCCCAACAAGAATGAAGAATTTGTGACACTTAACAATCTTTTACAAATATTCCATTTTTGATTAGCCCTCCCCAATAAAATTTTGGTTGCGTACCTGAAATTATTTAATGTAATCTATATTAAAGGCAAAAGTTAAAAAAATATTTGATTTTAAAATATTGCAAAAAATGGGAATTCTTCTTTTTGGTTAGAGTTGAAGACAATAGCCAGTAAAAATATGTATGTGCTAATACACACGTCATTGTTTATATCAAGTACACCAACCAATCTTTGGAGTGTGATCATGAACCGCTGGACAAGGCAGAACTTGGTGCTGTTTTAACCATAATTTGATGCCATCCCGCTGGCTAGGTTGGTATGCTGCCACCTTTATGCGGCATTAAAACAAAGATATCTTGTTAACCGCATTACCGAAAAGAACAGGACCAATCTGCACCAATCAACAGCCGCCTCAACGTGGTGGTGCGGTCCTCGACACCGTTTGGGTTGGGTAGAAATGGCTGTTGGCCTTCCCGAGGGTCCCAGTTACCCCGGGCACTCCCCTTCATTTTGTCGCTATGCTGCTCCCTGAACGACCGCAGTAAGGCAGCACACAGCTTGTTTAAAATCGGTCACCTGTTTTCTCTTTCTCTTTTCTCCTGCCCCTCTCTTGCCCTTCTTTGTCCTTTTATTCTCCTCCTTCTCTTGATGAGCGGTAACGTTCATTCCAAACCTGGCCCCATCTTTCCTTGCTCTGTGTGCACTGGAAATGTGACCTGGCGGGGCAAGTCAGTGCAATGCTGCACTTGCTCCAAATGGGTTCATCTAAGGTGCTTACAACTTTCCTTCTCCAAATTCAAAGCTCTTCGCAGCTCTCACTCTTGGAGCTGTCCCCCCTGCCGAATTACTGTGACTCCCTCTTTGGACTTCTCCGACATGTATACCTCCCCTGTACAATCTAGCCCCCCCTCTGCTAATGCTGCACTCTCGCCCCACTCTCGTCTCCAAACCTCTTATCCCCCATCTGCCCGTTTTATATCTTCTCCCTCTGCCCCTCCATCACCGTTCCTTGCTCCTGGCTGTCCTTCTGCGCCTCCTGCCTTCTCTCCCCCCAAATCTCTCAGGGTTCTTCAATGGAATGCTGGAGGTCTTCGAGCCAGGAGCACTGAACTACTCCACTTTCTTTCGCTCCATCCTGTCGACCTTATCTGCATTCAGGAATCCAATCTTAACGCCACTTCCTATTTCCAGATTCCTGGATTATCTGCTCTGCGTTCTGATCGCATCCACTCCCGGTCTGGCATTCTCTCTCCTAATGCCACGCACGCTGGCGGCGGCATTGTCATTTTCGTCAGGCAGGGCCTATCTTTTTCTGAATTTTCTACTTCCTCTCTTTCTTCGTTTGATCCCTACTCTGATTATGTAGGGGTCAACATCTCTCTAAACAACTCCTCCTCAGTGTCATTTCTTAATGTGTACGCCCCGCCTATTTGCTCCTCCCCAAGAGATGGCAGATCCAATTCCTTTTCTCCCTCCATACTTCCCTCCTCCAGAAATCTATTCATTCTGGGGGACTTCAATTGCCATCACCCCCTTTGGGACTCAAGAGTCACTACCGACCCCCGCGGGGAGGAAGTATTCGACTGGGTCATCTCCTCTGACCTCCTCCCCTCAATGACCCTGACACACCCACTCTTCTCCATCGCTCCTCTGGCAGTCGCTCCTCTCCTGACATCTTCTTTGCCCCCTCTTCTCTTGCCCTTTCTTGCTCCTGGGAGGTGCTCCAGGACCGAAGCTCTGACCACTTACCAAATCTTCTCTCCGGCCTATCGCCCCAACGAGCGCCCCCCTTCCTTCAAATTTCAGAAAGCTCGCTGAGATGGCTTTGCCTCCTACTTTGACTCCCACTGTCCCTCTGCAGAGGAATACTCGTCTCTTTCTCTTTCCTCTGCTGCTGCTCTCTTTACCTTTCTGACACTGAATGCGGCCAAATTTTCCATTCTTTTCGAGCGCATCAAACGCCCTCCTAAAGCCTGGTGATGTGCTGAGGTGGAAAGTGCGGTTAGTGAAAGACGCAAGGCTTTCGCCGCCACTCACAGAAGTGATGAAGATCGCCAGGCTTACATCTCCGCTTCTCGACGCGCCTCGTCAGTCATCGCCAAAGCCAAGGCTGAGGCATGGAAGACGACTTGCTCTTCTCTTTCGCCTAAGTCTAACCCTAAATCTGTGCACTCTTTTCTTCGCTCTATCGCTGGCTCATCTTCCTCGTCTTCTTCCTCTCCTAACTTCCCCAACTGTTCTTCTCCCAGGGAATCGGCTTCGGTCTATGCCGCTTACTTGAGATCCCACATTTCCGTTTCTCAGCCAAAGGCCTTGCGTAGCAGAGTCAGAAGCTACCTCTCGGAGCTCCGTCGAGCCACGTGCCCTGTGGAGTCTGATTCGTCCTTTTGCTCTCCTTTCACTCTCGCTGAATTCCATGCGGCTGCCTCCCACTTCTCCTCGTCCATTGCCACTGGTCCAGACAAAGTCGTCTATTCCATGCTAAAGCACCTACCTCGCTCTGGCATGGATTTTCTTCTTTACATCTTTAATTTACTCTGGTCTTCGTATTCTTTTCTTCCATCTGGAAGACATCTTCCATTATTCCCATACACAAGATGGGAAAGCCTCTCGACTCTCTTGCTTCCTTCCGGCCTATCTCTCTCAGCTCCTGCGTATCAAAACTGTTTGAACGCATCATTCTATCCCGTCTACTTTTCTTTCTGGAATCTAATTCCATTCTCTCTCCCCGTCAGGCCAGTTTCCGCCCTGGACGGTCTACACTCAATCAAATTCTTTACCTTTCTCAGTCCATTTCGGTTGGGCTTAACAAACCCAGGCTGGGATCTCTAACGATTATCTCTACTATTGATTTCTCTAAAGCTTTTGACTCTGTCTGGCATCCTGTCCTTTTCCTCAAACTTATTTCGGCTGGCCTCCCTCCTTGCTTTGCTCGTTGAATTCCTTTCTGACAGGCACGCTTGCGTGGTTTATCAAAATCACAAAAGTCGTTCCTTTCGAGTCCGTCGAGGTGTTCCGCAAGGATCCGTTCTTGGCCCTGTACTTTTCTCTCTCTTTATTAATGATCTTTCGGCCTCTCTGTCTTCCTCCATCAGCTGCTCTCTTTACGCTGACGATCTGGCCATTTGGTCCTCCTACCCCTCGGTCCCCACTGCGGTGGAGGCCACACAAGGAGCTCTGTTTCAATTGGAGCGCTGGTCTGAGTACTGGTGTCTTCCTTTCAATCCGAGAAAATGTGAGGCCTCCTTCTTTTTAGTGGACCCTCGCCAAGCTAACCTCCAATCCATCCTGCTCTTACTCGGCCCCCGCCTCCGTTTCAATCCCACTCCAACTTTTGTTGGGGTCACCTTCGACCGCACTCTTTTCTTTTCTAAGCATGTATCTTCGCTGAAGGCCAAGTTCTTCCCATGTCTCAAGGCCTTACGCTGTATCTCTGTTTCTTCTTGGGGTCCCTCTAAGAAGTCCCTCTTTGTTCTGTAAAAATCTTTTCTTCGGTCTCTTCTCACCTACGCTTCACCCGGATGGTTTCCCTTCCTAAGCGCTACCAATCTTACCAAATTAGAACGTCTCCACCGAGCGGCCAATCGCGATATCACCGGCTGCCTCTCGTCCTCCCCTATCCCTCTTTTTCTCACCGAGGCTACTTTACCTTCCCTGCGAGTCACCCTGACTCATTTCATTCTTTCATCTTATGAGCGGGCCGTTCGCCTCCCAACCTCTTTTCCCATTTCAGGTTTGGCCAGACTTGGAGTGAAACCAAGGCTCTGCAGATCGTTTTAGAGAGCTTTTACGTCCACTGACCCGCTCAGTCTTCGTTCATTTTGACGCGATATCGCCACTGATCAGAGCGTCACGAAAAGCTTATAGTTAAAACAGTGCTGAAACAATTATCAAGGGTATTTTGATTTAAGCTACCGTATCAGAAGTTTATTTATTTTACAAGATATTAGAAGATAATTCCGGAAGATACAGAAGACTACATAAGCTTTGAAAAACATAGCTTTTTTCCGAAATGGACGTGTATGTTGCCCTGCCGACTTGGGCGGGCCGTGTAAGAAATGGGATGAAAAGCAATTTGGAATACAATAAAGAATCGGAGGTTACTTGTAAATTTATCAATGGAAAGGACAGGTGTGATATCTACAACTTGCTACAAAAAATTCAGTTTGCACCAAATAACTTCGAAGGAATTGTAACAAGACCAGGGCAACTGGTAGACTACACCTTAAAAAATAGAAATGCTGCTGTGAAATTTGCAAACATGCTTAAAGAGAATTCAAAAGTCAAAAATGTACTAGCAAATGCTTCCAGCATGAGGGATGAAAAAGTTAGTTACGTACCCCCTAACTTTTTTGAACAGCCAATACTCGATTATATCACACGCAACCATAAACAAATTGAAAAGACTTACAGATTGACAGATGTATACGGAGTTCAAACAGGAACTAGAATCTATAAACTACAAAGAAAAGATTTGGAAACGAAGCCAATTCCAAGCTACCTATACTTTGGCAAGTACTAATTTTCTGTTAAATACGAAGGCCAGGACAACACCTGCGTCTATTGCGCAGAAATTGGTCATACTGAAAGAGAATGCCCTGAAAAACAACAAATATAAACATACAGAATTGGAAATTTAAGAAAAATTCAGTCTGAACCACCAAACAATGAAACTAGATCTGAACCAGCAACCAATAAAATCATTCAACATTCAAGCAGCATTCTGAACAACAACAAGAAAACCAGCCAATCCCGCCAAAACTAAACGCGCGAAAGTTAGATAAACAACAGTTCTTTACAACCAAGCGCGCGAAAACCAGACAAACAACACTTCTTTACAGCCAATCACCATCCAGAGAACGTGCTACATGATCGGGACGTCAATATTATTCAACAGTCAAGCAATTCAAAGCAGACAATAACAACTTCTCATCAAAACAACTCCGCACAATCTTCGAACGATGAATTGGACAAATCTCAATTACCAAAGAAAGAACAAACACGCAAGTTTATAAAAAGAGTACGTTCTTCAAGTTCGAGCCAGGGACAAGACTAGAAAAATCCAATTTTAAATGAAACAAATAAAAAAGAAATTGAAGTAACTATTTTTTCTTCCTCTTCGGTTTTTAGTGATAGCTCCTATACATTTGACACAGAATTCAATGAATTATTTGTCAGCTGCTGTAGAAAAACGGCAAAGCGATATAAAGATTCTTTTTTTAAATGTAGTTGTGGGCTTAGACTTTTTAAGTGCAAATGTAGATGGTGTTAAATAGATACTAATGGCCCAGCTTATGAATGTAATCAATGCTCTGTTACTACCACAAAATGTCCATTTTGTGAAGCGTATAATTTTAATGAAGACAATACCCGAATTGAATGTACTTATTGCTACCATGATTATGACCCAATCACCTTATAATTTTGCTTGTGTTTTTCCCCTCCTAGACACATGGCACTTTATCTTAAGATTGTCTCCTTCAACAGCCGTGGAATGAATAACGATGCTAAACGTGCTACAATTTTTGCTCATCTGCGGCAGTTGGATGCCCAAATAATCTTACTCCAAGAGATCTTTTCAAAACCGCATAAAGAGGCAATTTGGGCCAACAAATGGACTGCTGGACAAGCGGCCTTTAATTCGCTTTCCCAAAATAATGAAACAGCCTCCGGGACGGCAATATTACTCAACCATCCTGCTCTGGTCTTTGGGACAATTAGAAAAGACGTAGACGGGCGAGTGGTGGCTGCCGAAGTTAAACATAATGGTTTCGTTATTAATGTAGTAAACACCTATGCCCCAACTATGCCCTATGCTCGGTCAGTTTCAGTGCGGGAGAATTTTTTTAACTCATTGTTTTATTATATTCATTCCAATATGGTCAGCATATTGGTAGGCGACTTCAATACAATAGACGATCCCATAATCGATGTAAGGCGTTGATGGAGCCTAGCCCACATTAGGATCACGATATGGCAATAACGCAATTGAACATTCCCCTTCCTGATTCAAGGGAAAAGAGTTTTAGAAGAACAACACATCAATGTATAAACTCGAAGAATTTCAGGAAGAGTTGGAGGTAAGAGGGGCCAAGTGGAGAACTCTGCTTGGCACAGTACACCCTGACTTTCCTGAATGATGGGTAAAAATCAAACAAAAAATTAAAAACTTAGTTATAAAGTAGTCAAAAATTAATAAAAACGAGAAAGATTTTAAGGAGCTAAAATTAAAAAACCAACTTGCAGAACTGGCCCCATTAAAGCAAAAACAAAAACAGAAATGGCGTCTTTCCAAGGAGAAAGCTACTTTGGGGAACACCCTACCTACCAGATCTTTCTTTCTACAATTTACTAAAAGAAGGTAAAACATTAGCATTATGGAACTAATTGGCAGCAATGGGAACGCTCAGGTCTCCCCTCAACAGATCATGAATATATGCCGGGATTTCTATGAAACATTATTCAAACAAAAATTTACAGATTACAAAACCCAAAAAATGTTTTGAAATAAAATTTCAAAAAAACTTAAACCATTACAACAAACTAAACTCATTACTAAAATAAACCAAAAAGAGGTAGAAAGAGCTATTACAAATACAAAAACGGGGAAAACTCCAGGCACAGATGGCCTAAGCATCGAGTTTTACAAGGAATCCTGGCATGTCATTGGATCTGATCTCATTCAAGTATTTTAGAATTTATTTCAAACCGGAAAAATACCCTCGAATATAAAAAAGACTACATTTCTTTAATTTACAAAAAAGGACTCAAAAACAAAATCGGTAACTATAGACCAATATCGCTGCCTAATAGGGATTTTAAAATCTTTGCTAAAATTTTAACCCAAGGCATTCGTCATTCACTGGGAGACCTAGCACAAAAATACCAATATGCACGACCGGGAGGCCAAACTTCAACGACCACCACCTTGCTACGAGACCTATATTGGGAAGCCAAATACAACGATTGGGAGGGATATTTCATCTCCCTTAATTTTCAAAAAGCTTTTGATTCAGTTGATCACAATTGGCTATACAAAGTTTTAAACGTGATGCAATTCCCACCCTTGTTTATTAAAGGAATTGTTGAACTTAACACAAATGCCTTCTCATTGATCATTGTGAATGGTTTTATAACCAGCCCTCTCCTTTTGGCTAGAGGTATGAGACCAGGAGACCCCTTAAGCCTTTTTCTGTTCCTTGTTGCGGTGGAACCACTAGTTTCGTACATAAATGATTCCCCCGCAATTCAAGGAATTGAAATTGGTAAAAACCAGATAAAATACCCAAGCTATGCCGATGATATGACCTTGACCTTAATTGGCAAATATTCAGTTCAAAAAGCTTTTGAATATGTACAAATTTTCGAAAAAGTTTCAAGCTTATGCTTATATGAAGACTAGACACAATGACTAACTACACAAACTAAATTGCATGTAGAGCTACTGCGCATTAACTGGAACAAGCGAAATTTAAACATTTTTGGCACGATCATAGGAAATGCAAATCAAAAAGGAAAGTGGGAAAAATCACTCAGCGATCTAAAACAAGTTATCAGTTCACTAAACAGATCATATTTAACTTGGGAAGCCAAGTGTTTGCTAGTTAAGGCTAAGGTCATGCCAATCATCAACTACACGGCATCAACTTATCCCATTTCAAATCAAATCAACGAAAAGATTGTCTCACGATTTCTTGCCTTTATGGGAGGGCCACACAAATTAACATCTTCCCTCGAGATCCTTCAAATACCTAAAAATCTTGGAGGATATAACATCACTAATATCATCATTCACGGTGACCTAACATATTTAAAAAATGTTTCTAAATATATCAAAATAAGAACTCAGCACTTAAAACCAGATACCCAAGCTACCTTTATAGAGCATCAAATTGGACATATTCAATCAAATTTGTTTAACCTAAATCAACTGAATTATGTACCACCAAGGACATCTAAAACAAGGACGCGCATTGCCTATGTCCAGCCTTTGCTAGCGAAGGCCATTAC
The DNA here is from genome assembly GCA_963675345.1 of Trididemnum clinides. Taxonomy (NCBI): domain Eukaryota; kingdom Metazoa; phylum Chordata; class Ascidiacea; order Aplousobranchia; family Didemnidae; genus Trididemnum; species Trididemnum clinides. The sequence goes on along the minus strand of OY776289.1, from coordinate 33,206,069 downwards.
CTTCACTGTAAAATTGCTACTGTACTACTGAAATCAATTAATGATTGGCTCATAATTGCTTCAAACAAAAACATTACAACGTTAAAATGCATATTTAAGGGGGTAAATATCTAAATATGTGATAACATGCCCACAGAACGACCCGAGCATGAAATATCTGAAATATGCCATATAGCGCTAAATAGACATAAGAATTTAAAATAACATAAAAATTTATACACGTTATCAAATTACATTCACGAGTTGGTTATAAACTTAATTTGACAAGCGCGCCTTCTTGATTGATATCTGGAGGAGGACGGAGTTCTTTTGCTGGTCCTTCTCCAAGTTATGCAGACCTTTCAAAAGTACATTTGCCAAGTGTCGTCGGAGCTTGTCACAGGTGTTCAGGTTATTGTAGTCCTCCATCACTTGCAGAATCATCATGAGTCTCCTGCAGCAGCAGGCCCTGTGTCTGGCTTTGGTGATGAAGGCAAGTCCACACCGCACAAGGTCAAAAGTGGTTTGATGGGGAATTTTCAGGGAGCCTCGTGAAACTTCGGAGATGAAGGCACTGATTTCTAATGACACCAGTTCATCCTCCTCATTGAAGATCAGATGTTCCTCACACTTTTTTTCTAGCCACCCTGCCACATAGGCTGCACTGCTTTCCTCATGTATGGAGAGTGAAGGCTCAGTGCAGTCCTCAATGAAGGTGGCGTCCTCAACATCAATGACAGTGGTAACACACGTGTGAGCCTTGGTCTCCCCATTCACGTCCAAGGTCTCCAGGTAAGAAGCGGCATGCCTAGCCAGGCGTTTTTTGCATGCAGTCAAAACATCCCCAGAAGTCATAAAAGCATTTGCACCCGTCGACTGCCTGTACACGGAAAATTCACCCTCTATCCTGTCACTTTGCAGCTTCGAAGAAGTACATACTGGAAGCCAGCATGGTTCAGGAGGTGTGCACAAATGGAAGTCAGGCCTTGCATGGTCTGCACAAGTGCTTTCTTAGTGTCGTGGGTTACACACTGCTTTCTGTCTTTTCCGTGCCCAGAAGGAGCTTTCTGAAAGATCCGTTGATATTCGGACAGGTTGGTAGAAGTGTGGTCCTGAATGCGCCGATGCGGGTCATTGAGCCTCGCTTCTTGATGTTTTGACGACACATTCACAACATTCCACCAATTAAGCACAAATTGAATAAAGTCGGCTGTGTCGCCACACTTCTGGAGTCTGAGGGCAGCTTCAACTTTGTCGTTGAAAACTTTCAACGCGTGCTGGACATTCTGCAGTTGAAGCTTTGAAGGTCGAACAGCAGCATCTGTTAGGGGAGAAGTTTTCAAGAGGTTTGCCTTCTCAGCATCATATAGCTTTCTGACATCGCTGAAGGAACCAGTGACTTGATTGTCGAAAGTCATCTTCTGACAGGCCTCTGAAAAAAAAGGACAAACAGTAAAATCATCTCATGCTGACATTTTTGTTATGGTGCTGCAGTATTCAGTTTTTTTTCTGTCACTGGGTAAACAAAAACTTTTTCACGTATCAACTACATCTAGAAATAATTTGTAAGAGCTTTTCCTCCGTTATCTTAAGTAAAATCAGGAGTAGGCTAATAATTGTTTGCTGTTGATACTTAATTGTTTATAAATCATAATAGTATAATAGCTACAAGGACCTCTAAACCCAAATAGATAAAAGGTTTTAGATGTCCTTGAATAGATAATAATAATTAAATATCTTATCAAGAACAATCAAAATTATAAAAACTACTCATTGCGTAAAAAAAACTCTCACATACAGACATGCCTATATACAGCAAAACGCAGTCCAAGGCGTGAATACCAACACAATTAAAGATTAAAGAAAAAAATAACCGAATTGTTATTATTGTTTCTTGTCAATTAAGTTATAACTAAAGATTGTCCTTTCAAATAAAAAAATTTTTTGCCAAATTTTTTTTCAAGATTTGTATGAATATGTTACAAACCACAAATCAAGAATAATACATGTACACTCACCTGATATCCAGTTGTTTCTTATGCACTTCAGTAGATGCACTGTGTCAAACAGTAGGTACCAACTCCGTGTGCCATCTAAAGGATGAGTAGCAGTGGCAGGGTAATCAGACTCTGAGGAACGATCAAACATCTTACAGTAGAGCTGGTTGATCTTGTGGTTGTCTGTGATGGACCCAAGGACAGTGCCTCCAGCCTGTTCTACAACCATGGCAGCCTGCTTCACCACCTCAAACTGAAATCAAGCGGTCAATTTATGGACAGGTGTGACAATACCATGATGCTGGGGCCTCGATGAAGGCACTTGGACATGACGCAAAGCATTAAAGTGGCCTCTGCGTCGTGGTCATTCTTGGCCATGCCACTGAGGACTCCTCCGGAGAAGGCTACTGTTGGCCGAATCTTTATCTCGTCAACTAAGAGAACGACATTTTTTTGTTGAGGTTTTTGAAGTTTGGCAAACGTCTTTGATAAAATGTCCCTCACATTCACTGAAGAAACGACGGCTTGCACTTTTCTCCTACTTGGCAAAACTAGATACTCACGGAGAACTTCATAATTGCAGTGTGGAAACGATCCCACAGCAAAGCAGTAGTCTTTGACAGTAAAATTTTTGTTAACTAGAAGCTTCAGGTTATTGACGATAAAATCCAATTTTTTTGCCTTATTTTTGTCTTCGGTTTATTGAGCCTGAAGTACAGTAACTACTTTCATCAACACTTTATCCAGGGGGATTTTGTAGTTTAAGCAAGTATGTACAACAGCATAAAACTGCGAATAGGAACTGAGGCCATTATTGGGGTTCAATATAGTCCCTAGTGGCACGCGAACTCCACTCTTGTATGCAAAACACATAAGGGGAGAACACAGTGTTGATTTGTTTTCAACAAGAACAGTCATTTCGCATTCACGAAAGTCAGGCGACATGAAAAGAAAAGCACACCTGTCAGATCTTCTGGTAATCACAAAATTGTCATAGTCCTTGTTAATTTTCTTGTCTGGTACGAAGTCACTAAACGACTTGATCCTGTCTCTGGCCATGAAAACCTCAAGTTGCTTGTCTACTTGTTTTGCTGGGCGAGGAGAGGCTTGGGGAGTTGGCAGGCATGCAGCAGGTACATCAAAAATGTTTGGTGCAACAGCTGGTCTTGTTGTTCCACCTGGAAGTTTCTTCATTGGAGGATTTTGGGGCCAATGCTGCTCACAAACGAAAAAAGATTTGGCATTTGCAATATCAAAGTCTTTGCGAGGAGAAATCACAGCAAGCCACCTCTGCCTCTCAGGATCAAGGCTGGGAAGTTTGAATATTCTACGTTTTGACAAAAGGTTGTAGTTTCCTCTACAATTCACAATTCCACATTTCCTCTACAATTCACAATTCCACGTTCCAGGCATAATTACGAAAATAAATGCTCTTCGAAAAAAGAAAAAATTATTTATCGATATATTTCTCACAAAGCTACATGCAGCCTAAACTGTTGTCAGTACATTGCCCCAACTCCCGGTTACAAGGTGCAAAATAGTATGAATTGAAGATCAACAAAAATTTTATTCAATCATTTTGTTGACTGCTAAGATTTGGCCTCTGAGATGAAAACCGGTCGGGTCGAGCGGCACCGGTTGCCAGTCGGATCGGGAACTTTAACCGGTCCTGACCGACCGGTCGAAACCTTTTGTTTTTTGACAATATAAAACATATCATTTAAAGCCATTTTATGCAATGTTTTGTTTCAAAAGTTATTTAACAGTGCGATTTCTTAGTGTGAGCAAGTTTGTAAAAATTGAAGGAAGTGGTCAATATGCATTGCAAGTTCAATTGTCATTATTCAGTTCCGAGAATGATGGGAAAAAAGTTCAGTTGTCGGCAGTTGAAGACCTTTTTTTGGAGGTTACCTAGATTTTCTGTGAAATTTTGATAGCTTTGAAGTAACACTACGTTTTACGACCCCTCGTAGCGACGCCGTTGCTTTGACACCCCCTAAAAAAACAGTCGATTACCGGTCAGAACATTGCTTTTATCTGCCGATCAACCGGCCGGTCGGAGAATGGCGTTGCCGGTTGCGTTCGGGTCACGAAAATCCCGACCGGTTCCATCTCTGATTAGCCTATCGTCCTTGCCTATCATATATTTTAAAAAATAAATAATAAATCTATTTATTTTTTTATATGTTTTGAAAAATCTTGCAGAGATAAAATTGTGTAGAATGGAATTCGGTCGAAAATATTAGTTGATTTTCCAATGGTTTCTAACCTTTTTCCTTGCGGCGATAGGGGTGTGGTTAAGAGAAAGCCGTATGCAATTTTGATTAATTTTTTTCTTAACCTTTGCCCCCCTAACCCTTACCCTAACTCTAACGTCATCCTATCAGCGCTCGCCCCAACCACAACAAAAATTAAAAAAATGAGTTTAAGCTCAGCAAAATAATACCGGTAGGTACGGCATACGGCTTTCTCTTTACGAGCCCCAGTAAATAGGCCTACCTGAAACTTGCCTATCCCTTTGAGATCGCCAACCAGTTTTGACACTCCACCTAACTTTGCTCAGTTTGCAGTAAATTTAATGCTGTTCTCATGTAATTTACAAAATCATTAAACTGTATTTCTTATTAATCTTTTTACATATAATAAAACTAGAACTAGACTAGATACATCAGGCTAGGATTCACCTTTCTCGGTACAATACACGCTTATAAAATTTAAATGAACCTACCAGCATAGTTTACATTGTAGATCAGACAAGGTCTGCTCTATGATGTAACAATAAGCTTTTATTGGCTCTGCGCATAAATAGAAAATACAGTAGCCTTCGCTAGGTTAATCTGAAACTAGCGCCTGCATGTCCTTGGTTTAGAAGTCTTTGTGTACCACATAAAACAATACCATCCCCATACTACAAGCATACATTAGATCTTATCAAAAAGTATAACATTAGGAAGAAGGAATTGGAATGCGGCAAAATTAATAATATATATAGACGCATCATTAACGACTTATCCCTAGCGACCAGAGCAGTAACAAATAAAAGCAAGTGGAAAGTAGTTCGCAATCTCCTTTTCCCCAATTATTCAAAAACTTTTAATTACAAACTTGTCCATAATATTTTACCTTTCCAAACAAAATTTTGTAACTTCTCTTTAGACAAACCAAAATCCTTTTGTGTTTTTTGTAATAAAGGCCAAGACTCTGCATTTAACGTTTTCAAATCATGCGAAAAACTCATCATTATATGGCAATTCCTTGACAGTTTAATAAGAAAAACCACTTCTATTGCCGTCCCGATAGTACAAGACCAATTATTCTTAAATTATTTAATACCTGCTTCCTCGTCGCAATCAGAGGCTGACGCGATAACCCTATTAATTACAATCACCAATCATAAAATCTGGAAGGCCAAAAACACAAAATTTCACCAAAATACTAAAATAAACGCCAGATCAATAGTTATACAAATCAAAAAGCAATTCTACGACGTCATTGCTTAGAATAAAAAAAAAAATAGTTCAGCCTTACCTACCGATCCTCCAAAGACTGAGCGAAAATCTATAAAGTGTCATGTGATACCTTGATCAACAATTGCATTTCAACATCTTGTATTTTAATGTACAATTTCGTATACCTATCGTTTCTTTCTTTTGTTTTGTAACAAAGGTGACTTTTAATACTTGTCCCTCAATATAGTTGATTACTTGATGATTTGAAATCACATATCATTCCAAGTACTCACGCGTTAAATAGCGCAACAACTAACTTATCCGAGTTTAAAGTGGAAAGCGCATGTTCGTATACTTGCGCGAAAGAATTTCCTTACTTGTCACAACGAAATAACCAGCCACAACCGTTAATGAAATTTTGAAATAAATGTTCTATTATTTTAATTAATGAATAGATATTCGCAACACACTTGTTATATGTTTTTTGTGCTGTTATGATTATTTAATTGTGCGTTTTTCCCCTTATTGTTTGTTATTTGTCTCAACAAATAATATAAAAGATAGTCACAAAAAGTTTATGGCTCAAACAGCTTTTTTCAAAGCTATATTAAAATGACCATCTACAAAAAATTATTGAGAAATAAAAGCCGAAAATACATATTTTTTCTCTGCCAAATTCTGTTTTTAACTAGGCTAATACTTCTTGGCCCCCAAAATTCGCCTTTGTGCGTGCCTGTGCTATATCATATCATTTAAAACCTAAACAAGACAAAGCTGCAAAAAAAGTAAAATTACTTTTTAATTTTAGTTTAGAAATATTTTAATTTTTTACTGCTTTTCGTTTTCATCCAAGTAAAAATGTCTGTTGTTACTTTCTACTTCAACTTCAGCATTTTCCATAATAGATTTTCTGGCTACTTTGACCACCTGTAATTTTTACCACGCTTCCAAATGACATCTCAATAGTTTGGGCCAACTCAGAGGCGATTCTAGGTCTTGATCATAACTTAGGTTTATGATAAATTTGGTCACCAATAGATCAAGTTTGATAGCACAACGCTGAAATTTACAAGCGGCAAAAGAATTGAGAATAGATGAAACGAGTATGATAGGCAACAAATCAAACAAATACAGGCTAGCAATTAGCTGTTAAACTAATATGTATCCAGTCTCCTTGTTTTAATGCGATACTTATGTAATATTCCACCGGGTTGCACTTTTCTGCTAAACGATTTTTATGTTTTTCAACAGTAAGTCTATAACCCCAAGTGACCCTTGGGGCTATAGACATACTATTGAAAAACATAAAAATCGTTTTTGAAATGCTTTATTTCTCTACCAAACTATTAAATTGATATAGAAAAGAACCTGTTGTTAAAAAATGAATAGTTTTTTTAACAACACGTTTTTTTCTATAACAATTTAATAGTTTGGTAGAGGGATAAAGCATCTCAAAATCCATACTGTTGTTATAGTAAGCGAATTCAACAAATGAAAAGTCATTTTAATCAGAAAAACATATTAAATTTGAAATGTTTTCGACTATCGTAAAGCCCTTTTCAACAATTAAAATGTACAAATGTGACGCAATAAATTAAAACAATCAACGATAAGTTCAAATAATACGGATTATGAAGATACAATATATCTAGAAGCTGTAAAATTATAGCCAATTTAAAAATATATAAATAGCTAAAACAGATAGGATGCAAAAATTTTTAAGTTTATTAAAATTAAGATTGCAGCATTACGAAACAGGCAGGTCCTTCAAAATTATGCTGAAAGTCGAATCCATGTCTTTTAATATTGATTTCAGCATAATTTTGAAGGACCTGCCTGTTCTGTAATGCTGCAATCTTAATTTTAATAAACTTAAAAATTTTTGCATCCTATCTGTTTTAGCTATTTATATATTTTTAAATTGGCTATAATTTTACAGCTTCTAGATATATTGTATTTTCATAATCCATATTATTTGAAATTATCGCTGATTGTTTTAATTTATTACGTCACATTTGTACATTTTAATTGTTGAAAAGGGATTTACGATAGTCGAAAACATTTCAAATTTAATATGTTTTACTGATTAAAATGACTTTTCATTTGTTGAATTCGCTTGCTATAACAACAGAATAGACTTTAACATTGCTGGTAACTACTTGCAGTAGTATACCAGTACCGAAAGTACTCTTTTTTTTAGTAAACAAGCGTTACAAAATATATTTTTTTCATGTGATTGTTTCAAAACCGCTCTAGCTTCACTCAGAATATTTACTTGGAGGGCGAGAAAACAAAGCTGACGGAACAGTTAGTGCTTTGTATTTATGCAATTTTTTCCCAATCTACAATTTCAGCGCATGTCAGGCTATTTTTCTCGAGCCCAGTTGAGACACGAAAGTAAGTAAGGAGAATGCATAATTCTTCTTCACAAACGAGAGCGACTGCTAAGACATTCTTAGACGTAGGTTATTTTCTATAATGACCGTCAAACAACTTAAGCCTCACTAAGATAATTTTGCCTTGAAACAAAACCGTATGCTATGCTTAGTTTTGCTATAATTGGCCAATCTACAGTCTCACTGCATGCCAAGCTATTTTTTTGCGGGACCGAGTAAAAGACCAAAGTTAAACAAAGAGAATGTCTTGTTCTTCTCCGAACAAGAAAACCTCTGCAAAGATATTTGTAGGCGTAGGCCGTTTCTATAAAGACTGATATGCATTAAATATACTGTAAACATAACCAGTCTTCCTGTAATGAGCCCGAGGTAAATATCATTTCTTGAAAAGTCAATATAGGTAGAGCACCATTTAAAATATCTTCTTTCATGACTCGGGCTAATACCGAGCAGCAAGAGTTACGAAGCCTTTGGTGTGCTTGAAACAGAACTGATGTTATTCAATCCCACGAGATATTACGAAAACAGAAAAGATGTGCATGACTTTGTAATTACTTTAAAACCATAGCTACGCCATAAAATTGCCGATAGAAATGTAGAAATTACAAGCAAGAAGTTTTCAAAGAAAACTTGCAGTGCGACAAACACGAGCATATTCGTATGTACGAGGGTAGGCTGAAAAGTTCATAGCCTGACTAACACAAAGTATTTAAATTTGACCAAAGTAGGTTTATTTTTCAGCATAATCTCCTCTGCGGTCTACACAATTCTTCCATCTGTGCTGCAGTGCTCGGATCCCGGTGGCATATAAGTTCTCCTCCTGACCCTCAAAAAAGTCCTCTACAGCGGAAATGACGTCACCATCACTCTCGTACCGTTTTCCAGCAAGATATTTTTTCAAGTTTGGGAACAGAAAATAATCCGATGGCGCCAAATCAGGAGAATATGGAGGGTGATCAATCAGTTCAAAGCCACAATCATGCACAGCGGACATTGCAACCAAAGACTTGTGAGCAGGAGCATTGTCCTGATGAAGCAGGACACCTTTTGTCAGCTTTCCAGGCCGCTTTGACTTGATTGCTTGTCGTAGCTCCCTTAGCAATTTGGCATAATATTCTCCATTGATAGTTTTACCTTTCTGATGGTAGTCGATGAACACAATGCCTTTTGCATCCCAAAATACAAAGGCCATCACTTTTCCTGCAAATGACACCACCTTGGCCTTCTTTGGAGCAGGAGAAGTTGAGTGCTTCCACTGCATGGATTGCCTTTTGATCTCTGGTTCAAATGATGGACCCAACATTCATCTTGGGTGAGAAAACGCTCAACAAAACGATCTGGGCCTGCCTCAAATCTTGCCAAGTATGTTTCTGACATGACGAGTCTGGTGAGCTTTTGATCAGGTGTCAAAAGCCGGGGTACCCATCGAGCCGAAACTTTTGAAATGCCAAGTTTGTTGTGGAGAATGTTCTCCACTCGTTCGCGAGAGATGTTGATAACATTGGCCAAGTGACTAATGGTTAACCGTCTGTCACTCATTACCATTTGATGAATGCGGTCAATGTTTTCTTGGGTGGTAGCTGTGGAAGGACGTCCTGATCTCGGATCATCTTCAAGGCTCTCCCTCCCCCTCTTGAATTCCGCTGTCCACTTCTTCACAGTTGATAAAGCTGGAGCATCATTCCCCAAAGTGGAAACCATATCAGCATGAATTTCCTTGGTCGTTAATCCCTTTTTTTTTGCAAATATCTGATCACACCACGGTGCCAAATCTTATCCGTATTCACAAGATCATCAAAAAACCAAAATGCAAAATTCTCTTCATATTACAAAATCTCTCTAGTACAACTTTTTAAAGTGCGAAATTACTTATCCAGCATAAGGTTACCTAAAAAAATATCGCAGTCAGTATCAAGAAAGCATGAGTTTAACGCATGGCAAGTTTCACTGATCTGTCGCTACTCCTTCATAGTGAGGCTACGAACTTTTCAGCCTACCCTCGTACAATTATGTTGTGGCCGTATAACCTAGAAACAACGTACTTTTTACGAAGAATTAAAACAATCAGCAGCAGAATCAGCGAACCAGTTACACCAACAATTATCCAGATATACGTTAAGAGTTCCACAGCTGGACGTGTTATACACTTTCCTTGAACGCTTTGTGCATAGCTAGATCTTCCACAAGATGAAATTGCTTTGATCTGTAACGATTATTTCAAAAATATAATTACTCATTTCCCACCAAAAGGTTTTAACAACTGTTATAAACGGCATAAAATGGACTGAAGACAACACGTCTGCTTAAAAAACAAAGCAATGTTAGGTTTGATCAAGAGTGGCCAAACTGCGGCTTGCGAATCTCATGCGGCTCCTTGAGGTGTTGGATGTGACTCTTGTGACTCATGTTGTTTTTACTAAGAGTGATGTAGCCAGGTGTGTGCAAGCTGCAACCCAAAAGGTCAAATATTGTGGCTTGTGAAAAAATAAAGGGCAAGACTTGTGGTCTGAAGTTGATGCTAAGTCACGCTTTGAAAATAATGATCGCCAAGAAAAAGTCTACACCTTCAATCTATAAGGAAAATACATTTCAATTCAAATTATTGATCTGCAAAAGTGTGGTCAGTTGATGACAGTACAGTTTATTGATTGACTCTTTCAAATTTGGTTTTTATCATCTGTGGCCCAAGCGTGAAGAAAGTTTGGCCAACCCTAATAATTTAATAAATATGTAACACTGTTCTTCCATTTTGTTTAACAATTTAAACAAAACACGTTGGTAAGAATAAGTTGTAAAAAATAATAATGATGAAAACTATTTTTGCTCATCAAACACGAGTGTGACGCAGGGGTTGGAAAACTGCAAATTTGCAAATTGGGTTAATGATTTTTGACTCATCTGTACCAAATACTACTCATCAATTTCGTTGCGGTTGGCACAAACCATAGTGCAGTGTGAACACGAATTGTAAGTTTGAAATCAAGCGCTGGTTCCACGCGACCTGAGGCACGCAGCCTAATGTTCTGAGCGCTCAGCTCGCTCATCCATAGCAAGAGAGTATGCAATAAAGTCTCAGCTTCTTTTACTCAACTGTGTTCGTAAATTAGCGGACATCTTACAAACACTATCTGCAGTCGTATTTCCACTCACGTTTACATTTACCAACATCTGGTCTTTTGTCTGGACACAAGATGTCGCATACCTTAATTATGCATTTCTTCAGAAACGCTCCCTCCGTAAAGGGCCGGGCTGATTTGGCCAACTTCTCTGTCACAATAAAACTTGCTTTTGCAGCAGCTTTACTTTGTGATTTTGCTTTGGTGAAAAAGGTCTGCTGAAACGCCAGATTCTTCTTGAACTCTTATACTTTCTGTTTCTTTGGCTCTGTATTTAGGTCGTTCAATTTATCCTGATGTTTTGGTTCGTAGTGCCGTCTTGGATTAAATTCCTTAATTACAGCCACATTACCTCCGGAAATAAGACACACGGGTTTACCGGCAAAGTCAGTAAATATACACTCGGCCTTCCATCGGTTTTGAAAGGCTCTGTTTCCAAAATCAACTTTTCGTTTTGCAATTGTGATTGTACAGCACTTGGGCTGGCAATTTACGCAGAAAAATCGTGAATTTGAAAAGCAAAGTAAGTCGAAGAAATTTAATCAAATAGAAACGTTTCATGCTGGGAAATGCATATGTTGGGCTCTTTTCTGACGAAGAACACTGATTCACGATCGCTAAATTTGCAAAAGTATTTACTGTGATTATCATTTAGGTTTAAACAATGCTCTTAGTCTTACTATGTGCTACGGTATTACCAAATGCAGAACATTCACAACAACATTGTTTGTGACATTCTAGGGGAAATACGGACAATTCCCATAATGTCGGCATAATTGTGTGTTATCAGCGCTTCATGATGCCAGGTCATTCATAACGATAATAATACATCTGTATAAAATGATCTCGCGGGCTGGATATAATTGTGCACCGGGACGGATGTGACCCACGGGCGGGGAGTTTGACTCATACGCTCTAGACCAGGGGTGTGCAACCTTTTTCACTGGGGGGCCACTTTCGAAAATTTTAACAACGTCGAGGGCCAGTCACCGCCAAATATATATAAAATTATAAAATGCAAAACACAACCCGTGTATTATGTTATAAATTATTATATAGCATCACATACAGTTAATGTTGGTTTTATTAATGGGATTCTTGGTACTGTTTAAGCACATTTGATTCAACAACAACAAACACAATTAATGCTGGTTTTATTAATGAGACACTTGATATTGCCTGTTTTTGCACATTTCATCAATGTCTGCTCTGACTGATGTACTGGCAACTCGAAGCTGACTAGTCAGGTGCTCATTTGTGAGCTGACTTCTGTTTTTGCATTTTGTTAATTTCATTCTTGATATAACTTGAACAAGTAGATTTTTTGGCTTTGTTGCATGCAGGCCACTCGGAATTTAGTAGTCTGAATCATTCATCCAACTTTGGGCTTTGGTCGACACTGTGTGCGTATGTGGCTGAGTGATAGAGGCTAGAAAGTTACAACACAACGTCCTTGACCTCTTGTGTGGTCGATTCGGCTATGAAAAGAATCGGATTTTTGCGTAAAGTCATAGACGGTACAAATAGCTAAATAAATCGATTAAAAAAAAAAAAAAATTTTTTTGTCCTGCCATCATTGAGGGCCACATTGACTGGCCTGGAGGGCCGGATTGTGGCCCGCGGGCCGTGGGTTGCACACCCCTGCTCCAGACTCTTGACAACCAACTACTTATGTGTAAATAAAATCATATTGTAAGGTTGAACTTGCTACTCACCGTAAACATTACTTCAGTGACACTAATTTCATGTCTGGATAAGTCGATTGAATGTCTATACCACTTTTCTTCTCCAGTTGCACGTTTTTTGACCATATTTGTTGTTGTTCCAAAAACACTTGTAAGAGTTATCTAAATAATACACATGCGCCATTTGTTATTACGTTTTTTGAGTATAATGTTTGGAAATGTATTGCGTGGAAACACCAAAACATCTAAGAGATTATAGATTTTATAAAGATTTTATAAATTTGCTTTCCACAAATTTTTTGAAAAAATACTTGATAAGCGTTTGAGAATCAGCAAAAAACTCTTTTTCTACCTTTTTTTCTATTTTAAAATTGTAATGAAAACATTAAAAAACAAAACCAAAAATAGAAAAATTCGCATGACATGTAAGTAAGTTTTATTCATTTTCTTTAGTGAAATTCCAATTTTCTATTTTTCTTGGCAATGTAATGATTTGATCGTTTTTTTATTCAATTGTAGGCTGCTAGCAAGATTCCTTTAAAATACTTCTCTAAACAACCTTCACAAACAACTTGAATTTAATCAAAAAAAATTGTAAACACAAATTTATTAGCACAGCGGGTAATAACCGATAAGAAAATTCTCTTCATAAAAAGGTTACTCTTTTAGGGGAGAAATTTCTCTATTCTACGAGTTAAAAGTGAAACATTTTACATCATTTGATTTCGTTGCATTTAAAAGAAAATTTTTGTTTTAACAATATTTCATGGATTTGCTCAGCTTAGTTGTCTAACTATGTGAAGTTACGGAAGTATTTGCACATAGTTATGCCGAAGGTTTATAAAAGCAGAGAGCCAAGCTTTAAATACGGCACCTTATATTTTTCAACGGACACTTACTTAAAATAGAGATACTTTTTCTGACTGCTAAAAAGACTACAGAAAGGAGCACCTCCAAAAACAAGTGACATCCCGAAAGAGGGATGAACGAAACCTTGACGCAACGTGATCTTCAATGGAAAAAGTTATTTGTTCTCAAAAAGGTAAAAAGTTGGCTCAACCAAAATTTTACTTCAAAAGTTTTCAAAATTTCTTACGATATCCAAAATCAAGAAGACAACTTTAGTAATCCATCATCTTAAGAGAGCACTTCTCTTCCTACTCTGTTTCGGCACACCTGAACACACATGCACAGACGCACAATCAGACACACACACAATGATCACGCAAATGCATTATTCAAACAATTTGTTGTGCAAATTTTGTCCTCGTTCATTCGCTCAATTGTTTGTCAAAAAACATAAAATACAGTCAAAAACAAAGTCTTGCGATTTTTATTTATGTCGAAGAGACGAATGAATGGTTTCCAAAATATACAAGCGGAAATGCATTAAAAACGTTTGAGAACAACTAAGTTAGCGTGCTGATTTTATCAACAAGATTGTGTGCTTTATCGTTTTAAATTTTGAGAAAGGAAACCAGATCTGCAGCAATACTGTAAATCGATCAAATAAATTATTTCAAAAAGCATTAACAATTTGAAATTAAAACCACACTTTTGGGTTTTCTAGACCAGTGGTTCCTAACCTTTCAAAAACCTGCCGAATCCCTGAGGTATTCCCAAAGCGTTGGCTAAACACTTCAATTCGCTGGTCATTGGTGGATTTAGTCTAGGAAATAATCGACAAATTTTAAGCTCAAAAAAAGAAATGTATTATTAAAACGAAACGAAACAGATCAAAAAAACATTATGCAGTCAGTTGTCTGAGACGATGAGAGGCTGCCCCATGCCCAGTGCCGAGTTATTGCTAGGTAGGCTACAATTTGTTATTTCTATATTACCTAATAAGGAGAGTATCTTTAAAATTGCGAAAATATTATAACTGAGTCACGGATGTGATATGCATAAAAAGACTTGTAGCACTGGTCTAAATTAAACTCAGCCCCCTAAACTACTAGACCCAAGCTTCGTAGGGAGGAGCGCCGGAACGTTACAAGCTCCTACGTTTTTGCAGGAGCACCTACCATTTTCAAAATGATATTTTTTGCTTCACATGCGGGCAGTGAGGGTAGAGCAATTAGGTATGGGACAATGGACAATAACATGCATAAAGACATGGCCATATAATACTTAAAAAGCTTAATATGGTCACCGACAAGGCGCTGAAAACAAAAAAGTATTATAGCAAACTAAACACGAAACAAAGAATTCATTCACCCATGCCACGCCACCTAAAATAAATAAGTCATTCTTTGCATATTCCCGTAAAATTTACAAAATTTTAACAGAAATTAGGTTTAAAATCTATTTTGTTTTGAAGGGCATTTTTACATTCCGTTTAAGCGTTTATGTTGACACCCCTAGAACTCCAATCAACGGCACCAGGCAGTGCAGCTCATGTTGCGGCATTTTGGTGACAATCCATGAGATGCTTATTTTAAATTTCTTGTAATTTAATTGGCATTGTCGAACCCTTGAGATAGCTTTATTGAACCCAGGTTAAGAATCACTGTTTTCGACAAAGCGTACATTTATGACTAAAAGTAATTTCAAAACCTACTGTTGAACAATAGTAAAAATTGATCAAAGATTTAAATTCAATTTAAAATGACAACAACTTGGTTTTATTTTGAAGGAAGTATAGCCGTGTCGACTTATAAATCAGAATATAAAAATTCACAAATGACACTTGTAGTCGACTAAAATCTTTATTATTGCAAGCTTTCGTGAGCGAATGCTCACTTCTTCAGGCAAAATAAATTAAGACTAATGAATGAATTGAAATTAATACAAATAACTATGGCAATAAATTGAACATAAAATATCTACACTGTGACATCACAAACCAGTTAGGTAAGGACCGGAGTTAATAAAAAAATAGGAGAATGAAAAAGAAAAAGCGGAAAAAGGAGAAAAATAGGAAATAGAGGAGAAAGTAAGTGAAGAAAAGGTTACGTAAGGTAGAAATAGTAAGAGGCCAATTGTAGTTTTTTTAAAGTAATGTGATAGAAAACCTGAGTCCTTGTTTAGTCCTTCTTGGATACAGTTGAATTTGGATATGAGCTTTTGTTCTTCGATTTGTCGTTGTCTCCGGTTCGTGTTGGTTCGTTTTAGTATTGATACTTGAAGATGACTGACTGAATGTTCAGGAAGATTAAAATGCTTGGCAACGGGTTTGTTTTTATTGTTTCGGATATCACTTTTGTGTCCGTTTATTCGCTTTCTGATGGTATTTCCAGTTTCTCCAATATATATAGCTTTGGGACAGAGTAAACAAGAGAGTAGGTAGACGACATTGGACGAAGTGCACGTAAATCTTTCCCGAATGGTGAATTTGTAATTATTGGGTCCAGTAACAATGTTATCAGTCCTGATATGTACGCAAAGTTGGCATCTGGGAGTATTACAAGGAAAAGTGCCCGGGTGAGGTTGAGGGTTTTTGTTGGAGGTGAGTATCCGTTTGAAGTTGGGTGGTTGTCGGTAAGCGATTAAGGGAGGAACAGGAAAAAGATGTTGTAATAGGGGGTCGCTCTTGAGAATAGGTTGTAGTCTTTTGGCAATATAAGCTACAAATCTAATCTGTGGGTGATAGGTTAAGACTAGAGGGGTTCGTTTTTTGGGGTACTTAGGTTTGTATTGAAGTAGCGAATCTCTGGGAATGGATCGGGCTCTGTTGATCTGTTTATTTATGGATTCAGTATCGTAACCTAATTTCTGAAAATTATATTTAAGTTGAATGTAATTAGAATCGCGATCTTTATTTCCGAACAAATGCGGTTGTATCGCAATGCTTGACTGAAAATTATCGATTTGAAGATATGAGGTGGGTGGGAGCTTTTGGGGTGTACGTAGTTGTATTTGTGGGTGGGTTTTTGGTAGAGTGTAGTGACCAGCTTGTTGTCTTTGATCTTGATGATGGTATCTAGAAAATTGATTTCATCCAAAGCAAAATTTATAGTAAGTTGGATATTGGGGTCAGTTAAATTGAATTGTGAACAGAAAATATTAAGTGCTTTTTTGCCATGGGTCCAAAGCATAAAAATATCATCAATATATCGTAGATACAGAATTGGTTTTTGAGTTGATTTTTTCAGAATCCTTTCTTCCAGGCGAGCCATGAAAATATTTGCATATTGAGGAGCCATAGGGGTGCCCATTGCTGTGCCTTTTGTCTGTAGATAATGTTCGTCTTGGAATTTGAAGTGGTTGTGTTCTAGAATGAATTGGGTGAGTTGTAGAATTATTGAGGTTGTTTGGTTATTGGGTAATTTGTTCTTTAATGCCGATAGACCATTAGAATGTGAGATGTTGGTGTATAGAGAACAGACATCTAAAGTGATCAACATAGTGTTGTTGGGAAGGTTTGAGACATTTTTAAGTTTGTTCAAAAAATCGGTGGTGTCTTGAATAAAGCTATTCGCCTTTTGGGCATATGGCTTTAAATGGAATTCGACGTAATGTGAAATTTTTTCAGTGAGAGTCAGTTTGTTAGAAACAATTGGGCGTCCTGGATTGTTGGGCTTGTGTATTTTAGGTAGGAGATAAAATTTTCCTGGTTGTGGGTCTTCTGGAATCAACTTTAAAATCTGATCTTGATCAACTTCAATAAATGACTGAACAAGCATTTTGAGGTCTCTTTTAAAGGCATTTGCTGGGTCTTGCGTGAGTTTTGCGTAATATTGTTCATCGTGAAGTTGCCTTTCTGACACCCCCGGAAGTTGACACCGCCAGAAGGCCGCAATCAAACTTTAGATTTGTATATTGACTGCTTTAGGGACAACGCTCAAAAAGAACTTATAAAATTATCGAAGAAAAAAAGCACCACAAATCTATCCCATAATGAAAAATTAGCCATTAAAACACTGCGATGTAACGAAAATATCATTATCAAACCTGCAGATAAAGGCGGAGCTATTGTAATAATGAATAAGAAGGATTACATCAAAGAGGCAGAAAGGCAACTTCACGATGAACAATATTACGCAAAACTCACGCAAGACCCAGCAAATGCCTTTAAAAGAGACCTCAAAATGCTTGTTCAGTCATTTATTGAAGTTGATCAAGATCAGATTTTAAAGTTGATTCCAGAAGACCCACAACCAGGAAAATTTTATCTCCTACCTAAAATACACAAGCCCAACAATCCAGGACGCCCAATTGTTTCTAACAAACTGACTCTCACTGAAAAAATTTCACATTACGTCGAATTCCATTTAAAGCCATATGCCCAAAAGGCGAATAGCTTTATTCAAGACACCACCGATTTTTTGAACAAACTTAAAAATGTCTCAAACCTTCCCAACAACACTATGTTGATCACTTTAGATGTCTGTTCTCTATACACCAACATCTCACATTCTAATGGTCTATCGGCATTAAAGAACAAATTACCCAATAACCAAACAACCTCAATAATTCTACAACTCACCCAATTCATTCTAGAACACAACCACTTCAAATTCCAAGACGAACATTATCTACAGACAAAAGGCACAGCAATGGGCACCCCTATGGCTCCTCAATATGCAAATATTTTCATGGCTCGCCTGGAAGAAAGGATTCTGAAAAAATCAACTCAAAAACCAATTCTGTATCTACGATATATTGATGATATTTTTATGCTTTGGACCCATGGCGAAAAAGCACTTAATATTTTCTGTTCACAATTCAATTTAACTGACCCCAATATCCAACTTACTATAAATTTTGCTTTGGATGAAATCAATTTTCTAGATACCATCATCAAGATCAAAGACAACAAGCTGGTCACTACACTCTACCAAAAACCCACCCACAAATACAACTACGTACACCCCAAAAGCTCCCACCCACCTCATATCTTCAAATCGATAATTTTCAGTCAAGCATTGCGATACAACCGCATTTGTTCGGAAATAAAGATCGCGATTCTAATTACATTCAACTTAAATATAATTTTCAGAAATTAGGTTACGATACTGAATCCATAAATAAACAGATCAACAGAGCCCGATCCATTCCCAGAGATTCGCTACTTCAATACAAACCTAAGTACCCCAAAAAACGAACCCCTCTAGTCTTAACCTATCACCCACAGATTAGATTTGTAGCTTATATTGCCAAAAGACTACAACCTATTCTCAAGAGCGACCCCCTATTACAACATCTTTTTCCTGTTCCTCCCTTAATCGCTTACCGACAACTACCCAACTTCAAACGGATACTCACCTCCAACAAAAACCCTCAACCTCACCCGGGCACTTTTCCTTGTAATACTCCCAGATGCCAACTTTGCGTACATATCAGGACTGATAACATTGTTACTGGACCCAATAATTACAAATTCACCATTCGGGAAAGATTTACGTGCACTTCGTCCAATGTCGTCTACCTACTCTCTTGTTTACTCTGTCCCAAAGCTATATATATTGGAGAAACTGGAAATACCATCAGAAAGCGAATAAACGGACACAAAAGTGATATCCGAAACAATAAAAACAAACCCGTTGCCAAGCATTTTAATCTTCCTGAACATTCAGTCAGTCATCTTCAAGTATCAATACTAAAACGAACCAACACGAACCGGAGACAACGACAAATCGAAGAACAAAAGCTCATATCCAAATTCAACTGTATCCAAGAAGGACTAAACAAGGACTCAGGTTTTCTATCACATTACTTTAAAAAAACTACAATTGGCCTCTTACTATTTCTACCTTACGTAACCTTTTCTTCACTTACTTTCTCCTCTATTTCCTATTTTTCTCCTTTTTCCGCTTTTTCTTTTTCATTCTCCTATTTTTTTATTAACTCCGGTCCTTACCTAACTGGTTTGTGATGTCACAGTGTAGATATTTTATGTTCAATTTATTGCCATAGTTATTTGTATTAATTTCAATTCATTCATTAGTCTTAATTTATTTTGCCTGAAGAAGTGAGCATTCGCTCACGAAAGCTTGCAATAATAAAGATTTTAGTCGACTACAAGTGTCATTTGTGAATTTTTATATTTTGGTTTTATTTGTTGCAAAGCGTTTTTTTGTGATTCATGTTTGACTAAATTGCATGGGATGGAAGTTTCTGTATTTCGCGTCATTTTGTTGATGTCAAATTGACAATATTTGAACTTTGCTTCTCAAAAATGTAAACGCGGCCTTACTTGACCTACCAAGAGTAAAAACCTATCCTTCTTCAGTTTGTCTGAAGTCAGAAACGGCATAATAAAATTCATGACAGCTGATATTTGAATTTGTAATCCAGGCAAGTGGTATAGCTTAAGTTAATTTAAAATGTTCTATAAAGCTCGAGTTATTCGCGGCAACATCAAATTCTAACGCCAATTTATCACAATGGGCTAAAAAAGAAAATAACAAATTGAGGCTTTGTAAAATTCATAAGCAAACTTTTACGTGTAATACGGCTTCGCAGAATTCTGATAGAACATTCACGACAGTCCCACAAGTGTGACAGACTAAGCTGCGCATTATTTAAAACATCTAGCTACTTGTCTGTCACCAACTGCCCTAAAAAGATCTGATAGCGCAAAACACGGTCTATTTTGGAATTCAACCAAAAATCTCTTGGCTTAAGTTAAAATATATGTTAGGATTCATATTTTTGATATCAAGGGGCAATTAAGCATACGTACAACTGGCTATTTATTAGACTATATTGCATATTTACATCTGTTTTCTTTTGTAGTGTGATGATGCTTTGCTCTTGTTGTAGTTATTCAATCGTTTTCGTAAGATGGGGGCATGGCGGGAGACCAAGGAGTAATAAAAACCGGTCAAAATTCCAAGACCTGTATCATAGATCTTACGTAGAAAAAAAAAGCTCCGAAAATCGAGCCGTGCAAAGAGTTAATAGCTGGACAGTACAGAATGAGATGAAGAGTATCCTAAATTGAATGATAGCAGGCGTTGCATGAAGGATGTTTAATTCTGCCCATTCTAGAGGGGTGACAATTTTAACAGGAGGATGTGTTTGTCGCAGCGTAGACGAGAGAAACACAACGAAAGTCACGAAGAAGCCGAAAACTAAATTACTTGCCCAATGAGTTTTTACCAATTATTTAGATCTTAGGATGTTTTGCTCGTTCTCTTCACAAAATGACTTCTGATGGCAAACTCGTCACCTACTTTGCACTGAGCTGAGGAAACTGACCAGGTAATAACGGAGAAGCCTTTGTTTAAGGCATCTTTTCTAGCCCTTTTTTGACTACGGAGGTAAGCAAAGCATTCATAATCTTAGTCACTTAGAAAAATGTCGGAATCTACCACTGCTTACCGTTGAGTAGAGACATATAGCCTGAGCCACATGAGCGCATGTTCACAAATGCAGCTTGGCTGTGCTCTCAACTTTAAGTTCTGCGGTTCTCATCACTACAGGTCATTGAAATATTCCGGAAATGACTTAATCGATGCTTTAATTCTGGTATGGGAGGTCACATAGAATACAAATCACACCCAAGAGTTTATTATCAATGGAAGGCTATATACCGAGCAACTGGGGATGCCCAGATGCAACAAAAATACTGGGACAATTATTATCTCACTTTTTGCTCTTATCACGTTCCCCAACTGTGATACTGAGTACTACCATTGCATTTTCAGAACTATTGCTAGCTGGAAGGTTACCTGCTCAAGCTCTCCAAACATTTTGACTCCTAGAATTATGGGCAAGCAACTAAGAATTTTTGTTCTTGGTTTTATAGCTGAGGCCCAGGCAGGTGGGTCAAAGTGTAGTTTAAATTAACACTAGAATGCCTAAAGGTAGTTATTTTGACTACACTCGTTATTGTGAATAAAACAAGCATTTGGCGTGTGATTGTCTGTATGTAACTTGCATTTCTTTTGCGAAAGAAAAACCGACTTTTAACATGGGTATATGAGAGTTTCATTCGCATGCTGGTGCGGCTTGCAACATTGTAGATGAGATGTTTTACGCTAACTACAATTTTCCGTCTTGCAATTTCATTTTAGCCAAATTGTCCACTTTCATAATCACACGTACAAGTATTTCTTTGCTGGTGCAATGCCAATGAAAATGTTGATAAAACTCAATTTGACTGCACAGTACACTTTTTTGCACACAAGCTAAACTAGTGCAGTGCTAGTTTTTCGTAAAGGTTTTTTACCTGAAGTGCACACGCCAACAGAGCGGTTTTTCTCGCACAAAATCTTCACTTCACAAATTTGTTTGGCTGTCTTTCGTCTTCGTTGCTGATGGCAAATGATGCTTTGTCTGGAACGCATTTCGCTTCTGTACTTGCGGCTCTGTCAACTCCTTCGTCAATGCACCGATAAAGTCTCTACGAGAAAGGATGTGATTGGTAATCCCTTTGTAGAGATAGAGAATCCAGGCATTGGTAGCAAGCATATCCAGTGTTCTTTGGAGACTATATATTGACCACTTTTGTGTGTGTCGATTCTGCAAGCGTATTTCTCAGCCATTTGATCAAGCGCGTCGACTCCGTATTTTATTTCATCGTAGGAGGAAACCGTTTCCGGTGTTTTCTTAGTATTATCAGCTACTACAGTGTATTGTCATTGTGCTTTGTAGTAAATATCAGCACATACTGGTTTACCTTTCCCTGATACGCAGTTAGGGTGGCATCTCCAGATTTATAAGCTTGTAAAAATAAAGCTCTTCTTTTATCTTTCTCAAAGATGGTGGCACTATTCTCTGGATTTTATCTATTGTTTTCAGAAGACTTGTTTGGTTTTTTAGGTGAGTGGCCAGTTGGGTGGCCAATTTGCCAAACGTGTTTCATCCTTACTAACATAAGGACAATGGTCTATCACGTATTTGCTTTCCTTGTTCACAGCCAGCCAATATTATTATCCAAGTTTATCTGGCTCTAATGTCATAAACTGGATGAATCCATCTGGCTTTGCTAGGGAAAAGCTGCTCGACGACGGTGATAAAAACTCCAAGTTTATAATTTGTGAAACAGTTATCTACCAAAAATTTCCAGACTTCCAAAAATAGAGCAAATTTATCTGTATGAAGCTTTTGCAAACGATTTGATTTTACATCAAAACCAAAAATTTCAAAGTATGAATTTGTCATCCGATTAAATTTACAAATTGATAAAAAGTCATAGCAGAACACTCACCGAGAAACAATAATAAAAAGTATGTGCGAACTTCAACAGCCTCAAGAAGTCCGAATGACTACCGTGGGCATTTTAGTGTTAAAGTGCAGCTAAAACTTTTCGACACCTCAAACTCCTAAACTGTGGTCTTCTCAATCGATGCAGTTTTACGTCATGCCCAAAAATAAATTTTACAGCACGCATATATTTTCAAAACGACGTTTCAAGTAAAGAAATATACATATATGTACTTAACCTATTTGTGATCTAAGAAGAGCAATTTTGACATTATTTCAACAAAACTATACTTTATAACCCTATTCTTTCACTTAATAAGACGAATTGGTGAGAGCAAATATGCTACTTTTACCAAGGTTTTAAGCTTACAGCAAATGACTTTGACTCAATGCCTTGCATTTGAAATTACTAATCAAAACACAAGTACAGTGAATTGTAAGTTAATAGCAGTTGACCATCAGTGCCATACTCCTGTAAAACACTTCATAATTTTCTCGTGAGATACTGTCATAAGCGTTTTAAATTCTACAAAAAAGTGTAAACAATTTTAAATCAAAGTAATGCAAGAGGCTAGCAATGCACTCAGTAAGCTGCAGACAGTGACACTGTTTCGACCTATCAGGTCTCTTCAGTGCGGTTGGTGACCGACAAGAAGCTTTTTCTTATTTCTAAACTGCTTAAATGCTTTTTGCTAGATGAAGATCCAATCCGCTGTACTTAGACAAAAGCTGCAGCGAGTGCCTCTAATCTTAAAGTATAAATATCGATTTGATCTGTAAAATCTTATCTACTGCAACTAACTTCATAAGTAATATCTTCTCCATCAGGTGCATAATGTTTCCATTCAATTAAGCAGTCATTTGAAGAATTGTCAATGTAGGCTGACAAAACTGGGTCAGGCAAATAAAAATCTGTTGTTCCACTGGCACGGGTGGTAATTTTCCAACTTTTACAGGTGCTCAGAGTCATCTTCAGCTGAGTACAAATTTATTTCATTAAAAGTTATACTTTATACTAACGTAACAAATCTAGTATATCGACTGGCAGATTGCTTCGCCCCATTACCTTTCTTCTACAAAAAGACATCACTTTCAATGCCTTTCTCTAGGACTCAACAAAACAAATCATCAATTTTTTCTGTACGTTATCCCTTAAAAGCTGTGCATCAGGCAAGGAAGCTGTGAATACCATTTGTTTAAATTTTTTGTTACGGACACGACAAAAGAAATAAACTAAGTTTTACCAACTGCCAAGCGTTGGTGCTGGTGACTCTACGATGAGACGCTTTTATCAAAAATTAGACTGCAAAACTTGGAAACATAATAAGTGGAGATCTATAAAAGATCAGTACGGTAATTATCAACCTTACCCTTTATGGCTTGCCTCAATATGCAGGGACCTAAGTACCAACACTAACCTGAACGGAGTACTTCGTGTTTTGAGTAAGATTTTCAATAGTATGTTGCTGTTCCTTTAAAGGAAGATTAATTGTGGTGGGAGAAGAAAAAAAGCTTGAGTTTAATATTACCTGAAAGTAAAAATAATATTTAAATCCGAATGATGACGATATAGGTGGATTGGAAATGCGTAAGTTATTTTATTGAAAGCATTAGAAATATCAAACATTCTCGAGTTTTATATAGAGATTTTCAAAAATAAAAATTTACGAGCTATAAATGAAATAATCAGCGTAATTACAAATAGTATGCATTAAAGGGAATATGATTATCTAAAGATTTTACAATGTAGTCAGCTATAAAAAAGATGTTTAGCTACTTGCAGCAGACATAAAACACACAAACCGTAAATATGATAAAATTTTAACATGATTGAACAGTCTTTCTTTTAACCTAATTAGAAAAGTTGGTTGCTGAACAAAATCTAAAAGTACTGCAGCTTAAATTAGCATAATCCAGAACCTATTTGTCTGAATACTTTTTAGGTAAACTTGTCGAAAACGAAAGGACAAAAGCGATCTAATCTTTTACAGCACAAAGAAAACAGTGATTGGACGATAGAGAGTCTACTTTAATAGGGCAATTAGAGCAGATTAGCGAACGAGTTTTAGACTGCCAAAAATTTATTGTAAGAACCAAACTTAGGCTTTTATTTACTTAAAACTCAGCAACATAATAACAAATTACATCTGTAAAAAACACAAATCCTGACATATAAGCTGTTAATGCAAAACTACTATTACAATGCATGCAACAAAGCACAACCAGTGCATAGCTACTAATGCGTTGGATCAGCAAAGTGCTTAAAGTTAATTGCGCAGTTCAAGGCAATGATTCAGAGCACATGTAGTTTAAAGTACAGAAGCAGGCGGGGCGTAACAATTGATTGCAGGTCATGTCACAATTTTCCTTTGTGAGCAGACAGTTTAGGTGATTTCTTTGGCAAGTGCAGCTTAACATTATAAAAAATGTGCGTCCTGTAGCTAAAAATGAAAATGCTATGTCGTTAAAGTTGTGGAAGGGGATAAAGTTTTAAAGCAGGGAGTAGATATATTGATTCAAAGTTCGTTCTTGGCTCGAAGACTTGCATGCAGGAGCAGGTTTTTTCAATGCTTTGGAAAAATGGTTGGTTTCCTGAGGGATTTGGATGTTTATTTTGCCATTATTGCAACTTGTGAAAAATACAGCCCGTATCTGCTCTTACAGTGGCATACAAATCAACAGATAACGTTGTTTTGGTACGAGGCGGGCGATGAGTCTTTTTTAGTTGCAACTAATAATTATTTTGTTGAGTAAACAGCAAGAATAATAGGAGTAGAGGAAAGATATGACGCCTTTGCGTTCCTTTAGCTGCATCTATGTCAGGATCAAGGTACATAATCACAGCGAGAGGCGTGAGGGCACCAATAAATATGCCAAATATCTTAAGTAACCCTCCCACTTAATAGCTTATTTCCATAAACCTATCAATCACTTTGGGGCCACCCCTAATTCTAATTCGTGCCCCACGTTATCAAAAAATCAAAGGAATGAAAATTTGTAAAATAATGCGCGTGTTGTAAAACCAGTCTTGATTTGAATAAAAAGGAGTTCGAAATTAGGGTGAGCTGGGGGACAACTCTCCACTATGAATTGATTTCCCTTCCCAGAGTGTAGGAAAAAACAAATAAATGATTGTCAATCGACAGACTGTTTGTGAGCAAGACTCTTCTTAATTTATGCATAGGGAGGTCGAGATTAGGCTATGGAAATTCCAATTTTGAGAGATAATTAAAAGAAAAGTGGCCTTCAGCTATGTAGAATCGCTCCAAGAGAATACAGTTTTTGTTTGGACATAACTTATCAGGCGTACCGGGATCGGGTGGAAGACCATTAGGGAAAGCATGGATTCTTTCACCATGTGCCAGAGCCAAACACATAGACATAACAAAGGAACTTGACGTCACAAATGCGATTGAAAAAAAGCACACCAAATCATGATTTTTTATGTATTTCTAAAGCACCTAGAATTTCAACTCAAAACTACTTCAACCTAATTCTGCATGTGCTAGATTACTCGCGTTAATTGCAAAGTATTGCTACGAGACTCTTTGTGCAGTTTGGAGATGTTTCAACCGCATAGTTTCTACAGTTGATTGTTAAGTATTGACTTAAAGAGGCAGAAGTTTTCGATTAAAAATTTGCATATACCAAATAAGTCTGAATAGCCAAAGATTTTACTTCAATTTAATAAAGATTTGCTGCGTTTATTGTTCGTTAGTGCCTTACTTTAGTTAAGATATAATACAACTTATGAGTAATAAAATCTTTATTACGAGCTACCCCAAAATATTCAAAAGTTTGATTCCCAAAATGTCCTAAAGTTTGATATCCGAAATCTAATAATTACTATCATTTTAGCGCCTGTTGCATCTTTGACTGATGTCCCGGCTCTGTACTTAGTGAAAGAAACCTATAAAAGTTTTTGAAAGATATGCTCTTTGCAAGTAAGATCAGATTTAATTTAAAAATAAAATGATTGCATTTACGGACATAGGGGCTATGCTTAGGCATATTAATTGCTGCAAAGCTTTAACTATAGTTCGATGTTGTCGTGATGCATAGTTTGGTGTGATACTCAAATGCTGGAAAGACTCGAGACGCTGTGAAAAAGATCAGACTTGACTAGAGTTATTTGCGGGAAACGACTCAATTCGGTACTTGCACAAATAATTTGAGACTCGATTACAACCATTTAAGCTGGAGTTATAAGTCGACAAACACGCTGATAATCAAATCACTAGCATTAAAAAAATGATTGTTTTTCCCTTGGAAAGGTCAATCCAAGAATATTTTTAAAAAATATATTTTAAAAACGGCAACTCCTATCTTGTTTTAGTTGGGACCAACATCTTCAATCTTTCCCCGAATTGATAAAATGTGCCTTAGCAAAGTAGATAAATTATTGGCCATCACATGTAAGGTTACTTGCGTGGATCTGCTAACTTTGAAATAATGAACCCCGGACTAGTTTTTGTGTCAATTGCAAATATAATTAGTCCACGCCTATTAAGCCCACGGTTAATTAGCTCAGCCGCTTAATAAGCCAGAATCGTCCGGTCCAGATGTTGGCTAAATAAGCGGGGACTACTGTATTACATGTAATGCACGTTGCATTAACATTATTAATGGCTACGGTGGAACAACCTACTGGAGGGACTATTTATTAGAAGGTGTGTATATTGGAAAATTTTTCATAATTAACAATTTTTAAACAGTTTGTTTGTGGTGGTAAAAAAATTAGTAACTGCTTGTACTAACACTTGTATTTAAAAAAAATTTCTTCTGTGACTACTTTTTAGAGAAAAGGTAGGAAAGAATATTATAGAACTCTCTTGTATAGAAGAGACATCCGGATCTTTGATTAAAATAATTACAGAGGAATCTCGTCTAAGAACACCATTCTCACTGAATGGTCAAGTTACATTTTAATCAAAATCATAAAATTCAACAGCAGATACGTATGATACCAATAATATACGTTTTAAAGTTAAAAGACATTAAACCTAATATAAATATGAATAATTTGACTACTTTTTTGTGAATGTAAAAAATTCAGTAACATGTTCTTTTACAGTAGTATGGAACAAAATTTCAGTATTTTCAACATGATAAGCTCTTTATGTGGTAACAGTATTTTATCAGCGCTTACAAAAGCAACTTTGAGTAACGTAAAAGTCAGTTACCATGTTGGAATGGGATTCTTCAACTTTTTGAGACGCGCCCTCTTTACAAAGCCAACAACGACTAGTCCACCTCTCCTTACTACATGAAAACCTTTTTTATCATTTTTTGAGATCAATTTTTTAAAACGGTCATATTCCACAATTGGTTTTCAAAATTAAATTACGGCATTTTTTGCTTTTCTTCGGAGAACAATCTTTGGAGTTTGTTTAAAACTTTTTGAATATTAATTGGGATCGTTGCTTCATTTCCCATTGTGAACCTTTACATCCCCAATGAGGAATGCGTTCCCCAGCTTACGAACGCTTCAGTTTTAAAGCAAATTTCTTTGTTGGTAAAGACAGTTCAGGTTAATAGAACATTGGTTGCCACCCGATAAGTTGCAAATTTAAATTTTTGGGCGTTCCACCCGGTTCTTTTTTCGAAAAAAATATTTGACCGTCATTTTCTTCACCTATTGCTGTGCTTACGTCAGAAAAACATTGTTCCAAATACCAACGTCCTCAACCACTATTTAAAAAAATTGCTGAAAACTTAACACTTACAATTACAGTTAGGAGATTAAAACAGTTTGCTCGAAATGATTTGACTGGCATGAAAACTCTTCACTAGTGACTGGCGCCTTGATTGAAACCTTTTTTAAGCGACTTGTTCTTAGCGCTGCTATTATCATTTTAGAGAATGCAACAGAGTTTTTCCTTTTAATTGCTGTTATGCAAGCAAAAGAAAAGCGTATACCTGACAAGAAATAGAGCAATATATTTATTATGATAGCTGTTGAACGCGTTTGGTATAAAAAAGAATAAAAGATTTGCTAGTCTGGTCTTAATCTGATCTAGAAGATTCTTTTGGCTTTAGCATATGAACTTATGCTCTGTTTGATAGGTTTTAAAATCATTCAACCACCACGATGGGGAGGCAGATTTACTCCAAAACTAATTCTGATTAGATGACCCCAATGAAAAAATCACAAGCAAGATTCGATTAAAGCTGTCGAATATTTTTCACTAGTAATTGTGCATTTACAAGGCAAGAGTAGCCTAGAATTTTATGAAAATACATTAGAGTCTAGGAACACGAAGTCAAAAAATTTATGATAATGCAAGAGATAATTTCGTATTCTATATTACAACATCAATGAATCGTCATTAACTATAATATATGATATGCTTTAGACAGGTAATTTAAACAATTCCGGTTTTTGATCATAAAATAACAAAAAAAAAACTGTTAAAATCTACAGTTTGAAGAGATATCAAAACCACGACTCCAGCGTGAAATCAAATCGTAGACCGAGAAACATTTTTATTTTGCTTGACCTTAAGAAGCGTATCTGAATTGTGTCTAAAAATTTAATAAGGGGGGGAGGGTATGATGCTTTCTGTTTTCTTAACTGCGCCAATGTCAGTAAATAGTAGACAAAGGTTAGTCAGAAACTTGAGTTCACAACTAAAATAATGAAATATAGTGCACCAAATCG
Organism: Trididemnum clinides; assembly: GCA_963675345.1. NCBI lineage: Eukaryota > Metazoa > Chordata > Ascidiacea > Aplousobranchia > Didemnidae > Trididemnum > Trididemnum clinides. The sequence goes on along the minus strand of OY776289.1, from coordinate 33,176,691 downwards.
TGAAATAGACCTATCACGTTGTAGCCTATTTTTATAAAGGTAAAAAATCATTATTTTGGCATCTAGTACCCTCTATTCACTTAAATTTTTCCCGCGCACTTACTTAAAGGAAATATAGAAGGATCGGAATAAAGAGCATATGGAGAATGTTTCTCTTCTCCAAATTGTTTTTGTCTTTGCTTCTGTTTTAAGTATACGCTTGGTTTGCAATGAGAATCAGCAATGTCCAAAACCAAGAAAATTTAATGACATTTTCTTAAGTGTATTTTGGGTAAAACAAACGGACCGTTGAATCGATATTGTCTACCCCAATGTCATTGATGATGGCAACATTTATGATTTCCTTATATGATTTTATTTATAAATTGGCAATTCAACTTACTGAAATTTCACCAGTAAGTTCTTCTCTTAGTAGACTTGATGCGTTCCATGATAGCAACAACGAAGTCCCATTACATTCAATCGTTTTCAGCTGTGCTGCAACTAAATCCAAAATATTGGCATTAGAATTTGTTTACTCTTTATACAAGCGTTGATGCAACAAAATGCCAATGTCTCTGTACACTAATGTTGCACAAATTTTGGTCAGAAATTAAATCAGACATTAAAAAGCACGTAGGTTATTAACTGCATCTGATTCAAAAATAGGAAATTTTACTGAATGCTTATACGGTCTGGCAACGCAACAGCGATTAAAAAGTTATGCCATTAACTACTTGGGATTGAACCATCATCAACAAATCATATCTTAATAAATCAACTGCCGGTATGTAAAGCTACTTCATCAAAACACACTGCCAGCAAACAAAGCATGTCTTTTCTGTATAAACTGTGATTAGTATTGCTGTTACACTTCTCTCAGTTCAAAATAGAATTTCGTTTGTTAAGTGATGTTTAAATTCAAAGTGTTGAATTGTAGAATTTAATTACAATTTTCTAAATTCAGTATGAAAGCACAGTTATACTGTAGATTGACTTCATTTTGCCTATATTTTTGTTTATTTAGATCAATAACTATAAATCGATATCAATGTCTAATGTTCAAATTGCCATGGTTCGACAAAATGACTGCCGGAATCGCTAATACCGGTAAGTTGAAGAATGCATATTCTAAATTAGTATATACCGTCGTATATTTTTCATCTCTTCCAGCAAAGTTTTGGATGAGCCATTATTATGCTTTGTTAACTTAAATTGCTATTGCTATTTAATGTTATTTACAAAATCTAATGGGTTGAAATTTGTTAATAGAGAACTGCACAAGTTCATCAACAATAAATCGAACACCAACCTTATCTATTTGAGGCTTTCTGTAAGTCATTCGTATTCCTATAGCCGCCAATTAACAATAAATTGCGGCTATAATGCCCATTGCCCACACACCCATTACCCCATTGCTCAATACTTCCATCGCTCCATACCCCCATTGCCCTCTACACCAATTCCTTAATGGTTTCATTAGTCCATATCCTCCATTAGCTTATGCGTTGATTAACCTATTTGCTCATTTTGAATTGCTGCAAACGCCCATTTTCCTGTAGGTTCATTGCTCCATATGCCCTTGGCCCATTCGCTCGTTGCCTCATATGCTCATGGCCTCACAAGTTTGTTGCCCCATACGCCCATTGCAGGCTAATCAAAACCAATTATTGAAAAAGATGTTGTGACTGAAGTTCAGTCTCTAAACCAAGAAGCGTTTGCATTGTCAAGTGCGAGTTTCTTAGCTTAAGCTCCTCACACTCAGTATCAATTAGCGAAATCTCGTCTCAAAACTCGCTCTAAATATCTGGTTGCCGTTTCTCGCTTCGAGAAATGATAATGCGTTTGCACTGGCAAGAAGTTTTGCTCCTGGTTGCAAATAGCGCCTTGGGCAAATGCAGCCAAAGTCTTATTTTTTCCGCATATTAACACGTGTTGGCTTCTAATGTGCATCTTTTTTAATCAAACATTCATTTCCATGGAGTTAAAACCTTTCAATTTTTAAATCCTTAAACCACAGTTAAAACCCTTCATTTTAAACCCTACATATTCCCAAATCTGTTTTAAATACACAAAATACTTATTTAAACTGTCTTTGCACTTTGATATATTGCAAACCTCCAACGACACCAATAAATAGTTATTTTTATATCCTTTTTGCTGCCCTTTTTTGTAAAATTATCTTTCTTTTCCATCGCAAAGTCAGATTAATCTTGATCAAAAGAACTACAAACGACAGTGCAGCTTTGATGATGGTGGCTAGTGGTGAATAGCGGCAACCAAATGATATTGTAAAACCGCTTATTTATCAAACTGCAGATAGTGACACTGTTTCGACCTATCAGGTCCCTTCAGTTCAGTTGGTAATCGATAAGATTGCATTACTATAAGAGCTTATTTATGTTTTTCATAATCTATTTACGTACTCACACACACCCTAAGCTGGACGTTTACGGCTTATATCAAGCCCTTGTCAAAGAATTTATAATATCAAATATAAAAACTTAATTATATTATAGAACTAAAAATTCAAATATTAATATAGGTTTAAGCCTGAAGTCACAGCAACATATACTGGTAACCAAATACTACAGATTGTGACGAATAAGACAAACGATGACAAAACAACGACTAAATGATGACAAATAACTCAACAAAATAGGTGCAAACACAATAGATTGATATCGAATAAGACAACTAAATGAAATTTAGTAAATAAGAACAACCATTCGCATATAGCTGTTTAGTTTGAAGTGGTTTGCTTAGTGTAATTAAAAGAACTTTGTAAATATTTGCCTTATATTCATTCAAACATTTCTTTAAAACCCTGCCGGAAGCGTTCAGCGTAGAGGGTATATAAATACATTATCAAAATGAAAAGTGGTTTAGTGTTGCGATTCAGTATTGTTTTATGGATTCTGAAAGTTGCATTCTTTCCAAAACTAAGCTTTGTACAAGAAAAAATAGCTTTTTGAGACTGCAGGCAAAATTTGTTTTAGATATGGTGTACAATTTTTCAACTTTTCCTACAAGCTAATCCTATTTACGTTACTCCTTAGATTCTTACATCTGTATTGGCAAACATAGTAAGATCTTCCAGTTTCACATTGTTTAGGATAGAAGTTGTTTCCATCGTCATAAGTCAATGGCCAGGTTATTTCGTGGCAAACAGAAGAATCCGATTGCGGAAATTTACCGTCTGTTATTTTTGATCCGTTATACCACGACCAATCAGACTGCCCCATTTTAGAATGAGCTCCAATGAAAATGCTGATGTCTGAAAAACATACAAATCAAACAAAGATGCTATTATGAAATTATTTAGTTTTTATTTCTCGTTAATTATGTAAGTTAATCCATTGCAACTGGTTACTTAAAAAATTCTATCTTATCCATCAAAATAACAAATAAAATCTAACAAAAATAGCCCAGGGGTAATAGCTACCGTGAACTCAATAAACGCAGAGTAAACCTCTGTGATTGACAGCTTTTGAATGGTCGTCACTTTTACACTGGTACGTACTGTAGAATCAGAAGAATTTCTATGCAATTAATTGTATTTTGAGGCTAACAGTATCGACCTGTCTCGGTAAACTTTCAATTATTTTGTCTTAGCTCTCGTTGTTGAATCTAGTGTTACTTCTTGCTTAGATGTTAACATTAGAACGACCAGGTGGCTTTTTTGATGCATTTTAGTTTTTGATTCGTTGTCTTTCAATGAAAAATTGCTGTTTTCGCCTGAAATTTCCTGACAATTATTTTTTCCTTGAAGTTGAATTTTATCACCTGTCGAGTACAAATAAAAAAGTTACACATGCAACTACCTACAACGACCAAGTGGCTTTTTTGGCGCATTGCAATTTTCGTAAAGCAACAGGCGAGGATTGACATGATTTAGCACTACTGTATTGTGATGTAACAATGCAACAGGGCCAACAATGCAACGAACTTCATCATTTGTGTGCCAACTGCCAAAACACTAGCAGCTGTGGTTTTGTAGCAGGCTTCAGCAACAATACGCTGTTATTTCAAAGGTAGAGTAGAGTTATTCCTCCTATTGAGTTTACGAGTTTGCTGCTGTGTCTTTGGATATTTTGCGAAGGTAAACCTACTGTACTAATAAGTCCAGAAGTAGCTCAAATTTTCTCTTTTTACAATCAACTTAGTTGCACGTGTAGTGGGAAGGGAAACTATACCGTACTGCAACAACGTGCTATAGTAGGGTGAGAAAGTTGACAGCTCGTCAGGCGTTGCGATACTTGCAAGATATCGAACCAGATTGTTCTGATGGTAAACTGTCTGACAGTGAAGATCCTTGGGCAAACGATGCGTTTCCATGTATGTCAGCAAGTGATGAAAAACTCATTGTAAATGATTCAAGTGATAAAGATAGTGAAAACGACGATGCAGTTATTGATTCGGATGAGAGTAATGATGAAATGCAGGACTTTGTACGAAAAGATGAGTCTTTATGGCAGAATTTATCTACCTTTTAAGCGCAGAGAGAACGGTTGTAACAACAAAACGTCTAAACATTGGGCCTGGGCCAACTGCGTTTGCAACAACCGCTGTAGTCGAAGGCAGGCTGTCTTCTTCCTTCTGAATTATGTTTAGCGAAGCGATGCTCCGGAATATTCAAAAATGTACTATTTCTGAAGCTCAAAGTGTTACTGGGGATGCCAATTAGATGGTGGCGCTAGAAGAACTTGAAAAGTTTATTGGACTTATTATCACGAGGGGTGTATTTGGGCAAAAAAGCCTGCCATGCTCTAGTCTGTGGAATACGTCTTGGATATGTCCCATGTTCAATAAAACACTTTCCAAGAACAGGTTCATGAAAATAAAAAGATTTTTTCGATTTGACATGAAGAGTGCTAGAAGGCGTCGCTTGGTTGAAGACAGTTTTGCCTTGCCTCCTCCTTGTGGAACTGCTTCATTGAGAACACCCAAAAATCATATGCCCTGAATGTTTACCTGACAGTTGATGAACAGTTGCTTCTTTGTAAGGCAAGATGTTAGTTCATTTAGTAAATGGCTAGTAAGCCAGATAAATTTGGAATAAAGTTTTGGATGGTGGTTTATAATGAAAGCAATCGTTTGTACTCCGGCTTTTCATACATGGGCAAAAATGAGACCAGAGACACTTCAATGAGTGTGCCTACTAGCGTTGTAATGAAACTGATGAAACCACTCTTCAAGCATGGCTACAATGCTACCTGCGATAACTTCTTCACATCTCTGGATGTCGCTACACACTTAGCTAAGGAAAAATGCAGCCTAGTTGGCACCATTCGCCAGAATCGCAGAGAGTTACCACAGGCTGCTAAGGTGAAGCAACAGCTGCATGAGACTACACTCTTCAAAAACTACAACATCGTCAACAAGCGCAACTTTGACATGTTACCAATGCAAAAACCTAAATCTGTAATGATACTGAGCACACGTCACCCAGAGGTAGCTGTTTCTTCAGAAAACAATCCCAAAAAGAAACCAGAGACTGTTTTGTTCTACAACAAAACCAAAGCAGGAATAGACGTTGTGGATCAGATGACAAGGAAGTATTCTGTGAAAGCAAAAAGTCGAAGGTGGCCTGTACATGTTTTCTGCAACGTGATTGATCTAGCAATTATCAACAGCTGGATACTGAATAAAGAAACATGCAAATTGAAGATTAATCGTCGAGTGTACATGCAACGCATAGCTGAAGAGCTTTGTGGATCACTACTAAACAACGAAACCGACGAAATAAATGAAAGCGAACAGGAAGCTCCAAGAAAAAAGCGAAGGACCTGGTTAACTACCAAATGTCGCAACAGAATGATGATGATGATATGTTGCACTTATAAACAGGCAATCCGTGGAAAGTGCTCCACAAATGTGTGCCTAAAATGTGTTAAATAATTGTGATATAAATAAAAAAGCTTTTCTGACATCATTTCTAATGTTTAAGTTAGCTTTTAGTTTGTTTTTATTGCAGTAAATCGGAAAAAAACACCAGGCGTCAAAAAAGCCACTCCGATCGTTCTAGGTAGTTTGAAGTTCCGGTCGTTCCAATGTTGAATAAGGTAGCTAAATGCCTAATGCGTAAAAGCAAACATTCTTTTTAAAAATTTTAGGTAAGCTAAGATCAGGTCGTGCCCCAAGAATAAAAGGAACCAAAGCTTTATAGCTAAGCGGAAAAAAAGGTATATCAAGAAGAATATCGTTACGCAACTTTTGATCTATCATCATCATCATCAACATTATGAAAGAAACCTCGCCTCCGCAATTTCCTGTGACTGGCAGTTCGTCAGAGCCTGAATCGGGCACGGCATTGATAAAAAGAATTGAAGCATAAACTATTATGAAATTGATTCTGGCGTGGGTAGAGGGTAAAGGTGGGAGGATAGGAAGTCAAAAAAGTAGATGGCTTAAAGTGCTTTATACCCAAAACGATGATTGAATGCCTGATGCTGTAATATCTATTGTATGATTACTGAAATATATTTTGTTTGCAGATTTACAACCTACTGCGCTAGCTCATTGACTGCAGCAACAATAGAAGAATTTTTACAAAAGTTTAATAACAAAACAAGCAACGTGTCGCGTTAATTTTAATCACACAATTCGATCCTAAAAGCTAGATACATGTAAAAGTCGAAACTCCAACTTATTTTCAGAATAAAAATGTTGTAATCAGTGCCGTGTTAACCTTTGTGGGCCCTGGCGCCAAAATAATGTTGGGCCTCCTACCAGCTCCATGGTAACAAGTAGGCCTACAATAAAGTAGCTTATATTGGCATTGCGGCGATACGGAAAAGGGTTCTCTTTCATGCACCCCTCGCCAATATTTGCCAACTAGCTTCGAAAACAACACCAATAAAAATAACACCTTAACACAGGTCCACCAGATTGGTAGCTAACAAACCGTCATTTGGTGGCTACCAATATGTATAGACATATGTATACACAATATGAACAAGGCTACCAAAAGATCAAAAAGTTAGCTTCACAAGAGTATAAAACTAATTGTCGCACATATCCGCAGCGAACTTTAGTAAATGAAGAAACAAAGTTGCTATTGAAACGCGAAAGTGTATAATTTGTGTGCCTGGGCTTTCCTTGGCCCACTCCTTGACACACCACTGTGTGCAACTTGGATAGCGTTTGCTTAATTGATTAAGATTTAAACAAATAATAATGCAGCATATAAATAAAATAATGCCAGAAAATTTGTAGAATTAACTAAATGCAAACTGAAATAATTTTTTTAGGGAAGATCACATGAAAATTAGACAGAACGCAAAATAGTAGTGTAAATAGCCAGCTTATGCACAGAAACACGCATCTGTTTAGTAAGTACTAATTTTGTTCTGTTTAGTAGTTTAGTAAGTACAGCCGGTGAAAGGTCACACCAGGTTAATATCTTCTTTGAAAACGATCTACGAAAAAAAGTGGTAGTTCCTTTGCCGATATGATCATGCTTCAACATTATGATGAGTGCTCTTCAAAAAAAACAAAGAAAAAGGTCAGCAACCTGTCCCCGAGCGGCTAGTGCGGAAGTTCGAAGTAAAAGCTGTGTAACTGCTCTTTCAGTGACGGCTTCTATTGATTTTGGCTCTTTGTACAACACAGGTTGGCAACTCCTGCGATAAACTATAAAACGTAGCCTAAAACCATGAGGTTGTTGCATAAACCATGAAAAAAGCAAAGATATTGGCTCAATTTTTTTTATTTGAAACTGATTATGGCTATGT